>CM022398.1:73080507-73680507 GCA_011833715.1 Carcinoscorpius rotundicauda | reverse complement strand
TTATGTAAAATTATTTTGTGCAAATATCATTTGACATGTGCTCGGAAATATAGCTTTGTTAAATTTGCATAAGTAATTAGCAGTTGATTGTTTTTTTTTGTGGAAATATTAAGCTGTAGTGTGATGTATGAGAACCTTATACATTAATTGTAATATGATGTATTTTTGTTAATTGTTTAGAACAAGGATAGTTTCTCTAAAAAACTTGCACATAGTGATGAAGTTTTTGAAGTAGCTAGTGATGAAGAAGATGAAGGTGAAACTACAAGAGAAGCAAGTATATTTTATGGTGTAATATGTTTAACATTTTAATAAAGTTTATAAGAAAACTCTAATAAAGGTTATTTTTAAAACTTGATTCAGTGTATTTTATGCAGCACATATTTGACTTTGACTGCAAAGTACTTATGTTGTAGTGTAATAAAGCTGTACAGTTTTAACCACTGCTTTGGGCTTTTATCAGGAAGGCTGTAGCTCTGTCTATCGAAGAAAGGCTTAGAGTGTTCATTAAAATGGTATTTTAAATATTTCTTTAATAGGCCATCAGAACTTTATAAACCAATGGAGTGTTTCCTTTTATCACAATATCTGTGCAATGACTGAGTCAGAAGATCTGTAAAGAGTCATAAATATCATTGCAAAAAGTTTGAATTTCTTGTTTGTACACCTTCTGCTTCTATTTTATATGGTAACTGCAAAACAAAACAATGGTATCAGTTAATTTTACTAAGACAAAATCATTCCAAATGGAATATCCACTTTTATAAGTATTATTGACTGGTAGTTATCATTACTGTTTGAAGTTAGTTTTTTTTTATAGAAATTTGTTGTTCCTTTAGAAAGCTTAAATATAGAGTGGAACATAAATTGCCAATAGGAAACAAAACTTACAGTTGGAATCTCATTGTATTTAGAAGGTGGTTATAGGTACAACCTTTCTTTGTCTGTTGAAACATTACATTAAAAAACAAGAAGGGAATAAGTAAAGAAAAACACTTTTCAAAGAGGAAGTAGATATAAGAATGGCTAACATTAGTTCTTCAAAAACAATACAGGTAAGGTATTAGGGATGGTATTTGTGTTATCTTTATGTATTAGCTTGGGTAAGAACAAACATATAGCAATGTATAAAACTAGTCATTTACAGTTGAGTTAATTCAATTTTTGTCTGTTAACATTCTACAACACTAGGTACTTGCAATTTTATAGAGTTGATGCAAATGCCATCTGACTATCTTGTTTGCATTGATTAATATTAACAATCTCTACTTTTATTTCCTTTTTTGAACTGTTTTCTTTACTTGTATACTCGTGAAACTATAAAGGAAAGCAAAGGGAAGTAAGAACAAATGTTCCTTAGTCATAAGGCTGCTATTATTTCTGTCAAATGACTATTTTAATACTGAATTTTTCATACTAGATAAATAGATGTAATTTTTTTGTGATTAATTTTGCTATTTTTCAAAGTGTTCTCATGATCATCCACAAAAATAAAATAATTTGAAAATAATAATAATAATTGAAGGATGTTAACTGTTTTTTTTATTTTTGTTTCTGTTTTGCACCTACAAGTGTATCAGTTGTTTCTGTTTAGCAACTACAAGCATATCAGTATGATTAGAGAATATTTTGTTTACAGATACTGCAATGTTTTTTTTTTAATTATGAGGTAAATAATTTTAAACCTAAGTGTTTGTGATTTGTTTCCATCAGCTTGATTTATTTAAGCATATCAAGTAAATGTTTAACTGACAAAAAATGACACAGCATCAAATACTAGCCAGGTCACAATATATTTTAACAAAAATAACAGGAACTTTTGCTTTCAAAGAACTAAGTTTTGGCAGTGAATCTGTAATGTATAATCTAAACCTTTTAATATCCTGAATAACTTAAATGATTTATTGTAAAATAACTTTGTTACACATTTTTTAGATATTTATATTATAGGCAATAACACATGCTTTCTAATTAAATATTGTAAAATATTTGAAAGAAAAATTGTGTTTTCAGAAATACTGTTAACAAGGAGGTTCTGAATTTCATGTGTGATTCTAAAATATTTGTTTCAAATTGTTGCTATATATTTGTGTGTGGGTATGAATTTTGCACACACACACACGTATGCACAGATTGATATAAAAGTGTGTGTATATATATCAAATTCTGTATTTATATATGTTCTTTTACATTTAGGTTGGGGCTTTTATCAAAAAATTAGGCTTGCAGTCAAAATCAAGCAAAACAATGTAAGTGAATAAATATAAGGAATGACATTACTAATACAGCATTGGTATTTAGTCACGAAAAGTCTTGTAAGCCAAATCATTAATTACATTGTGAAAAGTTTCATTTAACACTACACAGTTAATTATTATTTTAATTTATATTTACATTTATTGTCTTAAAATGAGTATCATGCTAAGCTGATTTGAGTGTTTAACACTTGTGTACAATTTTCTTTTCTAAAAATTAGTAGTTAACAGCATAAGTCATTCCTGGTCTTATTTTTTGTTCTGTATCATGTCAGTACTGTGAAGAGAACAAATTTTGATAAAGTACAAGTATTCTGTACATGAATTAATCCAATTTTATCAGGTACAAATTAAGTGTACCCAATATGAGAAATGAACAAACTAGATGTTGAATTAGGATATAAGAGGAGTAATGTTCACTATAATTCAGAATTTACCAAGTTTATCTTCACAAAATGTCAATCTGTTGTATATAATATAACAGGTATGTTAAGAAATTATTTGTGCTGAAGATACATGTACTTCAAATGGCAATGAATGTCTGACTTGGACATTGACAAATCAGAGTGCAAGGCGGTACTCACCTGAGGGATTAAAAATGCTTTTTTCTATTTAACAGTTTGCATACTGCATTACATAACCTCTACAATGTATATACCTATATTTTGGTATCCCTGTGTATTGTATCTTATACATTCTTTAGCACAAATTATTGTGAATCAATGTTATAAGGTAAAATTATAATTTAAAAATTTTGACATCCATTTCATAACTCCATGTTGAATAGCACTCTGTCCAAGTTCGTGGCACCTTACTCTAAAACAACCAACCAATCAAGGTTGCAGCATGATCACTTTGATTTATACCCATGCATGTAGGGTTATGTGAATGAAGAAGTTATCCACACAGTTCAACTGCTGAAAATGTATTAGGATGTGTCTTTTACATGGAAATTTTAACACTGTAGAACAAAATAAACAGAAGTCTTGTAATTGTTAGGATAATTCTAAAACATGAAAAAATGAACAATTATTCTTTATTAGGCTAGAGTAGTTATCTTGTGGTCTGCTGGTCAAGTGGACTAAGGCTAATTGGTCTACAACACACTGGCTGTAGGAGAGTTAGAATGTTTTTAAAGATGTGAAACTGACACTTTGTTGTATTTAAGTCAATGCTTCTGCTTAATATGTCAGTTTAGTATCTAACTAAGGTATTAGATCGATTGATCATAATACACCTCAGTTCTTACTTTATTGTTTTGGAAGGGCTTGTTATTGCCACGGTTGTAGTACTGGCTCTCGGGTTACTATTTCTTCATTTGTCATGGAATTGGAAACCATGTATTATGTTATTTAAAGTGCTTGCCATTTTTGTAGAATGTGAGCTATCACTTCAGCTTGCTTGTAATTTAATCCTTTTGTAACTGGTCATGGATCAAAGACCATGTCATCATGTTCGTTGACTTGCATTTAAAGTCTTATTAAAATACTATTTTTGAATTTATGCTACTGAGTTTGATGTCAAATTTTAAATCATAATTCAGATTTTAACATTATGTACAAGCTAATTTCTTAACTTACAAGTAAGTATTGAAAGAATACACCTAAATATTTAGTTTTTGTGAGTCACGTTATATGTTAAATGCAGCACTGGTTAAAGTGAGACATTTTTGAAATGAGGCTATTTACATTTTACTGAATAGCGGTGAAGATTCTCAAGGTCTTTATACTTAAGAACATTGTAGTTTTTATTTTGAAAATAAATTATGTTATTACAAAATTAAAACTATTTGTATTTGAAAATAATTATCAGAATGTAAAAAAAAGCTAGATTGAAAATCCATAATGACTTTAGAAAAAAGATGTTGGTTTTAGCACTTTTTCTGTAATCTCTTTGTTTTGCCTCTGCATGTAGTTACTTGGAAAGGCATTTTTCATACAATGTAATTTTATTTTGAGACATTTAAATATTTATTTTGGCATTTAGAAATTTTTCTGTGAAAGGAAATATCACATAATATCTATAGAAGCTGTAGTTTATGTACTTTTTAATGAAAATATTACTCATTCTAGGGATCTGAAATAAAGATTTTATCAAAATAAAATAATGTAACTGTGAATAACTTGGAAGAATAAATCAGTAGCGTTAGTGCCAGGTATTTTTTGAGTCCTACATAAATATACGTTCACTGAGATGAGAAGAGGACAACTAAGATATCATGCATATAATATTAAAGATTTAATATTTTTCATGTCAGTGAACTTAAAACTTTCAAAACATTTTGTTGTTGTTATTCTGTTTCTTAACAGTTATTAATATTTATATTGACAGTTCAAAGTTCCAAAAAACACCACTGAAGGAAGTGAAAACACATCAGTACAAGAAAGGAGATAATAATTTGAATGAAGTGCGCAGTACTAGTGATAAACTACCAGCTACTCAGTCCTCAAGTATGATGACTAGGAAGACAAAACGAAGGAACAAATTCAAAATACAGGATAACCAAGTCACGAGCACTAGTGATGATACTGCCAAGAGTTCTGATAAAGTGCTCTTGAATAATGAATCACAACAACGAAGTACTTTGATTGTTAAGAATGGGATTAAATGGTATGAACATCAGGTGAGAATTGGAGGAAATATATTGTTCTGGATTTTAAAATTTTTACAATATTTTCTGTCCAAAATATATATTTTATTTGCTAGATAAAATTTCAGGATAGATGCTTTGTCTTCATATAATTGAAAAACTGAGAAAAACAAAGGAAAACATTGCTTGATGTTTTCTTTTTGTAGTTAAATGTTTCAAACATAATTTAAGATATGTGTATTGTGAACACAGTCAATTTGTGAATGACTGAAATTTAAATATGTGACATTGTTTTTATTTCATTTTTTAACTTTTTTTACACTTAAATTTAATTTGTGAAATTAAACATATAATACCAGTAAATTATTCTAAAAATGCATGAAACTTTTCAACTTTAACAAATAATCTATTTATAGAATTAAATTACTTCAAAAAGTGTGCTTAAAATGGCATGGCTATAAAAATTCAAGCTGTATTGAGTGTATGATAGAGGTATTACATTATTTCACTCTGCTGTAGTAGTAACATACAAAGCTAACATCCTTATGCTGACCTTTTTCCACAGTTTTATTTTTTATTGTGCCACCAAATAAACATTAATAATTTGACAAATGAATTAGCATTTGGTATAAACTTTTATATTTAAATGTGAGAGATCGTATACTAAATATATCATATAATCTTCAGTAGGATTCTAAATGTTAAATCTTTATTTAAAACCTTGTTTGTTTTACTTTTTTGTTTTTGTTTTTTGAGGAAATTTAAGTTCAGGAATGTTTAATTTTAGAAGTACAATTGTTTTACATCTTCTATCTGTTTTCATAAAAACAAAATATTGTAGGAAATGGCATTGTTTATGTACCTGAGAAGTATAAACTCCAGTGCAAATGTCATGTCTTTAATAATGATTACATTACTTTAATATATCAATATGTTTCAGACTGTATTCATTACCCAACCTATATTAGTGTTAGAAATAGGTAAATATAAAACTGTTTAGGACAAAACTAGAGATATGTATAGGTTCTTTTGTGGAAAAAAATGAGGTTAGGACGTGCTCTGAGTCTTCCAGTGGATTGAAGTTAGTTGAGAAAGAAAATGTTGTTTCTTCTTATTTTTTTTCAATTGTATAAAGTGCACACAATTCATTCAATCTCTTACGTGCAAGTGAAAAATAAGTAGTTAAAAATTTTACAATAAAAAATAATTTAAAATGCATTTACTGCCCAAAATCAACAGTTTATGAATATCTAACACAAAAAAGGAGAAAAAGTTTCACAAAAGAACAATGAATTTAATAACAAAGGAATGAGGAGTCAAACACATTACAAAATGAAAATTAATCTTTATTTTAGGATTACTTGATGTTTGAATAGTTGGGTGTTATTGTTTTGCACTGTTCAGATTCTAAGTTTATAGACTAATATGCCAACTAGTGAAACAGAAAAGAATCGGTCTTCTGCAGAAAAGATTGTGTTCACACCACATAGTTGAGTCACAGAGTCCTTATGTGGTACCATACAATTATACATCATTTGCTAACCAGTTCTTAATTTGTTTGAGCTTTTTAGTTGCTGAAGCTATAAGGAAAATAGTCTTTCAGAGTGAATTCTTGGTGCAGTATCCTAATATTCTATATTTTCTGCGTCATTCTTATCATATACTTAAGAGAAATTATCTCTAAGCTCATGCTAATCATTACAAACAATTACACAACCTCTTCTTTGGGATTGACCCACACATTAGGGGAAGGTAGTACCAAAGACTGCAAGCAAGATGATTACCTCATTTTAGGTATTTGTGCTTGTCTACAGCTCAGTAACATTATGAATGCCTGTTCTGTAGGATTATCAGTATATTTCCAAAAAGCAAATGAAAAATAATTCTGAGTAAAGATATATTCTACCTTTTTAAAAGGGTAAAATGTGCAGTTTTTGGCTGCCATAGAATAAATTGGTAACACTAATTTTACTTATTCTTGTATTATGTAAATGAAAGTTAATTGGGTAAAGGACAGTTTAAACATTATACACAAAAAAACAACTTATAAAGGCATTTATTTATGTGTTGAAAAATGATCTTGTCATAATTTTGTAATATTTTGGTCATTGTGCAACATCTTGTGTTTGTGTTTCAATGTAATCCAAGAGCATGTTTTATGCAACATACGTAAACTAATTCTGATCTTTAAGGGCATCACAGCTGTAAGTTCCAGTTTGATTTTAAATAGGTTGATGAAATTTGTTTATTTATAAAGTGTTGAAAATTGATATGAAATAAGTTATGTACATGGTGATTTCTTTTGTTTTCTATCACAAGAGGTTTTTTTAAATGATACTCTTTAATAGCTCTCGGCTGAACCTCCTCTTCAGGAGACAATACCAAATGAAGTTTCATTACAGTTACGATCTTTTGCTCAAAAACTTTTGCTGGATGACGTTGAACGGTATAAAAAATGTATGTATATCTGTTCTTGGGTTTTTGTTTTATATTTATCTAGCAAGTAAGGTTAAATTTTATAGTATCTTTGTAACACTATAAGCAGTAGACAAATAAATACAGAAGTCGAATACACCCAATTTAGGACTATTCCAGAGTGAATGCTTTCTTAATGTAGAACTATAGGTGAATGTTTTCGTAAAATACCACCACAACTCATTTTTATGACTTATAATTTACATCATTGTCATGATGAAACTCAGATTGTGCTAATAAATACTTTTTCAACATGGGCTAACTAGTGATATTTTACAAAAACTTTATTAGAGTACAATCTGAAATAATTGAGACATAGTTAGAGCTGAGATTTCCTTGTGAATCTGAGAAAACTCACTGGAATGTAGATGTTTGTTATTTTTTGACATTTTAATATAATACAATGTGCATATGGTTGTGCAACATCAGCATTTAAGTGAGTGGTTGAGGGAAAGCAACGTTAGTAGTTGTCAGTACATGGGGTGTGTAAGATGAAAAAAAAATCTAATTTTATTAAGCCTCAATATTACAATGGTGACTTGTTTTTGGTTTTTGGCATAACTAACTGGTTTGGATTTAAGTCCAAGAGATATCAGTTTGTAGTATACCTTCTGTTTGTGTGCAATACTTTCATAATCTATGTTCTAAACTATTGTTGATCATGAAAGAATACTAATTACTTGAGGTTGGAATGACAATTATTAAATATTTTAATCCGAGTAAATACAGAGGGTTGTATTATATTATTAACAATGTTGGTGGAGGAACTTGAGAATTGATAGTGTCATTGGAATATACGTATACATAGTTAACATTAACTGGATACATTAGCCATGACTTGATTAGCTGCATGTAGATGATAGGGGATCAAAGTTTGCATTCCACAACCTTTTAGAGTGCCTTTCAACACAGTATTATGTAATTGATGTCAGAAGTATCAATTATTTATTTTACCCTACACCGATAATTTAACTACAGCTCATGGTGAAGGAGAGTGAATGCTAGATTGAATACATATGGATACTGAAAAATGTATATATGCACTTCATATGTTCTAAAGGTTATTCAAGTTCAATATGCAAACTGTACAATGGAGAAAAGTGTTTATATTTGTCATGTGAACATTGCAATGCACTCTGACTTGTTAAAATCTAAGTCAGGCTAACATCTTAAATGCATAGTACAAATTATTTTGTTATATTTTAAGTGTACAACAGTTTGCTACATTTTTTGTAAATACACTTGCATTTGAAATCACGGTCAGTGTATCTTCTCCAGTGCAGGGGTGGTCAAGTTACCTGTTCCCATGCTCATTAAGTGAACTTGTGTAGGGCTAACTTTCCATAGTTGAAAGTATGAGATATGGAGTAATGATTTCTTGTTTGGGGGGTTACAGCAAATAAAGTAAAGCATTTCAATATTTGTACAGTTCAGAACTCAAAAATTTCTTGAAGTATTAATTTGTTTTTAGTTATATTGCAGAGTTTCCTTTCTTACATGAGAATATATATGTTTCAGTTATTTAAATAGAATTTAAAGGAATTCTAGCATCTTCTAATAATGAAGCAGATAAACTGAATACTCACAAGTTTTAGCAAGAAATAGTCTTTAGTAATTGATGTTTTTGGTTTCTAGAAAAAAGAATTCCATCCTGAAAAATTGCTTGAAGAGTCTTGAACTTTTTTGTATAATCTCTGTAATTTTCATTTATAAAGAGGGTAATGACATTTTAGAGCAAATGAAAATTTTAATAACATTGATTCAAAACCTCTTCTGAAACTTTTGTTTTGTGTGAAATCTTGCACTTTTTAAGCACAACTTCATTTTCACCAGTTCAACTGGTATTTTTACTTGTCACACAGTGTTACCAGTGTACTGAGAAAAGCAACAAAATGTTTAATTCTAAATCAAGAAAAATAATGACACAGAATCATCAACAGTTATTGAAATTTATGCACAAAATAATTGAACAAAAAGGTTCTCATGTTTCTACTTACATAATAATAGTAAATAATGTTTGTTTTGGATTTATAACCTTCACATTTTTTGCCATGGTGAGTTTTAAGTAACTGTAATGATGTTTCTAGACTTGCCTATTTAGTCTAAAAGTTATTTTCTTTTGAAGATCGATTATACTATTTTGTAAGTAGAAAGATTATCTTTTATTATCCAGGGTGCCGTGGCTTTAGATCTGTATATTATGTATTCACGACATCATATCTGCACCCTGAAAATGGAGAAAAATAAAGTTCTCCAAAATGGAGAAACTGGTGAAAAAGGAAAATTGTGACCTCTGTTGCAAATCTGCATGCATACAGAATAAACATTTCACAAAGTTTGGGGTTGCACATTGCATAATAAAGTTTTTCCAGTGTCATGTAAGCAACATTTCCATTACAATATGATATTTATTGCGAGAGCACTTGATATTGACTGACAACTACAGAATATCCAGAACTATAATACAAGAAAATGATAATGCAGTTTGATTAATGTTTTAGTTCTTAGTTTTGCAAAAGCTGCAAGAAAATATTTATATATTACTGACAGAGAATTTTTGCCATCATGTGAAAATTATTCAGTTTTGAAAAATGCCAGGTTTATCATCATATTTTGATATTTGTCGGACCAAAGCCATTTGATTTCTTTTGCACACTTTTCTTTTTTTTAATCTTTCTGAATGGTCAAGAAATTAATAACATTTTGCCATAGAAACTGACTAAATATTCACTTTTATGTTAAATGTTATAGTTTCAACTAACTACTGAAGTTACTTGTGATGGTCTACAAAAAGTAGCATTCAAATATTTTAGGTGCAAGTTGCTTGAAACAGTTACTTGATATGGACAAGAAAAATAATGTATAGTACACTGAAACATTATCATTACAAGAGAAAGTAAACACTCCATGGATGTGTATACAGGAAGTGAAAGGCAATTGTCCTTAAGCTGAAATATATTTTACAATCAGTTGCTACTAGAATATAATCTGGAACTCAATTGCTTTCATGAGTTTGAAAATACTAAAAAAAAATCATCAAATCTATTTCATTTGTAATAACTATGGTTAACATTTGTAATTTTATAAAGACAAGGAGGAAGTGATACATACATAACCTACCAAGCTTTTGTAATATAGAAAGTTTTAATGCTACAAAAGTATTGAAACAAAAAATTCAAGAACTACAAAAACTGAGTTACTTACAATTTAATAAAAGTATTAGATGAAAAATAGAATCATTTCGTAGTCATCAAGTTCACATCATTTATCTATGATAGTTGCTCATATTGTAGTCTAATATACTATGATAATTAAATGCATCCCTAACATATGATCAGAATAAATCCAGATGCAACAATAATCACAACTTTGTCTTACGCATCTCTATGTTGTCAATGTGTTCCATGAAACATGTAGAACACGTACTGTCTTTGAAGATTAACTAATTTACTTGGGAATCTATTTTAACATTTGTAATTTATCCTGAGAATTCCATTCTGTTTTCCACCTGAGCCAAACTCTTTTGAGGTTTGTAACTGTTTAACACAATTTGAGAGATACTTGGTTTGTTGAGTAACCTCTGGAATATATGATAACGTTGATTTTATGTGTTTAATGCTAATTGTTTCACCTTGTTTATGTGAAATTCTGCACCATGTTCTGCTTTAGGTACAATAAATATTTGAATCCTTTTCTCTCCATAATTGTTATAATATGGTCTTTCTTGTAGCATTCAACTTGGCATTATGTTAATAGAAGTTTAAATTATAGATGAAGTTTTCTTCACATGAGTGTAGTGTTGTAACAGCTGAATTGTGTTTATGAAGTTTTATGAATGAATTAAGTGCTTATAGTTCAATAAGTTATTAGTTTTGACTTATTTGAATGTTTTTAGTTTTTATGATTTAAAGCATATTATCATTTTTTTTTGTTTACCTTTGCATTTTGATATTTGTCAGGAAGAACGCAAGTTTTAACAGAAAAAATGATCACAATTACCTTTATTTAATGTTTTTCTTTTTTAACAAATATTTCTTGTTATGAAACATAATTTTTATGCCAATATTTAGCTTCAAATCAAATAATTCTATGCTTTGGAAAGCTAATTTATATCACTGGCTAAATTAGTCAACCAACAACATTAGAAACATTCGTGTCATTGACCAAGTGAAGGGTATTTTTTCAGCTGTTGGCCTTTGCTTCTGAGAGATGGGTGGTAGCTGCAAAACGTGTAGAACAGAAAAGGGATTGTAAGTAGTTTTCAGGTGGAGTTTCACATTAACTGCCAAATTGGCAAGTTGTACCAGCAAGCACAAATGAATTGTCACAAATAATTTGTACTTGTTGTTGGAAACTACAACTGTTGCTAGCTAAAGTCTAATTTCTGTTGATCCATGATTCTGTTATTTTTTGAAGAATTTAATAACCACACAAATAACAAAGGGTACATTAACAATGTTTACATTATATTTCTGATTATAGTAAACAGATAATTCAGAGTTTGCACCCATGCCCAGTTACAGACTATTTTGTCCATTCTGTGATATAAAATATTATATTCAATCGTAAAATAGCTGATCATTGGTGTTTAGATACACTTAAAATTCCTTTTCACTGAAACTTGTGTTTGTTTGTTTTTTATCTCAAAAAGTTGTATAATTTTTAAGTCTTTTACATTGAGAAAATTTGTATGTAAATATGTATTTAAATATTGTATTAAATTCACAATTAAACCTTTAAGGGAGTACTTATTACAATGGTTTTCATTTATTAACTGTCAATTTGAATGATGGATGTGTAATAAGAATTGAGAAATAATTTGTTAGATTGCTAAACAGACCTGCACTGTTTTATTTGCAAGAATTTAAATATTTTGATTTACAATTTTAATTTTGTACTTGTATTCTTAAAGAAATACATTTTAGTTTGAGAAAAATATACTGTTTGATGTTTATATAATTGTACTCTTAACAAATTATGTTCACTCACATTAGCGAACTGATTTTGAACAGAATGAAGCAATTTTTCAGAATATTTTATTTATTATTAAAAACAACTTAATATTTCTGAATGAAAATTTAATTTTTATGGTGTTGAACTAAGTATTCAGTAATTTATTTTTGTATACTTAGATAAACGTACTCGACGTGTAAGATCAGATTTTGAATGGGTTCGGACAGTCTTGATTTCTGGAACATTGGCAGATAAAGTTGCAGCCTACACACTTTTGATACAGGACTCACCAGTTCATAATCTTTCCAATGTTGACTCTCTGATTGCCATGGTAAATACCAAAGGGAAACGGGAGTGTATGATGGCAATCGGTAAGTTATTGTAGATATTGAGTTATTTGTTATTTTTCTGCACAGGTCTACTTTTTCATGTGTCTATATATATATCTTATTTTTCAAGAAGTGTTATTTATTTAAAAAAGCATGGTTTATTTTTATTAATATGTGATGTCAACATGAAAAATTAACAATTAACTTATCTTTCAGTCTTTGTTTTGACACTGAGAATCTTTTTTTAGTAGAGAAATACTAGTTTAATGTTTTTTCCCCTTTGTGATATAAAATCGGGTCAGGTAGTATTAGATTTTAGATGAGATCAGAAAAATTATAAATAAATCAGATTTTGTTACTACTTTGAAAATGGCATGCTTTGATACTGTTAAACACATTAGAGATATTGTATGTTATCCTTCCCAATTTATAGTGCTCAATGATTATTAAGAACATGCCCTATTTTACCTCAACAAAAGTCAATAATAAATGGTTTAATTAAAATTTTACTGTAATCCTGCAAAAAACAGTCATGGGATTAATGCATTTGATCCTGCAACCACTATTGCATATGTATGGTTAATGTTGTTTGATTTTACAAATAATGTAGGGTAAGCTTGCCTTTTTATACTTATTGATCAATTAATGTGTTAAAGACTCAAGGCTTTACTATATACTAATGAATTCTTAAAATGTTTCATGTGCCAGTGTTATATTCGTATGCCAAAGATTAAATTGGTACAAAAGTCAAAGGTGGTGTGAAAGGGTGCTAGTTTTTAGTGTTGAGCAATTGACTATGTTTTATTTAAATTGTAATTCTAAGTACCATTTAGAATAATTTAAAATTTAACCTTAATACTACTTTGTTTATGGTTTGTTAATTAACTGTAAATTATTTCTTTTTGTAACAAATACAAAGGTTTTTAGTATTTCTTTGTGTCTGTTTAGATTCTCTACGTGATTTGTTTTTATCAGACTTGCTGCTGGAAGATAGAAAACTACGTAAATTCGAACAGGTATTTCAAAATTTTGTACTCTAAAAACAGAAGCTAGATTCCTCATAACGTAGAGACAAAAGTAAAATTATTTAGTCTATATTTGTTTCAGGTTTATAATAAATGTAGATTTCCTGCATTTCTAACCTTTTTTATTAACCATTTAAACTGTAAAATGTGTATATATATGCTTTTTGTTGTTTTTTTAAAATTTGCTTATGGTTGTTAGGTTTTGTCTTTTAAAAAATATTTCATTCCAAATCTACTTATGTGCTTTTATGGATTTTGCAGGAGGCGAGATATTTTGTTAAAACATCACACTTTCAGTGTACTTTAAACCATTTTTCATGAAATGATAGAGATATCTAGTTTTTCATTTGGCATCCACATGAAAGTGTATTGTTTTGAGGCTCAATCTGGAAAAATTTAGAAGAATAAAGATTGAGACAGTCTATAAACAACTGTTGACATTTAAAGTCACTTGAAATAGGTGGTTTTTTGATATTGCAATTAGTAGAGTTACAAAAGTCTTCCAGACTAATTATAAGCTTTAAAGTTTTGTAGTATGTGTGCTTTATTCTATTGTCTCATACTTTGTTAGTTTTGTACTTTGTATATTTTAATGCTGCATATATTTTTATAAATAAATAAATTATCAGATAAGGTTCTTAGCATAAGTTTTAGTGACAGTACAGCTTCTGAGCAAAGTACACTTATATAATTGAAATTTGGCCTTTCAGCTCGCATCAGGTAAGCTCAACAACAGTAGAATTTAGAAATATGATCATAATTTTATAAAAATTAGAATCTCAGTTAAGTTTACATTGTTTGAATATGTAAAATACACATTTTAGGCAATAATAGAAAATAGAAAAAATGGTTGAAGTAATTTATTTCTTGAAATGATAATTGTTGTTATTACCATACAAGTGTGGTTTATATCAAGATATAAAAATTAAATGTTGAGGTTTTAACAAAAATTGTACAACAGTTATTTTTGCAATAGAACATAATTTTACAAAAAATTGTATGGTTTTATAAATAAAGAAAAATGGGATCTAGGAATTAGCATGTTTTTTGTTAATATATTTTTCACAAAAATAATTATGAAAAAAGTATGTCATACAATAATAGAAACTCCAAATTTGAATAACAATAAACTTCTTACTTTACAGAAAATGTGTGTCAAGTTTCATGGTGATAGATATAGTCAAATTTTGTGAAGTATTTAAGGTTTTCAGACTAAGCAACTGTGACTGAGAGAGCTAATGTCATTAAGATTTTTTCAAAAACATATGGTCTCTGCATGTTATGACTGTCTGGCATCAGTTTTAGTTCTGTGCTTATGTCGTGAAATATTATGAGAGATTAGGTGGCACATTGTTGGCTATTTCTTCACAAGACATGGACTTTGCAATACTTACGCAAAGCATAAATGTGTTATGTTTGTGTATACACTTTTGTTATCCAGTGTCGTATATTTATTTCACTGCACTTTATTTGTCTGTTATTCTTTTGAGCTCTGACATTCTTGATTTAATAGCATTTTTAATTATAGAACAATTGCAGTATTTATGCTAATTTTTCTGAGAAACTAGTTGAATCAATATTGAAGAAATTTGGCAGAGTATCTCAGGTAAATGAATTCAAATGTACGAGTTATTGACTTGTTGATTGACTCTCCATGTGAAGTCAATAAAATCAGTGTCATGTGTAACATGGGCAATGTTGTTAGCTAGATCCTATACTCTAAGTTAATCATTAAAAAAATTTCAAAATGTATTTATTTTCTGATTTTGATATAATGCACTTTATTATCATTCTAATATCAACTTAAAATTGATTAAACTGTTTTGTTTTATATTAAGCTGGTAAATCTTCAGGAGTTCAGTTTTGCTGTATATTTAGGAATAATCTCTTTATTTTTCAACTTTTAAAAGTGATGTGCAGTTCAAATTTTTAGTTTTGTATTTCTTGAACTTTTGCCAAAAATGTAAGTTATTTATTTAACATAATTTATGTAGCAAGTGCTTACACACTTTTCAATTAATGGAAAGTTCAACTTGTAAACTGCAAAAATTAATTTGTGTGGTAAGTACAGGTTGTATATTAAAGAAACCTTTTTGTGTAGAAATTGGAGGTCACACATGAAAGAAAGTAGTTATTGAGGTAAATTAAGGTCATGCCCTAAACCATCCATTCATTTTTTTGCAGGTGTTTGTGGTAAGGCAAGTAACATACTAAATATAATTTCTGTTCGTAACAATTCCAAGTTAAAGAGTATCTTAAGGGTAATGTAAGTTGCATAGAAATTACTCTTAGTTGTGAGGGAAAATCAAACATTGAATATCAATTACTGTAAATACCCACTGCTGTTATTGAACTTAATATTAGGAAGTTGTATGGAATGAGAATCGTGTGTCATCATGTCTTGAAATTACAGTCTAATTCTTTAGTTGTTTATTCCAGCATCCACTCACTATGTTGGAGGAGCTATCAAGTGGCAATCGAGAAGTTAGAGATCGTCGTTTGTTATTGTGGTACTTTGAAGATCAACTTAAAGAACGATACAACATGTTTTTACGGGCATTAGAAAAAGTATCACATGATACAGTTGAAAAGATGAAGCAGAAAGCTGTAACAACTATGAGTGAACTGTTAACTCAAAATCCAGAACAAGAACAGGTTTGTACGCTGGTTTATGGTAATAATCTGGCATAACATTAAATCTCTATACAGAGATTGGTTGGCACAGTAAACACTAGGTAACTATGAAAGTATATATACTATAACTTTTTTAATGTAGTAAGAGCATTTTTACAAAATTTGGCAGCATTTAGTAAACTTTACATGTATTTTGTACCCCAAAAATAAGATTGTTTTAAACAAGAGTTTTTACTAAATATTTGTTCATGAATATATGGAGTCATAGTGTAATTCAGTCCCTGTGCTCAAAGTGACTTTTTTATTGAGATTTAAAATACTTTTTTTTTAATCTTACAGTTCTTAATTTTCATTTTCACAACCTCTAGAACATCCAAAATTAATATAAAAAAATATGTATTTTATCTCTCATATTCTCTATGTATGAACTTTGTCAATGTGACCAACCTTTTAACCATCAGAAGAAAAAAAATAAGTAAATATAAATTACCCTTTGAGAACCTGACCATGACCGAAGAAGGTCGAAACGTTGTTTGTTCTTCAACGTAAAATATTTTCTCAACCCAAACAGGCTTTTTTCGCATATTAATTTCTCTACAAGTGGGTTTTCTCGACATCACTGATTATTATTTCTTACCTTTGAAATATTCAACTTTGTTTTTTTTTGTTTACAATAAGGTATAGCAGGTTTTTAGAGGACAATTGTACATTTCTTTGTCATTCAATTTATTTCCAAAATTTCCAACTATATATTACCTACATTTTTAAAACAATCAAAATATTATATTATTGGATAACTGTACACATGATTCGTACATTAACTGCATTTGTATGTGTAGTTTCTACTTAGCTGCTTGGTAAATAAAATTGGAGATCCAGTGCATCGAGTTGCAGCCAGAATTCCTCAACTACTAGGTCATCTTTTAAGTATTCATCCTAACATGAAGAAAGTAGTAGCCGAGGAAGTTGAACGACTTCTGTATCGTCCAAACATTTCTTCACGTGCCCAATACTATGCACTCTGTTTTTTAAACCAGGTGAAAATATATTTTAGTTTTATAACATTTACTTTTATCTTACAATTGTAAGTCCCTTGAAAGGACAGCAGTAACTCTATGAATTTGCAATGGTAAGATCAAGAGATTGATCACCCTCAGTGGACACAGCAGATAGTCCAATGTGGCTTTGTCATAAACACACGCACGCACACACACACACAATTATAACATATTAAAGGTATAGAAACCAAATTTTTTCAGCTGTTGATTGCATTTTTTTAAATACAAGTTAACTGTTTACTAATATTACTTAACACTAATTTAGTCTCCTACATAAAAATAATTTTGTGTTGCTTGACCCTCAGTAATAACAATAATGCTAAACAATAATATTTTCACACAAGTTGAATTAATTTCTTCCACATATTCAATGGGAATGCAAGAAACTTTAAAATACACAGATAAAATATAATTAAAATAAAATGGTAAAGAATAAACCTGGATGAGTTTCCATTGTCGTAGATGTCCACCATCAGATGTGATCAAAACTAATCAGGTTTTAGTTTTTACTCAAGTTTAATTTGTATATTTTGAAATTTTGTTGTGTTTTTATTGAATAATATTCTTGGTCATGTGGAGATGATGAATAAGTTTGTATGACCCAATACTGTTGTAAAGTTTCATTCAGGCCTGACATGGCCAGGTGGCTTATGTGCTTGACTCGTAATCTGAGGGTCCCAGATTCGAATCCCCATTGCACAAAACTTGCTCAGTCTTTGAGCAGTGAGAGCATTATAATATGATGGTCAATCCTACTATTCGTTGGTAAAAGAGTATCCCAAGAGTTGGCAGCGGGTGGTAATGACTAGCTGCCTTCCCTCTAGTGTTACACTGCTAAATTAAGGATAGCTAGTGCAGTTAGCTCTTGGGTAGCTTTGTGCAAAAAAACAAAACAAACAAGTTGTAATCAGAAAATTTGAGTATATTTCAACTGTGTTTTATATACTATTGTTTAATCAGAATAAAAAGTGGTTTTTGCACTAATATATAAAAGTTCCTATGGAAATATTACTACAACTGCACAATTTGGGTAGACGTTTTTAAAATGTTTTTAAATTTGCTCATTTCTTTTGTGAAAAGAATATACTACCTGATTTATCATATGTTACATTTGGTAGTTATTCCTTTGATAAACAGTTAATGTAATATGGTCTACTTCAGTTGGAATTATGCACATGGTCTTGTCTTTGATGTAGATGGTTCTGTGTCCTGAAGACAACTTACTTGCCGACCACCTTCAGAGTATATATTTTGGATTTTTCAAAGCCTGTGTCAAGAAAGGAGAAGTAGATACAAAGATGATGAGTGCTCTCTTGTCTGGAGTTAGTAGAAGTTATCCATACACTATAAAAGACAAAAGCACTAACAAGTTGACAGAACAGCTTGACAGTATATATCGTGTAGTACATTGTGTCAGTTTCAACGTAAGCGTACAAGCTTTGATGCTAATTTTTCAGGTATTTTTCAATTTATTTTTCTTAGGATAACAAAGGTGATTATGTATGTGTTTTCTTCATGTATTAAGATAGTATAAGGCCTTGGTTTTATTACTAAGCAAATCATATTTATATTTAAAGTGATTCAAATGTTGGACCACAGTAGTTGAGTAAAATTTTGAATTCAAGTAAAAAAACATGATGCTCTAGCCTTTGACCCATAACCCACTGCAAAAGGGTTAAATAGTGCATTAATTATGTATGTCAGAGTGGGTGGTGAGGGTCTTAACATCACAAAGTGCATGAATTAGTTTATTTTATCAATGTCACCAATCAGATTATTTCAAAAATAAATGCATCAATGTTACTTTTTTTTTTTGACACAAGTCTCCCAAAAGATACTCATTAGGTAGTGAGGGTTTTCTTCTTGCTTCTTGTTTAAAACAATCTGTAGGATGAAATGTGATGTTATTCTTCATTGTACATATAAACAATGTTTAACTTTCATAAATGCATGTACTGTATATTGTTGTATAATGTTCTGGAAATGAGATCAGTTGGAGCATATAGTTGAAGGTTAAAGAGTGTGTAATTGTGGTTTGCAATGTTTGGGAAGTGGAGTATGGTTAGAAGTGAATCAGGAAAGCTGACAGTCCCAAGGACTTACTTTTTAGACCCAGTCAACTGTTTTTTATGTGACTAAAATCAAAACTTCCTCTTTATAACAAATATGAAAGAGAATTAATGAGTTTGTTTGAAAAAAGTACTTGGTGTGTGTGTGTGTGTGTTTTTTTTTTTTTACAAGGTGGTGAAAATGATTACAATTAAACTTGTCATATGGTATCAGTATTATACATATTACATTTTTAGATATTAAGTTCTTTATCTAGAAATTTTAAAGAATTAGAAGACTATAATTATGGCATTTGAACTACACTGTTTGTTGTATCCATTGCTTCAATCCTAGAGTTTTTCAGGTTCTATCAGTGGTATAAAAAATGGTATTTCAACCATTACTGTGTCACATGTTAGTGGGCTGATGAAATGGAAGGACTGAAGCACAAAAGAACTACGTATCGTACTTTCCTTTAATGCATATTTAATGTGTACAAGTCATGTACTGTAAAAATTTAGTTTAACGTGTTACTATATGTAGATCTTCTGATGTATACAGATTATTATTATTTAGAAGTAATCTGTATAGATATATAATGTATAATAACTGAAATGTGACTGTATATTACAAAATGCTTATCCATTAAAACCCAGCCAAGAAAGAGCAGACTAAAGGTAAGTTTTATATTATATGATACATAACAAGTGCACATGCATCACATCAATACAAGTCATGTAATGTTCACTAGGCATGGCTGGAAGGTCAGTGTAACAAAAAAAATTTAAACGTATGCATAAACATACGTTACAAGACTCAAACGATTTATCACTAATCAGTTGTATTTTTCATGTTATAATACATAGTCATTCTGACAAAAAAGAAAAACAGTTTATATTTATTTCCTAAATCTTTTATGATGGTTATGAAGTTGGTCAATTTACAGAACCCACATAATTGGAGTATATAAAATAAAATAATATATAAATATAAAGTCTGACTGAAAACAAGCATTTGAAATGTGTTTTAGAGGTTTTAGAGATCACAAACATTCAAGATTCTGGGAATGAAGAATTGTTCTTTAGTCATAACATGAAATCACTTTGCACTCAGACCAGTAACAAAACATGCTCAATATTTGTCACAAACAAATCCTTAGAAAAATATTTCATTTAAAAATTTTGATTTTTGTGCAAAAAAGAATTCTAATCTTCATGAAAACTCTACCAAATTTTGCAAAGGTACACATGCTGCATCAAAAGTTGAAGTGCAAATACTTAATATGTTGATGAAATTGTGTATATTATCTCAAGCCCATTGTGAAAGGATTAAAAATCATAATTTATGAACATTCTGAATATTCTTCTTTTTATACCTGTTTGAAAAATTCGTCTTTGGTATTCATACTCGTGCATTTTAGACCTAGTGGTGATGGTGGTATTACATAAGACCACAAATCATAGAATACTCTAAAGCATGCATAAGAATTATTACTGAAGGTTGGTACAACATGGATTAGGTTGCAAGTCATAGTTCCTTGACATTTACAAGTGCTGTTTCTCTTTCATTTACATTCTGTTGTTGGCTTCATCATTTGAGTTTTAAAGGTTGCAAACTTGTATACTCATAGAAGGAACATTGAAATTAGTAAATGTAATAGTAACTGAAAATTCTTTAATTTTAAAATTATACTTGAAACATTATATTTCCCTTTACTCTAAGTAGCTAGTAAAACACAGTTACTGAACGTGCTAAATTTGTCTTAGCATTTTAGTATTAGCTATAACCAGTTTCAAAATATAATTCAAATTTTAGTATAATGAATGAGATAATTTCTGAATTTGAAACTAAATATCAAAAGAACACACCTAAATATCGATTTTATTGAGTTGCGTGGTATGTTGAATGCTGCACTGGTGAGACATTTGTGATGTTAAACTACAAGGTTTACAATTTCATTCAAATTATGAACTACAATTACCAATATTAACAAGCAAGAATATAAAATAAGAGCCTTGTATCTTTTTATTTTACTGAGATATGGCTAATGAACTGAATCAAATACAGTGGCCCTGTTGACCTATTATGGTTTTTGCAGATTACGGTCCCTTATTTGCACTTAACACAATATTTGACATGTGAATAACTTTCAACAGCTTAGAATCTCTCCCTAGTGGTTTACTGAGCCATTTTTTATTATTGTTCAGCTTCAGAAAGAATGTGTGTTTAGTACTTTAAGAGGGAAGATTTGTAAGGAGAGAGTTTTGTCTTTGATACGAGATCTAAACTTCACCCAATATTCTATATTTTATAACTGATTTGATCTCAACTTTCATATTATTAATGGAATGAATGGTGCAAACATAGGTTGATCTCAAATCCTACATTGCATAGTGGAATGAATGATGTAAACATTGGTTGATCTTAGACCTTATATTGTTGGTAGAATGTTTATCCTGCATAAATCTAAGATGCTTTCATGGTTGAAAAATTTGAAATTCAGTTTTTAGTTTTGAACAGTATAAGAGTTTAAATAAAGCATATGTACTGTCAACAAGGAAATGTAAAGCTATTTCATACCTTAAGAAAAACTAAAATTTCTTCTTCTTGAGTGATACATATATATATATATATATAATGAATTTCTTTACATATAAAATAGAATGTTATTTATTTATTTCATACAAATAATTAAAGTAAAAATTGCATGGTTACTCGCCTTTTCTTTTTAAGCTAGAAGTATTCTTAGAATTATCTTCACAGTTTGCATCTGAAGAAGAAAGATGCCCACCTTCCAAAAGAGCTTGGGTTATAGGGTTTTTATTAATTTCTGTCAAGACTTCTTGAACCTACATGTTTTGTCTAACTTAAAAATTTGTAAATGCTGTCTGTTTATATAGATTTATTTAAATGATATTAATAAAATCTTAGAGTTTGAAATGAATTTAATATAATTGTTTTTGAGCAGGAAAAAGAAAACTTACTTTTGATATATTTAAAATTTGTGTTTGGATAACTCAAGGAAAAGAATATGCTGATAATAATTTAGTGCTATTTACATTTTCAGGAGTTGGATGTGAGGATAACAGGAGGATTGTGTGAACATAAAGTCAAAAAATAATGAAGATAACATATTTGTAAATAAATGTATTTCAGTTTTAGTGGTTTAGTTTTATTTTCATTTTACCATTATCAAAATTTGCATCCTCAAACTTAATGTGTGTCTGCAGGTTTTGGATTCCCGTGAAGAAATTACAGATAGGTTTTACACAGCCCTGTATCGTAAGCTTCTAGATCCTCAGTTACACCATTCATCTCACCAAGCAATGTTCTTGAATCTATTGTACAAAGCATTGAAGAAAGATCCACATGACCAACGAGCAAAAGCATTCATGAAACGTCTTTTACAGGTTATAACTTCACATCTTTTTCCACTGACAAATTTTGTTTTATCTATTACCCATATAGATCTTGCAAATGAAAATTCCTCTTGAAACAAAGAGCAAAAATAAAACTAGTTGTGACAATAATAAAAGTATATTATTTTGTGTAACTTTTTTCTCATAGGATAGATATACTTGTGTATGCTTTCAAGATTGCATTACATTTCAAGACTTAAGTTTTATCAATAAAAAATAGTTTTAATCCAGTCAAAGCCAATTTTTTTAATAAACTGTGAAGCTGTGAACTATTATTGTGATCAGTATTTCTTGTTACAAATTGGTACTGCTGCTATGAGTGAGGAAAAGAAAAGTTTAAAGAAACATTCATATTGAAAATTTAAAATCTAATCTGTTATAACTTTGTATTGAACTTGATTTAATGTTTGTGACTTTTTTAGCAACAGTTTAGATTTATGATCCATGGAGGATAGTTATGTGTAAAATGCAAATTAAAAAGCTTTATTTTATCTAGTTTCTTTAACAGAATCTGTTTTTATACTGCACATTTTTACACATGTTTTGGATGACAGTAACAGAACAAAATGGTCATGAAGAGCTATATGCTTGTTAAGCAGAATTAGTTGATCTGTTAATACCAGCAGTAGCATTTAACAAACCTTGTAGTTCTTGAGTGTTAAAATACAGGTTATCTGTGTGTGTCACAGATTAAACTGTTGTAGTGAACAATAATTTGTACTTGCTTCAACAGTATCTGAAAATGAAGAAGGTTTAAGTTTGTGTTTTTAAAAATACATGTACTGGATCTTCAGTAAATTTATCAGATGATGTACCAAAAGTAAACCATTCATTGTTTTACTATTTTTGTACATCAGCTGTTGTTTGTTCATTCATTTAATCTTGATGTTTTTCATTTCAGATAAATTGCATTTTTTTGTAATTTTTTGTAAGCAAAAACTCTTTAGTGAGAACATACTTCATAATTTTAAGTTTAATTGTATCTGTCATCATTGTAAGTTTCAAAGTGCACAGGTACTGGATCTTTATATATATGTTTTTTTCAATCTCCAGGTTTGTCAGTACCATTCACCAACTTTAGTTTGTGGTATGTTAATTCTAATATCAGAATTGCTTCGTCGTCGTCCAGGACTACTATTTTCAAAAGATCAAGCAGTAAATTTATCAGATGATGAAGATGAATACTATGAAGATGTACCAGAAGTAAACCATTCATTGTTTTACTATTTTTGTACATCAGCTGTTGTTTGTTCATTCATTTAATCTTGATGTTTTTCATTTCAGACAAATTGCATTTTTTGTAATTTTTTCTATAGACAGCAAAAAGTCTTTAGTGAGAACATACTTCAGAATTTTAAGTTTAATTGTATCTGTCATCATTGTAAGTTACAAAGTGCACAAGTCATATTCATTAAGTTGGTTGTATTCTTAAACAAAACGAGAATGATATGACCAAGAGAAAGAAAGAAGTTTACAGCATGATTCTTTCTCTCTCTCTTTGTTAGGAAGAACCAGCTGAAACATTTAACTCTTGTGTTGAAGATGCAGAAGAAAAATCAAACAAAAAGGAAGTTCATCCTAATACTCTTTCCTCGTGGATTCACAGATCATTGTTACCATCTAAGCACATTATTAAAAATGTTTATGATTCCAGCCACAGGAACCCATTATTTGCTGGTGCAGAGTACTGTTCATTTTGGGAACTTATAAGATTGTCTAATCATTTTCACCCTTCAGTTGCACTGTTTGCTAGGCAGGTCCTTAACAATTCATCTATAGATTATAGTGGAGATCCTCTTCAAGATTTCACACTTATTCGTTTCTTAGATAGATTTGTGTATCGAAACCCAAAGAAGGGGACAGAAAAGAATGAAAAAGATGAACAACAAAAAGTTTTTGGAAGACGGACCTGCTATGTCCCAAGGAGTGCAAAAAAACTACCAATAAATACTGCAGGATATCTTAAACAGAAAAACATTCCAGTTGAAGAAAGGTTCTTTTATGAGTATTTTTATAAGCACTGTGGTAAAAAATCAAAAGTGCATGATGACTCTGATGTGGAAAGTATTGCAAGTGATGAGTTTGAGGAATATATATTAGAAAAATTTGAGTCTGGTGGCAAAACAAGTAAAATAGACTTTGCTCAAGAAGTGAACATACAGAAACAAAAAAACAATATGAAAAAAAAGAAAATTTCAGATGAAGATTTGAGAAATGATGAAGATCTAGATAGTTTGGAAAATGAAGATTTTGATTTTAATGATGATGTGGAGTTCCAGAATGCATTTAAAGATTTTGATGATGACCTTCAAGACAATAAAGGCATATATGACAAGGATATGCTTGATGAAGAAAATGCTGCCTTTTCTGAAGATGGTACGTTCACTGGAATTTTCATTGCATTTTATGGAAGTAAAAATTATCTATATAATGTTTTAGAAAACACTGATGTTCTGAAAAAGCAAATTATAATTCATAAACAATTTATTTATATGGCATTTTTGTTTTTATAGTTGGAATTTTAACCAAGAAATGTTTGAAACTGTCAGGCACGAGTTGGTAAAAATATTTAATGTAAAGATGTTTTGCTCATGTTTTTAGCTTATTCACAGTGAAAAACACACTGTCTGAACTTTAGTTGCATGTGATGCACTTTGGCACAATAGTATTTGAAATTATTCAAGATATACTGAATGTATTTTAAAAGTCATTTGGTAAGCATCATGTGTTCAACTGATGTAGGGTTGTATGCATTTTTCATCATCATGTGTGTATCAAATGTAATTTTTCTATTTACTTACACAAAGCAATTGTTTCCCAAAATTCTGAAGAAGAATGAGATTGCATTTAAGTGAAGAATTAATTGATTAAATAATCATCATATAAATTTTTAGTATAGTTATTTGAAAAAATGGCATCACTTTTGTTTTTACGTTGTATCAAATGGAACAAAATGTTTTTGTATTTAATATTTCTTGTTCAATAACAATGTAGTTGATTGCATAAAAGAAAAAAATAAACATTACAGTACTTCTGATGAAGTTAATTTTCTTTTTTTTTCTCTTATTTAGATCTAGGTCTCATGGAATTTTCTGATTCTCTTAATAAACCTGCTAACAGTAAAAGAAAACGCATTGATAGAAGTATGAAGACAGTGAAAAGAAATAAATCAAAGAGGCAAGTCTGATAATTGAAGGTTTCTAACAAATGCATAACAATGTTTTCAATTTGTGTTAATATTTGTTTTTTCATATTTCAGGTGCACATTGATCAAATTATGACTGACTTAAACAACTTTACTACATTTGCTATATAAACAAGAACATATGACTAACCTGTAAACACCAGCCTTGCTCTTCTGCACATTATGGCTGAATTTTTATTGGCTCTTGTCAAAGAGCACAGTATAATAACATGCATGCACAATATCCCATAATTACCGTAATCTTCTGAATTTCTAACGAAATGACAAGAGCCATTAAAAATTCAGCCTTGTTCTTCTGCAAACTTTTACCTAGGTATAAAACACATTTTCTTAAGTCATGGCCCTTATTTGATACCATATTTCATAGTTTCATGTGTGACGATTTGCTCTGTTTTGGGTTGTATAGGTTCCTTTCCCTCCATTTTCCTTTATTCTTATGAAGAAAAATTCCCCCATATACATCATTCTGGTACAAGTTGCAACTTTCTAGTCCATAATTTCAGTGTATAATGAGGACTTCTGTATGACAGTGCAAATATTCTTGTGTTTTGCAAAATATACAGAATTTTGAAATATAGAATTCCATAAAGTGATAAGTTTCAGTTGCTCCTTTTCTTTTATATTTTCATAAGTTTTAAAATTTGTTGATTAGAAGATTCTTATCTGTTAAAAATAATAGTTTAAATTCCAGTTTATTTCATATTTCTTTCTAGCTTTAACACGTCTGAGCTTTTTGCTGATGCGGAAGAGGTAAGCAGCATTTTTTTGAGCTAAAACATTACAACAAAATTAAAAAGAAATTAAATCACTGAAGTGGTATTTGTGTAGTATTTTTAGTATGTTTATGTATTTATACACACACGTTTATTAAAAAATCAAGATTTAGATAGATTTTACAAATAATTTATTAAACTAATTTAACTGAATTGTATTAACTTGATACTAGTGAATTTATAAAATTAGTCCAAATTTATTGTGTTTTCAAAGTATGAAATAAACTTTAATCATTGAAACTCTTTAGCAGTTGGTGCAAATTGGCTTTATGGTAGAGATTTGGATTTCATAGCTGGTGAACCAGGTTGGAATCCATGCAATACCACAAAATTTTCCTCACACTTTGAATTGTTAGTCATTTTAAGAATGCCAGTTAGTCCCATTGTATGTGCATAGTAGGATACTACTGAACATGTTTCAAATCCAGGGATGGCAGCATGCAACCTTATCACTTGGTTATATAATCAAATACCTTCTGTTCCTTTAAGATTAGAAAATTTGTTATTTATAAATGTGGAATAAACAAGTTCAATGCAAGTAAAGTTAAAAGAATGTATATTTTCATTTTAGTTCTCCAGTATTCTGGATGAAAATGTAGGGTCTAAAGTTGATTTTACTACAGCTGAAGCTATGGCGAACAAGGACAATGCTCGTGAGTTATATAATTTTTTTTTATTACAGAATTAATGATGTAAAATAAAATTTAACTGTTATTTCCTATTATGAACTGCATGATTTTTATATTTACTTTGCATTGTTTATTAAAATGTTTAGTAGTATCTTCTGTTTGAAGAAATTATCATTGTGCATTTCTGAAAAGTTGAAGTTGACGTCCAAACATGATTTTATTTTAGACACCAAACAATTACTGTGGGAGTCTAAACGTGACAAGTGGATCAAGGGAAAAGACTGGAAAAGCAAAAGGAGAAGGAAATCTAAACCAGGAAACTCTTTTAGAAGAGGACATTTTTCCAGAAAACAGAGACCATCAAAAAATAGCAATAGAAGATATTAACTAGCATATTCACAACTTGAGAAAGGAGCATTTATCCTGTGAAGTAATCTCCACTTTTAATTGTAAATTTTTTGGTCTTCATGATATTGAATAAGTACTATGTCTTGCTAGGGAACATTTAAAATAAGTATCATTTTACACTTGAATACTGTTAATGTTGTTATAGTTGAAAAATATCTTACAAATTTTCAAGTGATTTGTTCAATTTCTTACAACCTTCAGATTCTCATGCACCACAGACATACAGTCTGCCAAGATATATATATACACCAAATTATCCTTTATGTTGTATTGTTTCTGTTTTTAAACTCACAAATTCCTGGCTTTACCCATACATGCCGTTCTGAGATACATTTTTATCTCAAGTGGGTTTCTTATCATCAAGAATTTGCTCCCTTTATCATTAAAGCTTTTTCTTTTGTCAAAAACTTTGAATCTTTTGTCACAAAACAAACAGATTCCAATCAATGGGCCTTTATAGTCAGCTTTGACATAAAAAATTTATTCACACAAGTGCCTGTTGAAGAAGCAAGTTCTTTGTTAGAAGTTTCCTAGCTGTCTTTTAATTGGGAACTCAAAATACAAATGTAAGGAAAAGATAAAAAAAATATTTCAAAGAGGGAAACTAAGTATGAGTTAAGACCTAAAGAAAATGACTAACTGTATTTGCTGGTAACTGTGACCATCATAATTTGTAGTCATATATTCAAGTTTTTAAGCTATATTGATAAAGTGTCTCTATGTGTTTGTTTTCATACACATACACAATAAGCAGTTTAAAAACATCATTTGAACTTTATTCAAGACTATTCTGTTTTAACATTAATTTTATGATTGATGTTCATTTAAAGAGAAGGTTTATGATGTTTTAGTTTTACATCACTAATTGTATTACTATAATAAACATTGTGATTACTAATTTGGTAATTTATCAAGCTAGTAAATATTATTTTGTGTATACCTGATCACAGTATGACATAAAAATAAAATACAAAATTTGTGCCACAACAAAACTAAAACTTTGGTGTTTTGAGAAGCATGTATTGTAGCTTTAGAGATTTACAATATTTCAAAACTTGAATATTTAACAGTTGGTGAAATTAATAGTAGAACAGATATCGCACAGCACAGTAGTACATAGTTTGTAGAGATGGGCCAAGAAGAGTATGATCAGCACAGATAGCCCTCGTGTAGTTTCAAATTCAAAACAAAGAATAAGGTCACTACATTAAAGTGAAGAACTAGCTAAAGAGCCAAAGTGTTCATCTTTCATTTTTCATCTCCCATGCTAGACAAAAAAAAAAAGGTGTAAAGTTTTTGCAATGGCTTCAGTATGAAATAAAAGTGCTTTTAGAGCACTTTGAAACAGGCTATCATTAACAATGACTCAGTATGTAAGTATGGGCTGAGTAAATAGTAGCTTATGCATTCAATCTGTTATTCTGATGCTTACAATTAACAGCTGAAGTTGAATTACAGCCTTATGTGGGCACCTGTCTGTGTATGAGTAGTATCACACTTTATGATATGCGATCTGTATGACCTCATCCTTATTAACCAACATGATCCTCGCATGGGATGGAGTCAGTTTGTATACACATGCAGTGAGTTTGTATGAAGTTGGAAGACACGGGTTCTCTAAGTATTCCCTTAATGTTGGTTCAGCACTCCAGGGTACTTAAGCATCCTGGCTCCCAGTATAATCCAACATTAGAGAAACTTTGTACAATATTAACAGTATATATATATATATATATATATATTACCATTTTACTCATCAACCTATTTCACTGTAGTTGTATAAAACAAAGAGGGGAAACAAATCCAAACAAAAAGTTTTGCAAAATTAAGTATTATGTAGGGATGGTAATACCAAAAAGTACAGAAACAATGTAGGGATAATTAAACAAAAGAAAACAAAAATCTCTGTAATTAAGCCAGTAAGTACTAAATCTATCTTGCAAGCTTTTAGTTATTAACCACTGTAAGACTGTATAATACCATCAGCTGTAATTATTGTATTGTACTAAAGTTTTGTAAGCATGATTTTTATTACTTGTATAATGTTTAGAAAAAAACATTAAATATACTCCCATATGATGGGTTATCTTAACAGTATGTACTAACTTAATTACAATAAGAACTTATTAAACATTGCAGAAAAGTAACTCAGTTCTACTGAACTAAGTGTGGTTTATCATAGTGTTGTACTAATATTTTTAATGTAAAATGTTTTTTTTGGCATGTTCACATATTTAAAAAGTGTTTTACTTTCATTTTAAGGTACTCATTCTTTTATTTATGTATGATTACTTATACCCCCACTCATCATTATTGAGAACTAATTTATTAAATATATAAATAATTTTTAAAGTATATTGACCCTGAATTCTGATAAGGTAAAGGCAAAGCCTTAAGGTGGTTACCTTGTTTTAAATATTCATTGTTGTAATCAAAGTTAGTATAAAATCCATTCAAAGTCATTTTTTATTCACATACTGATCTGTTGGCACTTACTTCTGTACAGTTAGTTAATCAAGATTATCAGATTTATTTTATTTTATTTATTTAATTTAGAAATAAACTGCCATAGTATGTACAAGTTTTCAGATTCCATTTACTTGGTTATAAAGATCCCCGTTAAAGATTTTTTTTTTTACTGCAGTAGACTTTCACATTTAATTAAACCTTGTACCATATGAAGATGCAAGAATTGTGTACATAAATTGTTTTAAAAAATCCTCTTACCATTTTAGAATATAAATTTTGATACTTTTTTGACTTTCACAACTGAACAGTGTATTAATGTATGCATTATATACGTACCTATGGAAATGTATTAACTGCAGTGTTCGATATTTTTAAGTGAGAATTAGAACTGTTATTTAATATTTAAAATATTATATGGTAATGTTAAAATGCAATTGTAAACTGATTCGGTTTAGCAAGGTATACAATATTTTTGTATGCAAGGCAATTCAATCTTACCTTCTGAACAGATTTTGGCTCCTCTTGGACAACTGGAAAGAAATTCTGCAGCAAGGTATTTTTCATTTAGTTTCCTCAATTTAAACAATTTTAAAACTAATGTACATGACATATTCTTTTTATCCTACTAACCAAGGAATCCTTTTAGGATTTATTTTAATTTGTTTAAGAGATGCTGAATATTTTCAGAATATTATAGATATTCAGATCCCTCTTCTCAAATAACTTAGATTTTGTAAGATTTTGAAACTTGTGGTGACTACAGAATTAATATTTTTTTTTCATTTTCTTGTTCTATGTAGAAAAAAATAAATGCATGCCAACATGTCCAAACTTAGTAAATTTTCATGCAAAAGTATGGATTAAAATATTAACTTCACATTTTAATTCTGAAAATGTCATAGTTCTGTTTGCAGAGGGTATAAGTGACTGAGTCATCTGTGAATAATGTTTGTCATAATATATAAAATTTGCCCATTATAGTAGTACATGAAAAACTAAACTCTGTAAATGCATTTTGGAATATTTGTTCAAAAAGTCATGTCGTACAAAAGCTAGGACTATCTGTTGCTTAAAAGTTTAGTTTTAAAGTTGTCATTTTGTTAAATGTGTTGAGTACAGAATGTACATGTCGGCTTTATTTGCTGTTGCTATAATTACATTTTGATGAGAAAAATGCACTAGCCTTATCTTGACATGAAATGGAATTGTTTATATACACAAGCTGTTCACAGTCCCACAGTTCTAACAATAATACTAATAATTTTTACGACATTTATTGGATCAGTGCAGTTTTTCTTGTAAGATAAGATATGGTACTGAAAAAAAATGTTCTTACTGGTGATTTGTATTGAGTCAATAATAAATTACATAACTAAGATTATTTTTGTTCATGTAGTATGTACTGAAATATGGTATTTACCATTGGTAAAGTTATATTTTTTGTAAATAATTAAAACTATCACCAGTCTTTAATATCACAAACACTTTTCACTGAAGAATTATGTTTTGCCAATTGAAATAGATATACCACTTAAAGATTAGCATTAATAAAATTCCAACAGCATTGCTCAAAACTTAGCTGTAACTAGATATGTTCCAAAATTTAGCAGAGATAAGAAAGAGTGCATCATTACAGGGACTTGTCCAGTTCGATTCAATGACTAAAAATCCTACAATATTTTTTTTTCTTGTGGTTACATAATGTATAATAATGGCATACTATATTACTTCAATGCCAAAACATTTAAACTAAAAATACTTTTGTACATGAAAAAACAAATTTAGTGATTGTGAATATATAGAAACTGTTTTGTTTGAAGTTATGGTAACTTGAAATATGTGTTTAAAACAATTGTATCCTGTCAATCAATAAAAATTTTAAGAAAAAGACATGTAAAAAATTATTATTCATGTCATCAGGAACCATCTGTACTTTATTTACCCCACCACAGGTGCAATTTGAATGTTAGAAATTCAAGTATAGTGTAGTGTGGTTCAAAGAAAAAAACGAGGGAATCCTCAATAGTGGCAACAGTAATTACATCTCAAATTTGACAAACAGGTGGTGCTACAAGCTAAAAATTTGTACTTAAAATCTTGGAGCCATGAATAAATTATATTTTTATTCTGTTATCATCAAGTGCTAAAAAAAGCCATAAAATTAAATCCTCCAAAAAATCTATTTATTTATATAAAGACTTGTGAAACAGATTTTCAAATATCAATATTAAATGAAATAACTGCAGATACATGTGTTCACTGAGCAAGAAAGAATCTCACTTTTCAAAAGACAAGTCTGTTATATCTCTGCTTGTACACTTGGTGTGAGCCTTGCTGCTGCAGCTTACCCATAACTGTGGCAACAAATTTCCCTATAGAACACAAGAAACCTATATCATTTCTGCTTGTACCAATTTCTCTTCCTTATATTTATGTTAACAAAAAAATTGGATTGCTTTAGAATATGTATTAGAAAGACTGTTTTTTAAATATAAATTTTTCATGGTCCTTATAATCTAATTTAGCATAGAATGTTTTATAACTGTCTTTATTCAAATTTTCATTGTAGTAAGTTCATATGAAAACTAAATTATTTTAAAAACAATATTTTCACTGATTATGGTAATACCAGCTAATAATTGCCTAACAAACACAACATTTGTGAATATTTTGGGAAGTATAATGGTTTATAAGCAGGATCATTTTCATATGTTTGTGTCTAAGAAAATGAAACCATTTTACAAACATCATGTACACTACTGCAATCCATTTTATTTCAAATAAAGTTAAAAACACAACTGTACTCATACTGAAGAAAGGGACCCTTTTTCTGTTGTAATCTGCTCCCAAGAAGCTCATGCATCAAGTAATTTAATACCATTTTTGAATTCTGAATTTAACACATAACAGCTTATATTATAGGTTTAAAGATCAACAAACCAGATATAAACTATAACAAGTCAAACATTTTAGGATAAATATTTGTAATTTCCTGAACCTGAAAATCACAGTGCGCTCAAACTCATCAGTCTGACTTACACTGACTCCATACAGGTAGAGAAATCTTTAGTAAAAATATTTAATTTAGAAAATATTTTTTGTGCACAAAAAGACTTCGAAATGTTTAATAAGCTCTTGTCAGATTTCATGAAGATACACAAAATACATTGAAAGTGAAAGTATCAATAAATTCATTGTTTTCTAGTAGTTGCAAGATTAATCAATATGTTTTTGCTTGGGAAGCTTATTTTAAAAGCATCAATTGTAAAGACATGATAGAAACAAAGCTAATCCACACACTACCAATTGCATGATAGAAAAGTTGCTTTACTGAAGAACACTTTTTTAACCCTCTCTCAATGAACAGTTCAAAGGGATCATATCACAGTATTATGAACTTAATTTCAATATTTCAGTAAACAACTTTATTATCTTTGTATACTAATAAAATTGGAATCACAACATACTTTATAATTGAAATTTTAACTTCTCATTCTGAAAGAAAATTTGCTTTTTTTGTGTGTCAAACAGCACATCTTTTCTTATTACTCAGTTTCTACTTTATAATGACAACCACACAACACCTTTAGTGGTAAACAAATCAGAACTGAAACTTTAGACTTTTATAATCTACAGTGTGTAATATGAACATCCTACATTTATGATTTGCTGAGATATAAGTATATTTAACAAACCTACAAGAAAAGACCTGCCTACAATTACGTTCTTTTGAAGCCTCTTGTCTACTCACCCCAACTTATGTTTTACAACCAACAGAAAGAGTACATTCTAAACTATTTAAATTCTGCATTTGTTTGCAATTGGCTAGGAGGAGAAAATTCTAATTGCAGAAGCAATTCATTGTTCTGAACAGAAATGAGTTGTTTTTTAACCTACACACAACTCAAAGCAAGATAAATTACTGTGATTTTGTGTGTATCAATAGTGCTTCTTAAACTGTTTGATTTTTCCTCTCCATCTTACAGAATAAACAAAGTTTATGGCTAGGCTTAGCAAGTATGACATGCATGAAGAAATCAATTTTGTGACACAATATGTACCCCCTTGGTGTGGATTCTCGTATGTGGTGAGGGGATCTACCAGGGAAGGTTCTGTCCTTTCAGTTTACCTTCTCTGGGATATAAACGTTCACCCATGTGTTTTCCGTGCTTGGCAACCTGTGAAGGGGTAGGAGAGGATCCTGGTGGTTGAGGGGTCCAACCCTAACACACCACCTTGGCCTTGAATTCCTGTAGATGGGTGCCCCCTTGGGTCAGTAGGCTCGTCCACTTGGACTAGGGTCGAACACGTACAAGTGTTGGATGTTCTTAACAGGTGTTGAGGACATTGTATCTGATGCTGGTGTTTAGCTATAGTGCTCACAAAACCCTAACGTTGCAGCAGTGTCCTTATGTCTTTACACATAAATGACCGACTGTGTGATGGACGATTGGCACTGTTAGTTGTTCAGCATGTGCCCACCCTGTCTTTGCCACTTGACACACACTTAGAGGCTGTAGCCATCCGTGTTTCCATAGGTCATACTGTCACTGTTTGTTCTCTTTGTCGACTGGAAAGACATATGATCAATCAGACCTTGACGCTCTAGTTGAACAGTTGCCTTCTCCCTTTTTCATCCTGGGGACTTTAATGGACATCATTTCCTCTTGGGAAGTGCTGATACTGATAGAAGGGGTTGCTCTGTAGAGCATATGCTCTCTGATGACAACCTTTCTCTTTTCAGTACTGGTTCTTCTACTTATTTCCATGCACCTAGTCAGTCCTTTACTGCTATTGATCTCTCAATTTGCTCCCCTTCATTATTTTCCCATTTTTCAAGGAGAGTTGATAATAATCCACGAGCCAGTGATTATTTTCCTATAATCTTGAGAGAGACTGGCTGTGGTCGATGCTACCCAACCCGAGTGCCCCGGTAGAAGCTGGATCATGCAAACTGGCCCTCTTTCACTGCTCTCACAGAACTTGATCCTGCCATCATCTGTAAGCCATTAGTAGACAACCGTGTGGCAGCCATATCTGACTGTATTTTACAAGCAGCTGCTTGATGTATTCCTAAAACCTTGACACGTGTTCCACTATATTCTCGTCCATGATGGAATCCTACCTACCACATGGCATGGAAGGCTCAAAAACAAGCCTTGGATGCTTTCCATAGATATCCCACACTCTCGACTCAAACTGCTTTCCAGCGGGCACATGCTCGATGGGTAAAATGTCAAAGCAGAAGGAATCTTAGATTAAGTTCACAACCAGCATATCCTCCACCACCAGTTTTAAAGTTGTTTTGGACAAGATTCAAAAGGTCAATGGGCAATATCACTCTGTGCCCCTCTCAATCTTGCTCTCTGATGGCCAGGAAGTGTTTGATACCCAGAGCAAAGGTGAAAGTTTTTGCCAGGTATCTAGCACTTCTGTTTCTTCTTCCACCTTTTTAGCTGATTGTCTCTATGGCTATAATCATCACATTACACTGGTGGAATTCAAACTAGCCCTTCATCAATCTGTCAGTACATCAGTTGGAACTGATGATATACACAATGAGATGATGCACCATCTATCTCCTGCTTCTCTTGCTATCCTTCTGGTTGTTTGTAACTGGATATGGCAGGAGAATGTTTTTACCAATGCCTGGTGCCAGACTATTGTCCTGCCTTTCCCCAAGCTTGGGAAGAATCCCAGATTCCTTCAAACTACCGTCCAATTCCTTTGATAAGCTGTTTCTGTAAGACCTAAGAGAGGATGGTTAATGCTCATCTTGTTTGGTTCCTCAAATCAAACAATCTCTTGCCCACCCAGTGTGGGTTCTGATGACAGTGCTCCACCATGGACCATCTTTTTTGACTTGAAGCGTCAAACAGAGAAGCCTTTCTCAAACAACAACATCTTATATCAATATTCTTTGACATTGAGAAAGCTTATGATACAACATGGAGGTATGGCATTTTGAGAGACCTCCATATATATGGGTTATGTGGCCATTTGCCCATTTTTATTAAAAATGTTTTAATAAACAGGAGATTCCAAGTTCATGTAGGTGGAACACTTTCCCGTTCTTTTCTACAGGAACTTGGAATCCCTCAGGGCTGTGTTCGGAGTGTCACACTTTTCAGTGTACAAATTAATACCATCACTGAAAACTCCCTCCCACTGTTGCAAACAGGCTCCTGAACTCTAAGTCAGTGAAGTTGTGCTGCCTGTGGTCCCTGTGACAAAATTCTTGGGTCTTATCTTTGACCTAAGCTAACCTTTATACCACACATCAAGCAGCAACATGTCAAATGTACAAAAGCACTGAACATCCTTCGTGTCCTCTCTTCCACCAATTGGGGAGTGGATTGATGTTCTATGCTAAAGATATATAGTGGTCTTATTTGATCAAAACTCAACTATGGGTCTATGGCTCTGCCAGACCACCGGCCTTAAAGATGTTAAGACGCTATTCATCAACAAGGAGTTTGGTTCTGCACTTCCCTAGTTTAGAGCTCATGTACAGAATTTCATGGACCTTCTTTACACCTCCACCGTTTGCAACTGTCTTTACTATATGCTTAGAAACTTTGTTTCTTACCAAAGCATCCCACCTGGGGTTATGTTCTTTCTCTTTGGGCCATGCTTTTTCAGTCCAGATGGTCTGCCATTGCTACTTTTGGCCTTCATATCCACGTGCAGTTGGATGAATTGGGTCTGTTCTTGGATAACATTGCTGTATCCCCTGGTCAGCCCACCCACCATGGCTTCTTACAGTCCTCAATTGTGACCTATCTTTAAGTCATCTATAAAAAGTAGACACTCCTGATTGGAAATACTGTGTTATTTGCTGAACAACTTTTGAACCATCCTTCCATTCCTATTTATACTTTTTCAGTCCAGATGGTCTGCCATTGCTACTTTTGGCCTTCATATCCACGTGCAGTTGGATGAATTGGGTCTGTTCTTGGATAACATTGCTGTATCCCCTGGTCAGCCCACCCACCATGGCTTCTTACAGTCCTCAATTGTGACCTATCTTTAAGTCATCTATAAAAAGTAGACACTCCTGATTGGAAATACTGTGTTATTTGCTGAACAACTTTTGAACCATCCTTCCATTCCTATTTATACAGATCGTTCAAAATAAGATGACTGTGTGGGCTCTGTCGTGGTTTGTTGTGGTTGCACACAGAATCCCCTCTACAGCTTCTGTGTTCACTGCTGAACTATATGCCATTTCTCTTGCCCCAGATAAGCTAAGCAGCACTCAAACTGCACAATTTATACTGACTCGCTTCACCTTAGTTCACACCCTGCTCTCGCCAATATTCAAAATTGACTGGCCTATTTCTCTTTAACATCTACTTCTCTGCAGTTTTCTGGATACCAGGCCACATTGATATTCATGAGAATGAGCTAACCAACAATGCAGCTAAGTCTACCTGCTCAGGCACTATCACTGCTGTGCCTGGCCCATACATGGACTATGGTCCTGTATTCAAGGCTCAGCTCCGTGCAAGCTGGCATTCAACTTGAAGTGAGCAATGCGAAAACAAGCTTTTACAAATAAAACCCTATCTTGGACTTTGGCAGTCTTGCTTCCATAAGCATCGGAAAGAGAAAGTTGTTCAAACTGGACTACGTATTGATCACAGTTTTTTAACTTACTGTTTTCTTTTATCTGGAACTGATGCACCAATGTGTAGTCTGTGCTTTGTGCCATAAAACACTAAATCAACCAACGAACCAACTATATGTGCTGGCATTTGTTTTTCTTTATATTTTAAGAAAATTAACTAAACATTGTGCAATCATAAGCAAAAAGTATTTTTATATATATATTTTTTTTTACATGTTCACAAGCTCTTAAAAACTTACAGCTACACTTCTGACCTCTGACCATCTTGGGGAGATAACTAATGTCTAAATACATACTAAGAATACTAGATCAGCCTTATCTTTCTACACAGCCAAATTATAAACCTTTTCATGCACTTTTAATATTTTAGATAATTCTCACTGCCCTATAAACAAAACAATAAACCATCTCCTACTCTATTCTTGGAGTCAGGATAATGATATACTCTGTGAAAAAGGTTTGGTAATTGTACCAACTTGTTTCATTTAGGAGTTTTTGGAATTATTCAGATGAAGAGAAATATTTTTATTCGTAACACAAAAATTACTTTGCACTGAGAGTAATCAACAACCTGATTCCATATATTCAAGGATAATTTTTAGTAAAAAGTACTTGATTAAAATTCTGTCTACATAAGTCCTGTAATGTTTACTAAAAGTTTGAACAATTTTGTGAAAATACTCAAAATATGTTGAAAGTTATAGTGTGAAAATCTTATGTTCACGTAATCCAATGAGTTAGTTGCAATAGAGTTAATATATATTTTCATATTTGTACCTGTTTTTATTTCACCAAGCACGACTTGGCAATAACCAAATTTCAGTGTAAAATATCATCAGTAATCTCTTGTAACCTTCGTATACATTTATCTATTAAATAATTTGTACAAATAATTATTAAAGTACCTTCATCTAGGCTGATGACAGATGATCATTAGCTTTATGGAATTCCAAATCTTCATCTCTGATAAAAGTTAGTCCACATTGAGGTTCCTGCGTAAAAAATTTAATATTAAATGTTTCGTGTACTTTAGAAAATTTGGTAAGTTATTACACAAAAACCCCTCTCTTTTGCTTTTAATTATTTTGCAAATGAGAATAACTTTTGAAAGTTTAAAACACTGTACTTAAAAACTATTTAAAAATTACATTCAGTGTGGTTTACCTATTACAAAAATTGAAAGTAGAAAAGGAGATACTGGCTACAGACAGATTTTAAATATTTTCTTTTCTACTCTCAATTTTTGTAACAGATAAACCATTCTGAAATGAATTTATTTATCAGTTTATAACTTACTAGAGAGGGTTGATTTTGGTACTTTTGGAAATTCTATTATTCCATATGGAATAAAAACATTATGAAATTAAACTATGTGCAAGTCTGATGGTGTATTATCTGGATTAATGGAATTATTCTAGTACTGCTGCTGACTGATAATTGATATGTTGATTCAACAAAACTTTATTTAAAACTGATCCTAAGTAATAAACCTTGCTGACTTTCTGTTAGTGAAAGTGAAGAGTTTTTAAACAGGGAGCAAGAATGGAAGATGTATTTTGCAATGTTCTACACCTTCCTAACTGTTAAAAGTTGTATATAAATTTGTCATTTCATTAAAAAAAGAAACATTTTTGATTGGTTATTCTTTTCTATTTATAATTTTTTAGTTCCAGCTTATAGTAAAATTACTACTTATGATTCAAGACATGGAAATGAAACATCAGAAGAAAAAAGATTTAATGATGATAAATGTATTTCAGTTGTTAAACAAGTCAGTTAAAATATCTTCCTGGTAATAATATTATTAATGTATACTCATCAAATCATACATAGAATTCCTTACCATGCATACTAGACCTTTAGAAGGATCAAACTCTAAAACTTCAATTTTTCCCTTGTGATTTCCTGTTACAACCTATAAAAAAAAGTCGATATTACTGAAACAATATGTTCACAGTATTATATATTTATTTTTAAAAACAGGAATTGTGTTTTAATTTATTTTTATTATGTTAGATTATGTGAATAGTAACTCAAAAGATAGAATATTCTTATAACATAATATCCTTATAAATTCTCAAAGTTATATAATGTTTGAATCTTCCTGTTACTTCTTCTAGTAACTTAATAACATACCTGTTAGTCGTATCATGTATCAAAGTCATGCATTTGATTGTGATGGTTTCATCCACAAATCACAAGTTGCTGAGATTAATATTCTATCCTCTTAATAATACATTAAGTACATCTTTGACTAATTGTGCTATTGACAACTGACTGGAGAAATTTTTGTATACTTTTAATACTGGGTGTAGAAGCGTTAGGTTGGAAAATATGATTAATGTAATGTTTTAAAACTGGATCATAGAGATTTTGTGAAAGATGTGGCTGTCTAGTGATAGTAATATTATTTAGTTTCATATGGAAGTTACGTTTAATGTGAGCATACAATCAATAAGCATAAGAGGAATTATTAAACTGTTTAATAAATTAAAATTACAGGCTTATTCCTAAAACAAAAGCTTTTCATCATTTGTTGGTCCACAATAACAAAAGTGACCAAAGAGAAGAACTGGTAAGAGTTTCAAACTTTTTCTTTGTGGTCTGATTTTTGGCAGTTTCACATTCAAAGTTACATGTGAAGCAAGTCCTACATCTGTGCTAAAAATAACAATGAGTTTCTCGGTTGTAGTACATATTTTGTCATGATATTATTAAGACTGGGATTCAGATCTATAAGAATCCTTAGCCTCTTTTGTGATCAGAAGTTTTGGTTTGTCAAGTCATAAGAGAAAAACTTTGTGCTAGTCCATTTTTCTGGTATGATAAACTTGGTGTTAAATTGATAACTTAAAGAGGAGCTCTTTATTTAAAGTTAATCTGTGTTGTAAATCTGTAACTCTTGAGTTTTAGAATCAAGTCTTTCAAAGTCAAGAGGGTTTCACCATGAAGTTAGAACCTGGTTTCCAATTTGGTAGTTTATTGTGAAGTGTTTGTGTTCATTTCTGCCTAGTGACTAAAAATTATTTGCACTATTACATATTTACAACATTTACAAATGTTGAGATTCTGAAATAAAATCATACTGTGAAATTAAAAATTATTCTTAAAAAATCCAAAAATATACAATGTAAACAGTTAATTGTTTGCTGGTATGGTCTGAAATACTATTTTACTTGCTAAATGAAGTGTATTTTTCCCTGATCATCAAGTTCACATTCCTGATTTCTAATGCTGTTTAAAGGTGCCACAAAAATATCTTTAGTGCATTGTACCAGAATATGGTATATAAAATAAAAGTGTAAAAACCACTGAGTGTATTTTGTGACATTAGTGCTTACTACATATATCATATATTGGAGTCAGAATTATTCATTTTACTTTGTCACTTTCTAATCAATATTTTTTTTACACACATACTAGAAAAAAATAAACATTCAGGGATGAGTACAACTTCCATGTAGCATTATTAGAAAGTGTTAAGATTATTTATTTATTGTGTCACTTTTATTACAGTGTTTGTCATCCACAAGTGTTACCAAATTATTCAACATGTTACGTTATCCAATAAATTTTGTATGAAAAAACATCAAATCTATTGACTTTATTAATATTACATTTTCATACCAGCATCAAAAAATTCACTGTATTTTGGAATTTTCACACTGACAAACATTGGTGACAAAGGTTGTCACAGCTTAGAGGCTTCAGAAAATCTTTCTAGAAAAGCAATCAGAAATGCATAAAATTTACCTGTAAGGCACAGACTTGTATGTGTGAATAAATCAGTAACACTCTTTACCATTCACAATAGAATGCAAGTTCTATTTGTACCACAAAGATGTTGCATCCATGGTGTGAACAAACTAACTACTAAACTTTAAGACAGATGTGATAATTGCAATCATCTACATTGTGGATTATGAGTTTTGCAAAATTAAATGTGGGAAGAGCTTTCATGCATAATCAACAGAACTAGGACTTCCCCTCACCAAAACTATGGTTTCTGCATTATATAAATGAATAATTGCTTCACAAATGTGGCCTACTGAAACTACAACTGTTCTCCATGTTTCTTATGCATGGGATACAAATAAAAAAACCTCAATACCTGTTGTAAATTAAAATTTATGTTGCGAAATATTGATTACAGATCTAATCTAAGTGACCAGTAAGGTTTGTTTGTTTGTTTGTTTTGGAATTTTGCACAAAGCTACTCGAGGGCTATCTGTGCTAACCAGTAAGGTACTTTGCTTCCATACTTTTCAAGCAGGACTGTTAAACCAATGAAGTTTACCATACACCTTTAACACCTGACAGCATCTATTGTTAGAGATCTTCTTCGAAATAAAATATATAATTTAATGCTGACTAAGTTTGATAAATAATTACCATCATTATATTAGTTGTTTTTGTGACTCATAAACTGGTAAAGTAATGTACGGAATCATACACTAACTTTTCTCTACATTAAAATACAATTATTTGTGAACTTTCAGTCTTCATTAGCTTAAATATTTTAAGATTTATGCTTATTTTCATCAAATAAACATCTGCTTAACTCTTAAAACATCTGGGTGTATAAAACAAACACATAACTTTAATCCTCTTTCCAGCATACATAAACAAATACAATCTTAATGTGGCACACTTTTATTTTTAAATTTGAAAAATATTAATAAAAATCCACAACTATGTAAAAATCACAATAAAAAAACTTACCATATTTTTATATACATCTAAACATAAAACCATTGCCTTGCCAGCCCCATAAAAACAACACTGCAAACTGAGATCCTATTCAAAAACAAAAAGAGATCTTAAACTGATGATAATTAAATACTCAACAATTACCATAACAGTAAAATAACAATATTAATAATGTACTATGAGTTGCTTTTTTAATTCATTCAAAATATTGAAACAGGAGTAGATTTGTCACTCTATTTTAATATTTGACAGACAGATTTAACTTGGATTCTTCTAACACAATTTCAAATGTCTGAACAATTTTTCACTGCTAGAAAAAAAAACAACTAAAAATATTACGTCTAAAAATCACCATGTTTCTTGTTTCACTACAAGAGCTTAGGTGCATACTGTCTCATTTGTTTCACTATATTATATGTAACTGTATATATCAAAATATCAACAATTATATGCATTATATACACCTATAAACATGTTGCAAGGTACTTTTACTTAACAGTGGAAAATCAGCTTACACTACTAGTTTTCATTTTCTATCACAAAACAGTTCTGACAATTGAAACATGTTGTTAGTTGTCATTAACAACAAAAATATTAATTATCAGTAAGATAGTTATTCATAAACATTTTAAATTCAGATTTTTAGTTATAATGTTTCATAAGTTTTGATTACGAAGAGTCCAAAATCTCACCAAGTCTCTCTTCTTACCTGTCTTCTATAACAACGAACAAATCCATCAAATGATGACACAAGTAATTTATCTTCAAGCACTTCCATGCCTGTTGCCGAAGATTTACAATCTAATGTTTTCTCCAGTTTACCAGTCTGAAACGAAAAAAAAAAGTCTGCATAACACAAGCTTTATTACATAATCTTTGCCAAGAATATATAACAAAATTAATATGAAATATTTTAAAAAATCTAAAAATAATCATGTCAGTACATTACTTAATATTCAATCATGAAATTGTATTAAAGAAAACTTTTGGATATTTTAAATTACTGATGGACATTACAACTATGGATATACTAATATTGTAATAATTTTAAAATCTATACATCATGCTAGATAAATATTTTTCAAATTACTTATTTATCACACTTTCATGCTCTCAGTCTTCTCACAGCTTATCACCTATTGAAGAATAATTTTATCAGTTATATTATACCATGACATTCCAAAGTTTGTAATAATATTTACCAGATTTCACTTTTTATTCACTTCCAATTTTGTGATCCTAAGTCTCTGTTGTCATTAACAGAAAATATAAAACTAGGTATATGAATTACCTAGAGCAAAACTCAAAAGTGTTCTTTATTGCTATTAACAAAAACAAACAGAAGAATTAATAATGATTAAAATGTAAATATAATTTTACTTATATGTTGCATAACTAATTGGAAAACAAATAAAAGTAACTGAAGAAATTACCAAAAAATCATGAATTCTAAGAGTTTTCTTGGCTGTGCTAACATAAACAGTGGTTCCTACAAACTGCAGACAACAGGGAGGTTGGACTGGCTGTTCAAAATAACGAAGAAGCAAGCCTGTATTAGAATTTCGAACCGTGATAAGACCATCATATGCTGCAATACACAGTAACTTCTGCAGACCTTCAGTGGTGGCATATATGCGACTAATGGAACTGGCAGAACACTCCAATGGTTTCAGCTTTTTTTCTCTCTGTGTCATTACAGAAAAGAACATTAAAGCTAAAAGTATGTATTGTCATGATGTAAAAGACTGTTTAGTGTAAATATTAATTATTTTTTGAGTGAATATTTTATGATTGTTTAGTTTTATTTGTAACAAGAAAGTTACAAGCAATTATTTTAAAGTTAACATTATTACAATATAAATTGGAAAGAGTCATACATTGTGCTTGTAACTCATTGATGTCAGGATTATTGAATATCACAGAATATTTATGTCTAAAATATAATGAGTAGGGCAATAAAACAACACAGTTTAATTATAAATAGATCTATAATGTTAAAAGTGTAAAGCTACTTAGGATAAACGTGTGGTTTCATGCTACAAAATGAAGTTATTCTAAAAAGAAACAAAAGGGTGATTTAAATTTATTTTGATTTTTTCTTTGGTGGTAACAAAGGTCAGTTAAATTGATCAACCATGTGAAGAGTTAGGGTAGAGAAATTAGAGACAAAATGTAAGGCTTTACTAAAAATATATGTTTGAAATGCACTTTTGAAAAATACACAAATGAAAATCATTTTACATACACGCGATTAAAAATATACTCAATGTATTTTGAAACAAGTCTTTTTTGGTAGAATTATAATCCTTCACTAACAATATTTTTTTGTATGTGAAAGATTTATTGTGTTTATTTTACTGAGACAGTGTTGATATGATATCATAATTACTCTCATGCTTTTGTCTTGTGAAGACTTCAATAAATTTCTTTTTGCCTAAAGTCAGCACAGCGTATTTCTGAGAAAAACTAGCTAGTCAAGTTTGAAAGGTCAAAAATCCTTCTATTACACAAATGAGTTAAATTTTTTTCACTTCTCAATATCTGATTTTTTATTTCTTAATATTTATAGCATTTTTTGCTCATTGCAGATCACTGTTAACTCAGTGCAACAAAAAATAAAACCATTAATTCATAAGGCCTTAATTAAATATGATAATTACAAAGTTAACATTCACATTAACTATTTTATGATATTGTTATACAGAACAGACTGTTCAATGAATTATACCACTGCCATCTTGGAAAACACTAAAAGAACAGTATAGTTGGTGTTGCACGTATATGCAAATATGGTGAAATTGGTAAGCTTTCTTTGCCTCTCTTTCCAAAAGGTTTTTACAAACACTTTCTCGAGTTTCCAAATTTATAAACAATACATAGGTAATTTACACAAGGGTATGCTGCACACTACAAAGTGGAGTTACTGCAGAAATTCTTTCAATGCAATACTAATTTCATTTTATCTTTTTATCAGTGAAACAAAATGCACATGTCTCCCTCTTGAAATAAATAAAACCACATGCTCTTTGCTGCAAGGTATTCAACATTACCCCTAAAAATCCAAATCTAAGTGCTTGAAAGTTATTATCTGAAAGAAATGATAAATTATGAATTCCTACTTTCAGCAACTCCAAACAAAATTGATAAAAACAAGCAAAACTTTATTACAACTACAATGACAAAGCTTAATCTGGATCTATTTACCAGGGAATGGGGTTTCTTAAACAATGATCACAATGTTTTTCTTTCTATGAAAGAGACCATTATCAAATATTAACCATGACATATTCAACTTTTTACTAACCTGTATAATATAAGGAACAATGTATCCAGTTTTCAGACCCAAGAAGAGTTTACCCCAAGCTGCAGTCATGCATAAGATTCCAGAACCTAAGTCAATCTCTTGCAAACACCTACCACTCTGAAAAAAACTTCAGCATTTATAAGCAAAACAAATAGTTAAAAAAAACAAACACATTTTGAAATCAACATTTATTTTTGTAACCATTTTTGTACATTTTTTGTAACTATAAATTATCAACATTTTGTTAGAAACACATCTGCAATCCAAGTTAAACAGCTGAACAAAAATCTGAAAAAAAAAAAGAGTTAGTGTTAGTTTAGTGAATTCCATGTGAAAGCTTTATTTGGAAATACAATGAAAACACTCAATGAAAAAGGAAAATGTCCACTTCAATATAACTCAAAATTCGAACTTCAAAACATTTACACTTTCATTTTGTGAATAGACCCTGGGACTATCATCAGTGGTTTGAACACAGACATATAAATAAGTTACACAAGAACATTACATTATACATAATGTACAATAAAAATTCTTACATGAAATAATGTAATGAAACTTCTCAAACAGATCTTCTATACTCATCAAGAGATTTTAATACTAACTGGCTTAACAAAACAGGAAGTAAGTAGAGTTACAAACACTACTTATAAACTTACAGTGACGTGACTCTATTTAATACTTTATAAAAATGATAATAGCACAGAATTACATAAAGCAATATGATGAGAAAATATGTTGCACAATCATATTCAATCAACAATAAAATAAAAGAACTCAACCTGTATTTTGAAAAGTTTATCATGTATTTACAAATCAGATCATATACTGGATCTTTCTCTTTAACAGTATAAAAATACAAAATAAATTCAATACAAATATGTAGCTCATAGAAGAAAATCTACTTGAAAGTGTACAATTATCTCTAAAATGTACAAACCTTTCAGAAATATATCCTAGATTTTTCATATCCCCAGTAATACATTACAAACACATTTTATTTCAAAATATACTTCACAAAAACTTTAGTCTATGATATTTCACTACGTAACTGTAATGCAAATCAGCAGGTCCTATTGACTGACCTAAAGTTCATAAACAATCATTAGAGTTTAAAGCACATATCTGCACATGTTTAAACATGTACTATAATATTTAATATGTGAAAACCAGTATCAAATTGTTAAGTATACAACTTTTCTCTAACAGTCTAACTTCTGATGGTTTTGTTGTTAAAAAATGCAAAAATATATACACATTTTAAAATTAGTTAAAAGTTTATTTCCAAATACTTAGTAATATACATATTTTAAAAGCTATTACTGTGCATTATCACAATTGCAGTCAATTTTTATTCCGATTTCAAAAATATTTTGAAAAAGTCACTAATAAGTATACTAATAGTTATACATCAGACAAACCTGAATATCTGACACATCACTCTCCATGGAACTAGTGTTTGTTACAGAATAGTAAAAATGAACCTCTTTTCTCAGCAAGTGGAGTGAAAATTCTTTAATAAAAACTACACTATAAATTGTAAATAATATCAAGTAATCTAAGTTTCAGATATTGACACTGATAATCAAGCCTGTATGCTTGTTATCATTAATGTTTAGCCTAATACTATTATTGTAATATATTATGTCTACCAAATTAATTTTTCTAATATTTTTGCTTTATTATACTTACTTTTCAGTCTACATATCATTTTAGTTCACCTTCTCCATTACTTAAATAAAACACACAAAATTTCAGCAACATTCTGACAAGTTTGTTTACACATTAAAGAGTGTGATCTCTCCCTGTCATAACATGGAAGAATGGGAACTAAGTTCTTTAAATATATCATTTAAATCTGGGTTTGTGCAAATTGTGAGTGAAAAACATAACACGAGATCTGATTGTTGTTAAAATATCACCTCTCTAAGTATTTATTGTTCTTTTAGTTATATTCTGTTTACGTTCTCAAATTTTATTCTGTTATATTCTGTTTACGTTCTCAAATTTTATTCTGTTATTTATTCAAAACTATATCAGTGTTCAATACAAATTTGGTGTAATGTTTGGTGTAATCACAGATCCCTAATAATGAGATGTGTGTATCCAAATAGGTTGGGATATTCAGTGTGTTACCAATCATAGTTGTGGTCTTACTGTTCTTCATTAAATTTTCCAGGACAATGCACATATTGAAACAATAAATACTATAGAAATTATTAAAGTAAAAATGTATTACTGTATTAAAGGTAAGTTTAAAACAGCGTTCACAAAATGCTTGACTTACCTGAACTTCAAAACAACGTAAAAATCCATCATGACAACTAGAATATAAGTGAGTGGCCACATTTTTCTTGTCTTCAACATGTAAAGCACTTATTAGTTTCTTGTGGTTTTTATATGTGGTCTTGTGTTCTAGTGTCTGTTGAAAAACAATAAATATACTGTAATAACCAATGTTCAGAGAATTTTAAAACAAGTTCTACAATTTGTTAATTTTATCACTTAAACACAAATTAGTAAATTCAAACTGTTTTAAATTATATTTTTGGTTTATTACATAAATTCAATAAACTAATTATTGGCTAACTATGCGAGTAAAATGGATAACACTTTGCTTTGACAGTTAACATCTCTTTCAAGTTGTCCTTTTTTAGTTTTGTTTTTCTACATAAAAGCTTCTTTATAATCTTATTACCTATGTTGTGGATAACAATGATCTCTTTTTTTCTTACTATATTTCAAAAGTTTAGAGTAAACTGAAAACCTGGTTTAGACATTTTACCATTTAATTCTATCCGAGAAATGACTATATAAACCTTAAAAGCATTTTTTTTTCAGTTACTATTTTCCAGTTCAGATCATGAAAAAATTATAATTTTTACATGCTTATCATTTCTACCATAATTACAGGTAACTGAATTATTCTGATATGAAGGAAACAAGAAAAGTCAATTTCAGATGTTACTATTACAACTATTAGAAAGAAAAATATTTATAATTTCATTAAACTTTCAATCCATTAAAATATCAAAAACATAAAGTGGATGAAAACATTAAACACTTTAGACATTTTAGGATATATTAACATAATTTATCTTTACGCTGGTTAGAATTATCAAATAAACTTATAACCTGGAGGTCGAATCTTTTAGCTGTTGTGTCTGATGAGGCAGAGTATAGGTATCCTCGATGCATCTAATAAACAGAACAAAAGTCACTGACAGTAATTCAACTTGTACAGCAGAGTTTGCTAAGTTACACTATATTGCATCATATGAAGCCCTAACCATTCTTTTAAAGTCACACCTGAAAAGTGTTGAAAAATGAATGAAAGTTATTATAACTTAATTACGTTTAAGAGTATTTTTTACGTTATGAAAATAAAACAAAAAACAACAACAATATTTGGGTTACAAACATAAAATTATTGAACAAAATTTAATTTTTTCATTGAAAAATTAACATTTTTACACCAAAAAGCATCATAACAGTTATTCTAATCAGAGTTTACAAAGTAAACATAAACAAAGGGAAACTACCCATTTTTCAATAATGAGGAAGAACTATTTTTTGTTAAGTTGTTCATTTGTCGTACACATTAAAATTAATAAAAAGTTCAGCTGATTTCTTTACACATTTGGAATCAATACTTGTTAATTTTGCATGTTATAAAAATTATACACTAGAGAATAAATGCATCAGCTTATAAGTTATATGCTAAATTGTATCTGATCAAGTGTTAATTTTAAATACACAAGTACTGATACCTTGACAACTACAACAGCACTCTGATGAGCCTGAATCTCCTTCTGTAATGCTTGCCACTCCACTTTATCTTCTGCTGTTTTGAAAGTAGCATCAGGCATATTTGATTTTGATATGACATCTGATACAGATTCAATAACATCTTATGAAAAAGTTATAGTTTCGTTACAACCCTGATTTTTTTTTTTTTTATTATTCTCAAAACATTTAGGATCTGTAAAATAATATGCTAGGAAAAAAATGTTTATTGCTCAAGGTCATATTTGGTTTATAAGTAACTAACCTTAAAACATCTAGGTATTTTGTTCAGTATACTAAGTTATATGACCACCTTAAGGTAGTTGGGATTGTTTCAGCTTACTCTGTTCATACTTGAACAAATTTTGAAGAGGTTAGAAGAAAGATGGTGAATTAAAAACTATTAAAGTGTGGGTTTTAGTTCTGTTTAATAGTCTCTTGTAATTATTTAATAAAAGTCTGGAGTTTGCAAGTCTATTACAAATATAGGATTATATATTTTTATTTTTAGAATATTTTTGCTTTTTGTGCATCTCATAAAAGGAAAGATGTTAAGAGTTTTATTCTGAAGAAATGTTGGGTGGTTCATTTCTACTTAAAGATTATATCTAAATATTAATAGTAACTGCTTTCCCACAACTTGCTAAAGGCAGTGGGAATTGAGATATTGTTAGTTCAAGCACTCAACTCCTAACCCTTAACTGATTCTTTACAGTTGTTAGCGAGTTAGACATCAGCATATGGATCTTATCTGATAGATAGAATATCCACAATGCATTTGGATGCTCTGGCTACAGACATTATGTCATAAGTTTTTATGATGATAACAGAAACTGGTAATGAAAGAATTAATTTTGATTTTTATGTCCCTTTGTAACATTTTTATTTATATTAAGTAAATCATTATTATTTTATAGTGGTGACTAAGAAAACTGTCTATTTACAGTTAATATAGTCATGCATAGAGTTCATTTTATTTCTAACTCCAAAATATGATAAATTGGTACAAAATGTGGTCATTAGTCTGAAGTGTTTTTTTTGCCATAGTGCTCATGTGAAAGATGAAATTTTCATGCTAAGACATTATTTTCAAACTTTTCAACAAACTGAAGAGCATAAAAGTAGCTTTCTGTGGAAATGCTTGCAATTCTTAATGAAGTAGTTCAGCGAAAGTATCATAACTAAATCAAAAAATATTTAAATTATACACACACACACACAAATTACATTGTAATAACAAAACTTACCCAAAAGCTTATCATCAGCAGAGCATTTCCTTTTCTTGTTCCTGAACAAAAACAACAATAATAAGAAATCCTAAAAAACTCAAAAGTATTGCTGATTTACTTAAATCATCCAAATATTAATACTGTAAGTACAGATAATTAGTACTTTGTATTTTTTATGACTTGGTAATTACTATGCAGTGCACGTTTGTATTAAGTTCATTCATACAAAAAACAAATTCATCTCATAGCCTCTCAAGCAAACATTTTACTAGAGTTAGAACTGAAAGTACAGACTTTTAAGTATCTATCTCAAATCATTGTTGTGCTTTTTTTAATTATAGAACTGCAATGTTGTGTTTTATATTTACTTACAGTAGTTGTTTAGGTTCTATAAGAAATTATGTTTCTCAGACAAAAGCACCAAAACTTATTACAAACAAAATTCCTTATAATTTAAACTGAGAACCTGACTTATACTTTTCTACCACTCACTTAATAAAAGAGGTTACTGAAGAACAGCAGAATCTCCAGCATACTAACTCATAAAATTACAAATACAGTAAGATCCTGTTCAAAGTTTACCTTTTTTACATACATTACTAAGATCGTATAATGTATTTCAGTTTACGTCAAGTGATTTCTATACATCTCTCTAATTAGATAAAATGATTTTCCTTCACTTGCAATGCATTTACTTTGATTTTTCCAAACTAGGTACCCCAGTATTTTTTTTAGAATCTTATTTAATGTTGGAATTTAAAATCTTGGTATACAGTGTTGAAATGGCAAAACACAACAACAAATGTCATTTTATTATTACAAAAAAAATGATATAATATTTAACCTCCACCACTATTAAATATTCCTACTGTTCACATGTTCAAACTGACTTCTGACGAGTAGCAGTGAACCAGCTGTACGCAGAGCTATATTAATGGCTTCTACCACAGAATAACAATGTTATAACAAGATTAGCAAATAACAGTAACATTAGCTAATACTAATAAGTAATTCAGAGAAACCTGTGTTTCAAAATAATAGATTAGATACATCACAAATTTATAAATCTCTAATAAAAAAAACATTGAGATCATCTAAATTTAAAGCTGTATAAAACTCAGCTTAATATCAGTTTGTGATACTTGCATATTTTAAAATGTACATTCAATATTTAATTGTGGGATATATAAAAATATATTAGAAGAAAAATACAAATTTTAACTACAAAACATAAGGCATTAACATACTAATTTTAAATGGTGTACCCTATAAAAGTAATGTTCAAAACTGACCAAATATAGAAGAAAATGTGTTTGCTACAAAATTTACATTATACCTTGATTTTTTTGTTGAAAATGACTCATTCTCTATTATATGCTGTCTTGTTGTCTTGTCTTCAGAAAGAGTTGAAAAGTTTTTTGATTTTTCCATCTTTTTTCGTTTTTTCGATGGAGAGACACATACAGTTTCTTCAATAACAGTTATTTCTGACTGTAAATCTGTTTGGTCAGTTGTTTTCGTAACTGAATCTTTAGACTTGGCTTTGACTCTATCAGAAAGGCAAAAGTCACTTTCTTCCACAGAAGACACTTCTGAGGAACTTGTGGGTTCTGTACTTAATTTTCTCTTTTTTGAAGAGTTCTTTTTGGCTTCAGTAATTGTTACCTTTTCTTGTAAACTTGAATCTGAAGGATTAAGTTTTGTGACAGCTTCCCGTGTTAGATCTGTTGTTGAGTCTGCATGACTGGTGCTCACAGAATTTAACAAGTTTTGAGCATTTACTTTTGAACAACCTTGTCTCTGTAAAATTCCTGCTATTTCTTGGACCATATTCATATTTGACTGACAATATGTTCCCAAATAAGTGACTTTTATTGAATCATTTACGGAAGATGTTGTACTAACTGGATTTATTATTGTACTGCTATTATTTGGAAGGTCAACTGTTGTTAATGAAACATCTGGCATGGTATTAGTAGTACCTAAGAAGGATGTTTCTGCTGTCCTATCTTCCACAGATATTCCTAATTCTTTTTCTTGGCCAGGTGTTGATGACCCATCTTCAGGATAGCTTGTGGCTGGGTATAAAAATTACATCAAAAAATATTTTTTATTGATGTAAAATTGGATTAAAACAGATATTTACCTCTATCAAAAGATTGAACAACATATCTTGTTCATGTCAACTTGCAACCTCCAAGTGTGTGGAAAAACCCACTGTGTGCATGTGTGCATAATAGTTGCATCTCGTGTCCTCATTAACATTACTGTGTAACTTATTGGTTAGGCCAAATTTGGAAAACTGTGTTAAGTCCTGAGTTCTTACCTCAGAAAGAACAATGAATTGTTCAAAAGGGTTTAACTGAGGGCTACTAGAATGATACCCAGGATGAAAATGTCATCATAAGCAGGTAGGTTAAGAATTCTAAACTTGTTTTCTCTTGAAAAAAAGAACTGGAATGGATTTTATTGAGGCTTATAAGACTATTAAGGGAACTAATAGTATTGATGCATCATCTTTCTTCTCATTTAATCGATAGAACAGTAAGACCAGGAGACACAAATGTAAATGTTGTCAAACAATAAGTATGGAGGATGCATTTAACTTTGAAGACTTTAAGGGAAAGCTTGATAAATATTTGAATGAATACAGATGGCTTTAATTTTATTTTTTTTACATTTTAGTTTAATGTAGTGAATAGAAGAACCTACACAAACTAAAAGATCCGTTTTTCTCCTTTAATATCATATCACTGATAATATATAGGACAGTCATCTCCTATCACAAATCTCTATATCTCATCCACATGATTTAAACAACCATACGGTTAAATAATATCTAATACAGTTCTGATAAGGTTTTGTCATCATCAGTTACACATTCATACACACTTTCCCTAAACACATGTTCAGCACAAAACAAAAGTCACATAACTGGAAACTGCTTAAGACTTAATAAAAGTACTTTGTTCATGTTTGGTCCTTCTTTTTTTTTAAATTACAATGCTTTGTTTTTTAACAAACGTGATGTGGATTTAATTATATTTACCAAATGAAATAAATCATCAAATTGCACAAGTTTACTAACTTTTCCTGTTTAGTAAGCATGTTAGGAGACTGAAAAATACTCCAGACTCAAACCTTCATTGAATGTTGTTTTTTTGTTTATCTTTACTCTATTCAAACAATGTAGATAAACAAACTGGCTACTTAATTATTTCTAACTGCACTCATGTTTAACATAAAAACATTACTATACTTATCAGTGATGGTAAAACATCTTTTAATTATTTAATTTACATAATTTTGGTAGGGAATTACTCCATGTTTTAAAAAGAAATACAACAGCAACCATACGGTGGTATCTAGTGTTTTATTCGTGGTAGTACTTGGAACTAAGTCAACATTAGTGATTCATTTGTCAAGAAGTAACTGTCCACATTATCTTAAGAATAAAAGATAATATTTTTTCGACCAAAATAATATTTTTCACAATGAATTAGAAGTCACAAAATACTGGCTTATACCCTTAAATAGAAAAGAAAAATAGCTTTTGTTACATGTTTAATGCCACTAAGATTGATAAATGCTAAGATAAAGGTACTTACATCACACAATAACAAATGAGACTGAGAAACAATGATTGGTAAAATATTAACAAAATTAAACTTATATTTAAGTTACAAGGTCACATGAGTGTTATTTCTTCTTATGAAGTTATGAACACAGGTGTATGCAAGATATATTACAGGAGCAAAAGATACAACTATTGGAATGTGAATGCTCATGGTTACGAGTGCCATGCTATACTCGGAAAAAAATTCTGGAAATTCACAAACAATAATAAATTGAGTCAGAAAACACTGAAATCAACCCTCAAACTTAACTTTGTGTATAAAATTAGAGAAATACATTTCATCAATTCATTTTGAGTCTGAAATTTGTCCTCCAGATAGGATGTACCAATGATCACAGGCATGATCCAGTTAAAATAAATACATACACGTTTTTGTTTCAAAGCATTTGCTTGCGGTAAAACTTCAATACATGAACACAAACTTTATGAACACTGCACTTCATTTGCACATGAAGAGCAACAGAAATGTTCCGATAGCTAAACTAATCAACTTGTACATAAATATCTATTTTAAACAAAGTTCTGAATTTTTAAAATTTAATGTAAGATTTTAAAGTTATATCCAATAAATTGTACCAAATTAAGCAAAAGTACATGTGAAACATTGTTTAGTTTTGAAAGCCTATTTACCTTACTGCTATTCTTAAATAAAATTTCTTATTTGATTATGAAATTTGGTTATCTGTTGTTCTCCTACCAACATAAAGTATTGTACTTTTAAGTGTAAATAAATAACTCTATATCCAATGCAATGGAAGCTATTATACTGTGAAAAGCTGTACACAGCAAGCCACTGCCTTAATAATGTTGATAACAAAGAACTATGTTCTCAGCTTATGTGTGATTACAAAATGACAAATAAATTAAAATCTTTATGCACACACACACACATACATATACAACAAATTCTTTTCATAACAAAAATTAACCAATTTAAAATGTATTACCTTCAGTTTCATCTTTCTGTGTAGTCTCCTGGCAATTTTTTGTCTTTCTTTTTTTTTCTATGAAAGAAGATCTATGTTAGTACAATGAGTTAAATGTTTTTGAAGATGAAAGGAAGACCTTGTAAACCACAATAATATAGGAAAAGAGAAAAGGCCCTATGGAAACAAAATCCAGGAAACACATTCAGTTTCTTATCTTCTCTGTTTACCAAACTACCAGATAACTAAACAAAATTGGAATGTGTGCATCATTAACCATTAAATGTAAAGTCAGTGATACATTTGATGTTTTTAATAAACAATTACATTAAATTTATAATTTTAGAAAAAAGTCATTGTGAACGACTACTTCTGAAATACACTTGTTGCCTCATATAAACAATCAAATGAGAAAATTGAACTATTTCAAAAAACATTTTTGGATGGCTGAAACATATTTATTAACTAAACCTTACAACCATCTTCACAATTAGACTAATCATCTGATATTTACTTCACTATCAAAACAAAAAACATTTTTAGACAAATGACAACAATTTGTTAAACAAATTACAAAAACTTTGACTCTATGATTTACAGAAAAAAAAACTCTGAATTTTTAAAAATAAGTTTTTGAAATATACAAAAACACTACAGACAAGACTAATCTGTACAAGAAATGCAATTATCAGTAGTACCACCACCAACTCTCTGTCTGCCGCCATTCACTTGTTACAGAAGTAGGTTTTGACTACCACTTTTATAGCATGTCCAGAGCTCCCAGATATGGATATTGTTTTTCTATCAATGGATATGAACCTTGGATTCACATTTTGAGCAAGCTAATTAACATCACACCATTTTTCAAGCAAAACTCTCATTCGTATGTGAGCTATGCATGTATTACGATGTCTACAATAAACATAAATGATGTTTAATATTAATTATCTTAGCTGGGGTAGAAATATTCTTAATTTTCAGCAGGACACATCAAAATTGTCATTGAACATTACCAAAAACAAGAAATCAAGTACAGATGATAATTATATAAAACAGAATCATTTTATTTATAGCACTAAAACATTATTTCAAAGCAAGTGGTAACAAGCCTTGTATCCATTAAAAATGATACATGAATCAAACTGGAAGATTTAGTCATCCAGCATTGAGACATCAGCTGATGTAGACTCAGTATCTCTCAAATTTTTTTCACTGTCCTTTCACCAGGATTCCACAAACTTGCATGGTAATTCTGTGCTTGCAAGATCACAGGTCTTATTCTTAGCTAATTTTATTGTCATCAAGTCATTAAGAGAATTATTTATTAGTTTGGTCTGCCAGTCATCCTTAATAGCTGCCATCTGGGAAAATCCACATTCTGGTTCCGTAGATGACATGGAAATCACCTGCATAAAGCATACCAAGGCCAACACTGTTAATCCAGGGAAAGGTTTACAATCCTCAACAGTAATTTGACTTAACATGTGGGCCCACAATTCACTTGCACTAATAGCCAGGGACTCGTCTGATTTGGCAAGTCTTGTGGCTTTGAGCAGTGTCTCATGTAAGTCAGCTGGGCAAATATCAGCTGCAATGTTGAATCCCTTAGCTTCTAGCAGAGCATCAAAGTGGTCCAGTAGTTTCTGGAGTTCATTATGGCCAGCTGCTTGGTTCAAAAATGTGAAAGGCACCGATAAAATCCTTATCAAATTCTTCAAATCTCTCATTCAGATATGTGACAATTTTACCAATGAAGATGGCAGTTTCTTCAGCCATGGATTGAGCAACTGTCTCTTTTTGTGGCATTTTTTGAGCCTCTGGCCCTTGTCTGACCACTAATAACAATCACCTATCCTCTAAGTAGCCACTTGCAAGTTTGTTCACATGTTGTGAGCTTTTTAACAATCTTCTCAGATCTCTCAACATGATTCAGATTGCCCAGCTTCTTTTTGCAAGCAGTGAGTTTGTCAGAAACAATGTTCACAGTAGGTTTTGATACACATATCAGGTACAATAAGCCAACTTGTATAGTTAAAAAATTAAATTACTTATTTATGATATAAATGATATTCATAATAAATATTCAAAATATACAAGAAAACCTACACAAGATTAACTCTGTCCTACCTAATTTATCAACCTATTTTTAGTCCAATCATAACAAATTAACTTGGTGCTATTTTTTCTCTAGAAAATTTATAAACAACATAACTGATAAACCTACATAGGTTTCCTGAAGCTTTAAAACAAAAGTGAATTCCTTAAATCACAATCAGTACAAAAGACTGGAAGCAATAAAATGTTACTATAAAATATAGTATCTTGTATGAGAACCATTGTGTGAATCTGACAGTTAAATATCACATGAAAGTCCACTGGTCTGATAAGTTTTCCTAACAGACTGCTATTACAGTACTAATTGTAAGAACTTATGATTGAACGCAAAAAAGAATACGCAATAACATGTAATCCACATGATATCTATTGACAAAATCTTCGTTCAATATCAGGACTCATCAGGCCAGCTATATGATAGAATAGTAATGGTCAAGGAACTTTTTATATCATGAATTGTATGAAGAACTGTATGGTATGAATTAGACTTAGTTATGAATTATAATTATTATAAATTCTATTTAAGTAATTGATAAACTAGTATCAGGAGAAGGGTTAACAACATGGGATTATTTATGCATTTTAATTATTTGTTATTAGTTTTCCTTAAGTTAACTTTACTGTCATTCAGAAAAACTGTTGAACTATCAGACTAGACTTCTTGTCCCCAGAACACATCAAATACACACAGCATCAATGGGAGAAAACTACATCAGCAATTCTATGAACTTATGAATGAAAACAAAGATACATATGTAATAATAAGTCAGCACATTTTATCTGTTGTATTCAGTGCCAGTGAATCCTTTTACCCGATACCAGGCCTCATTAGGCTAACTGGAATGTGACACATACAAGAGTAATCATGATACTTGATATATAATCAACTGCATGGCCATGTGTAAGTTATATTTAGTTGGTAAATTGTTATTATTATTAATGACACTTAGTTAATTTACTAATCAGAATTAAGATGAGAATAAATACACAAAATTATTTGTATATTTTGATATGTTTATTTATTTACCATTATTTCTACTTAATTTTACCATCAGTAAAGTGAATGAGCAAATATGATTAACACATTTTGTATATTAAACTGAAACCTAAACTCATATGAAACTATCTGGTTTAGTCAGTGATATGAGGAGCATGCATAGTTTGTATTACCAGTATCTGTAGTTTTACTTTAACATGTTAGCTCCCAAGCCTATTTTACCGATACTTTTCAGGGTCTCACTAGTCATTTTACAATTATTTTTTCTTTTGGAAAATTGTATATGTAGCCACTGTACCCCAGCCAATAAGTAGCCCTTTGAAAAGAAAATAAAGCACAACTCATCAGTGGGTTGTGTGGATCTTACTGGAAAACTACCATGACTCACATGTGGATTGTGTGGGAACCAACGTGCTAAAAGAGTTAATCAATGTTCATACAGTAACAACAAGAATTAAGCATCTGTTACTTGTTACTTTTTCAAAGAGCTGTATGAGAATGCAATGAGTAAATTATAAAAATTGGTATATATGTACATCATTTTGCACTACTATTTGCAAAAACTGAGAATATGTGAAAAGAATGCACTTTCTGATCTTTGAAAATTTGTGATAAAATTTCAATTACATTAACTAGTGTAAAAAGGAATAAACATTTTACCCATCATTCTTTATCAAAACAGGGCATGTGTGGTTAAACTGGTGCACAGTTACCTGATTTGTGTAATGTCTAATAATTCAAGGGCCTATAAAGAACAGGTGTAATGATTAATTAGAGACAAAATGAAAGAGGCATATTATGGTGAAAAAGTAAATTTATACACTTCTTTGATTAAGGATCAAAATAATGGTTGATTGTGCTAATGGTTGATCTACAACATTGTTACAAAGATGTAATTATGAGCTATACAAACATCCATCCCTACGGAAGGTAAAATATGACACAATACAATTATTTCATGAAACAGTACAATTTTTAAAGAACTTCACTAATTTTAGACCTGAAAGAAAAACTAATTAGCATATAGAGACAAAATAATATTAATAACACATACCCTACTACTGTATTTACAGTCCTAATTGTCACCCAATTATTTAGTAATGAGGCCCAAAATGTCATTTAAAACATCTTCACCTGGGTCACTCAGTGTATAATGATTAATTTAATATGGCATCAGATAAGGAGCTGCCTTTAATGACAAATATTTGACTATTTTATGAAGAATGATTATGTTAATGACACCTACTGTTTTGTACTGTTGTCACTTGGACTTGCATTTCTCTCTCTCCTTCTTTACATTAATGAATTTTAGGCAATAACTGATAAAACATTTAAGCCAGAAATGTTGTTTTACGTTTGACATGCTTATGGGATTACACACCTTCATTTTCTTTAGATTTTCAACATTTTATTTTTTATGATTTTAGATTTCCATACAATGAATCTTGTTTTTATTTTATGATAACAATATTCATTCCAGAAATAGATACCTGTTTACATACTATTTAATTTCACTCATAAATTCTTATAATCATTAAAAGTAAATGGAAAGTTAACTCAGAATTTCTTCACTGGTAGCAAAGTTAAGAAACAGTTGCATTCTGTAACTTACAAAGACAACATCAACATACTTTGAAGTTTCTGTACAAGTTGATTTCTCCTCATTTTCAGCTTCTTTTCAACCTTTTGTAACTAAAAATGAAAGAAAAAATGTAGTTAAGCTTGAAGTAAAAAAGGTTTAAAATATAATCCTGTTAAAATTAACAGTTTCCTCACTTGAAAATGTATTTCAGAAAGATACTCATATTTCTGCATCATTAAGGGGTATTACCCCATGCACACTATGCATAAGTTTGTATGTCTGCCACTGGTCTTGAACAAGGCCCCCGCCCCTACAAATATCAAAGTATACTGAGTCAGCCTATGATGTCATTGTATGCTGTAGCCCTCAACCATTAACAAGGTTATACATCTTCAATGTGTTGTAATCTCCATGGGCACCAGCAGCTAAATGTTGGCTCATTCTTGACAATGAAAGCAAAATGCAGCAAGAGTGTGGAGGAAAGATAGGAGAGTTTTCTATCTGAAATACATTTTCAGGTAAGAAACAATATTCACACTCAATATGGATATTGAAAATCTCTCCCAAGATGAAATACTTGTGATCAACTGTTCTGTATACAAAAACAACAAAAAACTAATATTGAAGATATTATTCAATGAAGAAACCAAAGTAATTAGGACAAAATAGAATAAAACTAAGGGTAAGATGGAAAAGAGGTATGTGCAAGTTGACTCGGTAAAGCTGACAGGAAAACTTCACTCCTCAATTTTTTTTTTAAATATATATACACACATTAAGTGCACATATGGCCATGTTATACAATTAAGTCAAAGCAATCATATTTAATGGACAAAAATTAAACTCTGGCTTTGTTTGTTGAATTTTGTACTTGTCATCTCTAATTTTGAAGTGAGGGATTAGAGGAAAGGCAACTAGTGAACAACACCAACTCCACTTTTCGTCTTACCTAACCTATTTCAGGGTATAGGCTATGTCTGTACAACTAGAGTAAACAATAATCTTTGTTATATGAAAAGACAGTGAAAATTATCACTAAATATTACCTCTAATTTTCTGGTCTTCCACATTTGTAAATAATTTAAAAGATGTTCCATTGTCTGGTTGGCTATCTTCAACTCAGACTGGATGGTTTCTTCATCTCTGGTCACTGCCATCAGCTCTTTAAGAGTTTCTTGAGATAGGACACCAGAAGATGAATATGCTGATTGACATTTACTAGAATTTAAGTCTGATTTTATATGTGATGTAATGCTTTCTAAAGAAGGAGCAGGAAAATTAGGTAGAACTGATGTGGAGGGTGCAATAGTAGAAATTTCACTCTGATGGTCATGAGGAAGGCATGAGTCAGTGTGTGTTTGTTCACTGTTTTGACTGGTGAGGAAAGTATCTCTCCCATTTACTACCAAATCTTCTGAATTAAACTGTGTCTCATCACTGTGCTTTTGAGAAATTTCCATTAAAAACTGAGTAATATTATGCTCAGTTTCAGTTTCTGAGGTATTGGCATCTGTGTGTACAACATTCAATTCATCCTCTTGTACAATAAAATCACTATTCAGGTAAGTGTTTTCTGCATATTCTTCTGGCTCAAGAGGTTCAGTTTTAATAGAAACTGCTGAATCAACTGAGTTTGGTGCCATACATTGATCTTGGCATCCTGATATTTGTGTTTCTAGCATATTACCCTTCTGACATTTTAGTTGCTCTCCTACTGGAAACACAGCACTGGTAATTTCATTTTCAATACTCTCAGATTGTACTTCTACAAAGAAAACATTACACAAGAAATATAACTGTTTAACATTCATTCAAAAACTACATATTACACATAAAACATGAACAGGCTATATTTTTTAAAATGCATACTGAAAGAATACACAACTAAAATCAAAACTTGTTCCTCATTGGAGAAGATGCTATACACTGAACAAACTTTAAACAGATGAGCATAAAATATTTGATTCTCCAAAGTTTAAAGGTACTATTTGAATGTATGGAATGTATTAACATTTAAATATGTATTAATATCAAAGCCATTATTTACTTAAAGACAAAAAAATGTATAGAGCTCTGTACCTATTTGTAATCTCACTGAAATGTATACCAAGTCAGTTTCATTAAATCGGTAAACCACAGTTATCAACCTGAAACCATCTCACATTGCAATATTCTAGAAATGATCTAATATACAAAACATCTCAGTGAAATCCATGCACTATGTTAAAAAGCCATGTTTCTTCAATTCCAAACAATTAACTGGTAATAACTTCAGTATCCATAAAGTTATTTCATCATGATCTTCAATTATCAACAATACACACACACATTTGAAAAATGCAAATCTGACAAATTGTGTCAATTATACAATTCAAAAAACACTGATATACCAAAAATGTTTTATCATGAAAATCTGGGTTACTTGTATGAATCTGATGTCACCTGCATGCTCACACATACACACACAAATACATACACTGAGTATTGCATGGTACTTCTCAACTGAATTTATATAAAGCTTCAATTAGGCTTATATATAATGATATCTCAGTATCTAGTCCCCTTACTGTTTTAGATTTACAAGTTATACTTAAAATTAACATACAGCAGTCTCTTCCATAAAAGGTATAATAGTTCATTACCAGAATACGTGCACAATGGAACTCATTATGCATTTATTCTTATTATTTCTCCTTCATGCAACCAATTGACAGTACCACATTTCAGAGATATTTAAGAAAGGTATTAAATAGCAGTAGAAAAATAATAGTCAACCATATCAGCTGATTAATTAGCAATTGGATGATTTATTAATTGAAACAAACTCCTTACTCGTACATAAACAAATAAAGTGTGTTTTATATTTCAAACAGAGAAGCATGGTGCTCAATCATGGAACTTCAACAACTTTTATTTTACCATGTTTTATCACTTTCAGGAAGGGCAATCCACATGTATGATAAGGTTCAATCAACCACCATTCTATACTATGTATAATATTTACAGTCCAAAAGACAGAAAATTTGCTTCAGTAGAACACCCAAAATTTATCATTGAAAAACAATAATACTGAATGAAACTTCTCAAGATTGTCTATTAGTCAGGATTAAATAACTACCATTTCTGTCCCGTTCACATTCTTGTTTGATGATCACTTCTGTGGAGTCTATCACTTTCTGTAATAAAAATAATAACATTTTAATAAAGGTACTTAGCTTTGCCATGAATATTAACTATATCAGATACTAATTGCTTTTCAGTAAATATTACTCCTTTGTGTCCGTCTCTAAACTTGTTTTTCCTTAAATAATTATCTATAAATGCATGATTCACAGACTTTATCTTCTATTACAAACAAAGAAACAAACAGCACTTATTAAGTGTAGAAGAATCCCAATTCAACCAGTATTTTCTGTACTATTTCCTATATCTAAATTTACATCCAACTTGCCAAATATTATTTCTTCAGACCCCCCTAGTATTTGAAGAAGGGCATAATTTTTGTGATAAACAAATCAACTTAAATTTAGCTTCACAATAAAAATAATAATTAAAATACAGTTTATTACTTCTACCACAATCATCACCTAGAATCCCTTACATATATATACAAGGAGTTAGGACAGGACAACGCTGAAATGTAGCTCCACTGATGAACAACCAGTAAAGGTGATTAAAAAAAGTAACGAGTAAGACGTGACCAAGAACATTCTTTATGAAAGAAGCTGCTGATAATAAGGCCAGAATAATAGGAAGTAATTGTAACAATAATAACAAACAGTTTAGAAAGTCAGTGAAGAGAGGACTCAGCACATGAAACAACAACAACAACAAAAAAACTCAACATACTAAGAAACCATAACACAGCCATAACACTATGCTTACCAGATAAAAGTAATGACAAATTAGACAAAATAAAACAATACTTCATCAACATCAATAAGTTTCTTCCACAAACTGTAAAAAACATAACACACACACACACCTAGACAAAAAGCAAAATCAACCAACAAAAGTAAATATATCCCATGAATTAAAAAAAATCACAAAACCATAAAATGCTGCAAACCATACATTCCCGACATTGGCAGAAAAATAACTAACATTTGAAAGTAGAAAAATGGAAACCAGATTCAAAGAACACAAAAAGTCACCTTCACATGTTTTCAAACACTGCAAATCAAATAAACACAACATAATCAAAGAAAACACACAAATATAAATAAACACAAAATTAAAAAAGCCTTACTTATAAAACAACTCAAGCCCAAAATAAACCAATACAAAGGAACACCTTTATACCCATATTAATAAATATAATCCAACATCTAAGCACGCTCTCTACATTTTTACACTCAGTTACATAACCTCTTCAAACATGTGGCTAGTTATCGGTCAGTTACCTCTTTTGTTCTTTGTGAACCTGATGATGACCAAAGAAGGTCAAAACGTTGTTCACTTCTCTACATAAAAATTTTCTCAACCCAAACCAGCTGTTTTTACACATATATTTTTATCTACAAGTGGGTTTTCTCATCATCTCTGATCATTATCTACACATGCTAATGGTTAAGGAAAAAATACTACCTTCTATGTGAATTGTTGATCTTGGTTAAAACTACTTTAGTTTTGAAAAAACAACAATACAAATATGGGTGTAGAGAAACATTAAAAACTTGTTATTGGTATAAATCAGCTCCCTGATAATACCAAAGATTGAAGATGTCATTTTGAGTATAAATACAAATAGTAAGAACAAAAATTACTTTTAAACACTAGAAAATAATCAGAAACTCGGAAGTTATAACAAAACATAAAACAGTTAATTTAACAGTTTCAGATAAGACTGAGTAAGAAAGATATTCTTTGGACACTTGTGAAACTGAGGTAAAGCTATGCAAGGGCTATCTACACTGGCTATCCCTAATTTTAAACTGACAAACTGGAGAGAAAGCAATTAATCAGCAACTTTTAAACTACACTAATCAATTGGAAGGTTTTGATCATCACTCTAATGATGTTATGTGCTAATGAATCGAAAAGTGTAGTGTTATTCTATGGTAATAAGATACATATTATGGATGCTCAGATCCACAATATGACATGCTTATCACGAGACTGTGTCCTGCCCACAGTTTTCACATTGTAGTATAATCGTGAAGGTATCTAATTAAATGAAAATGATAAAAAAAATAGTTTCACTTGTCTGACGATATTTAGAAAAATAAGAACTGCCTAAACTAATGAAAAAAAAGTCTAATTCTTTAGAACAAAACTCAAACCAATGAGAAGTTATGAAAATTAAAATAATAGACTTAATCAAAATAAAGACTATCATAAAGGATATAACTAAATAAAAGTTCAAAGAGAAATAAAATTTCATGAAAATGATGCAGACTTGGCAACAGGAAGTATACATTATTAATGCTAGTTAAACCACAATTCTTCAAAAAGAAAATATCATGAGTTATACATGTTCACATATCATATACATGTAGAACATTAATATTAGGAAATGTGAAATTGTCCAATCAAAACAAAACTAAGAGATCTGATGCTGGGGAAAAAACACCTAAGAGGTAGAGGTGAGAACATTAATAACTATTTTACACACAAACCTGTATGTGTCCTGTTCATATTTCCATTTGAATTTAGTTAAAAATCTCACTAAAAAAATTAAATTTTCATTGAGTTTCACAATCACATAAAAATCTGTACTGTATAAAGCAGTGCATAGTTTATTTTTGAACATATAAAGTTAACCTTATGAAATTAAACGTATGCTTAATTCCAAGAGTTAAAATGGAATGTGTAAAAAAACAAAATTTGATAAAGAAAAGCTAGAAAAATGAAGAATCTAATACTTATTGAAAGTTATATAGTTAACAGCAAATTTTTTTTACAATTTTGTGAATAAAATTTTATCCAATAATATTTTTTTTTTTTTAAATTTTGAACTTCAAAACATGTTTTTCTTACCTCAGATTTCTTACCAGAAGTTTGTTGAGAGTCATTGTCTGGTTCATTCCTCTTACGTGGATGAGGCTTTAAAAAAATGTCTTGTGGTACAGAACCAATTTCTGAATCCCTACTTACAGAACACATTTCAAATTCTGTACGTGAATCATGAGTCTTTGCTTCTAACACTGACGGCTGTTTGCTGCTCTCAGTAATTTCTTTCTCTGTACTTGACAAATTAGAACATATATTTCTAGGAGAATTCCAGTCCATTAATGAAAATATCTCTGTTTCACTATCATCCTCTAACATATGTACAATACTACTGAGAACATCAATGGAAAGTTCACTCAGCTCTACTTCTGTCACAAGACTGTTTAACTTTGGGTCAATGTCATTTGTTGAAGGAGAACATTCCTTTGAAGCACTGGGACCCATTTGTAGATTGAACCTGGGAAGAGTTAATTTCTTAGACGACTGAGTATAGTCATGAATCCATTTTCTTAGCTGGTTTTGTTCTTTTCTTGTGCGAGGGAAGTTCACTAGACGACTCAAAAGCTCCTTGTTGTATGCACTAATCTCATGTTTTGACTTTTCCAAAACTTCTGAGAGCTTTGCAAGCTTTTGACTTTCAACTGACGAAGACAAACACTTAGCATCTAATTCATTAGATGAAGTTGAAAACTGACATGAATCTTCAGTCACTTCTTTAGGTTGACCTTCTAACTGCATTCTATCTTTAGACTTTTCTTTATTAATCTTTGAAAACATCTCTGAACCAACAGATTCACTTGGTATTTTATTACTGTTTACAGAAATATCATTACCATTATTTCCTTGCTCAGGGCTAGAAATTGTTTTTTCACAAAAAATAGCTCTTTCAGCGTCTGGTTGTCTGGAAGATTGTACAGATTTAGAATTTAGAGATTTTACAGCTGTTTTGTCGACTTCAGGTATTTTTTTATCAACAGTTAATAATGATACCTCTCCAAAACCAGCATCTGTAGCTTTAGATTTTACACAAAGTGATTTTTTTCCTAAATGCTTTGACTTTCTGTCCAAAGTAGTGCATGTTTGTCCGTTTTTCGATTTTTTATTGTAAGAAGATGTAGGGTTTACATTTTTTCTGTGACAGGATGAATTATTTGTATTTACACCATTTTGTTTTTCATTACATTTTGGTTCAATACTATACCTAGCTTTGCTATTTACACCACGTGTTGTTTGCCTAAAGTTTGTGTAACGTCTGTTTTTATAAGCACTCTTATTTTTTTCCTTTAATGAGGTACAACGTACAGTTGTATCTTGTTCAGACAAGCCTGTTCTATAATCTCTTTTTGTACAAGAGAAGGCTTTCTGAAGTTTATTCACTTTGTATGGATTATTAGATTTTATATTTTCATTTGTGACTAGATATGATCTGTCATGAGGTCTTCTTTTATAATCTTCTGGATTATTGGGGTTATCTAAATTTGATAAATCTCTTTCTGTCATTCTTTTTTGAGAATATAAACTTTCCAGATTTTGTTCTGATCCATCAGTGTTGCAGTCAGTAAAATAATAATGAGTACCTTTAAATTCTTGGTTTGTAGAATACTGATCATAATATCTATCATTAACCGTCTCTTCAACAGCTGGATAATAATGACAACTTTGCCCAGTCTCAATATTACCAACATTATACTGATCATCTTGAGACCATTTATGTTTACTGTTGTAATTATGTCCAGACTCTCTAAATTTAGAGAATTGTTTTCTCTTTTTAGAATATGGAATATCACACCTTGACTTGTCTGCAAGCCAATCAAAATTCCAGTTAGATGTATAATTCCCTTCATATACACTACTTCTGTGGCTTTCTTCATTAGAATAAGCTTCTGAGTTCAACTTCAACTTGGTTTTAGGGAGTATATCTGAATGAGTAAATGAAGACGGCCACATTCTTGAAGTCAGTTGTTCAGGAAATTCTGATGACATTTCTTGATATATCTGACTTCCCTCAGCTAAGTTTTGCATATTATAAGATTGTCTTTTCATCATGCCATCTTGCGATGGATCACTAAAATAATAACAACATAAAACTTGAGAAACATACCTCATTATGCTCCTTTTTTCAAACATTCAATTCTGATCAAAAATTAGCTTGGTCTATGTCTAATGAATAACAAAAAAGGATCACAAGTTCTAAATATCTTCCTGAATAAATTAAGATATTTTATGAGTCTTTCACTATGAAATGTTATATAAGAAGGATTATTCACATCATTCGGACACTTTTTATGTGGTAATGTAGCAGGAGCATGGCGTTACAACTGGTGTGTTAACACTGGTATATCTTGTTCACAACAAATTTTTTCAAATATTTGACAATGCAATGTCACCCAGGTTGGACTTACAGCTACAAGGTTATTACATAAAGTCCTTGCTTGTTTTTAAATTATGCTCCAAGCTTTGTGAGAGCTATCTGCAAAAGCCATCCCTAATTTAGCAATGTGAGACTATGGTAAAGGCAGCTAGTCAACACCACCCATCACCAGCTATTGGACTAGTCTTTATTCAAAGAATAATGAGATTGACCATCATATTATAATGCCCCCACAGCTGAAAGGGTGAGCATATTTAGTGTGACAGGAAATTGCAAGTCACACTCCCTAAACTCTCTGGCTATGATAGGCCTCACAGAGTCTTTTCCAAAGAAAATTACTCATATGGTGAGAATACTACCCAATTCAGGGTCAAGAGACAACCTTTTGAAGAAGGCAGCCTTCATTTTCTCCATAAAAGCAAAATATTCTCAACAGAACATTTAGGACAACAGAAGAATTCAAAACATACCCCAATATAAACTATATTAAAAAGTAAAGGCTTGAGTTATTAAAATAAAGAACCCTTTGATGCTAAAACAATGCTGACTAGTAACACTTTTCCAATAACACTGGTTTACAGAGAAATTGAGGCAAGCACAAAAATAGCTGTTTTAACCTAATTTGGGAGTGCTGAATTCAGATTTGAAATCCATTTTTACTCATCACCTCTAGTTTTTTAGATATGCATACTGTACATTTTGTACACATACTGTACATAAAAGCGTATATGCATTCAGGGTTAATTTCTAATATTGTGTGACTTATGTCTTCTTTTTTAGTTATTATGCAATAAATGCAAATAAATCAGATGAAGAAATGCCTCCAAGGGAAGATTCTGCCAAGTCAATCTCTTCTGAAGATATTGACTTTTCTTATTCAGGAACAAGTGGCAACGAGCCACATTGGATCACGCAAGAAGACCTGAATGACCTTGCTCGTGATTTGTATCTGTCAAAACAGCAATCAGAGCTCTTGGCTTCTCGGCTTAAACAGTAGAACCTAGTCCAGGAAGATGTAAGGATCACCAGTTTCAGGAATCGGAACAAAGACCTTGCTTCATTTTTCGACATGGAAAACAAGTTGTGCTACTGCACAAATGTACCTGGCTTGTTCACTTTCCTTGGTTTGCCACATAATCCTTCAGACTGGCATCTTTTCATAGACTCTTCCAAGCGAAGTCTCAAGGCTGTGCTTCTGCACAACGGGAATAAATATCCCAGCATTCCCACTGCACACTGTCCATCTAAAGGAGTCCTATGACAATATGGAGCTTCTTTTAGAAGCTGTTAAGTAGAACCAGTACCAGTGGAGTCTGTGTGGGGACCTCAAGGTCATTGGTCTTCTTATGGATATGCAAGCGGGCTTCACAAAGTACTGTTGCTTTCTCTGTCTCTGGGATAGTCGAGCTGTATCCCAGCATTACAAGCAGAAACACTGGGGGTCTAGAAGCACTTTCGTTCCTGGCGAACACAGCGTCAAGGAGAATCCTCTGGTTGACATGAAGAAGGTGCTTCTTCCTCCTCTTCACATCAAGCTTGGTTTGATGAAGAATTTCGTGAAGGCCATGGACAAAAATGGTGCTGCCTTCCAACACTTGTCTACTGTGTTCCCAGGTCTCAGTGCTGCTGAGCTCAAAGAGGGCATCTTTGTCGGACCTCAAATCCAAGAAGTGCTGAAGGATACTGATTTTGAGGAGCTTCTTACCTTAAAGGAACTGAGAGCATGGGAACCATTTAAGTCAGTCTGTAGTGGCTTCCTTGGTAACACATGAGTACCAAATTACCAAGCCTGTATTGAGAAGTTGCTAAAGACTTATAAGGATATGGGATGCCGAATGTCATTCAAAATTCATTTTCTCCATTCCCACCTCAACTTCTTCCCTCCAAACCTTGGAGTGAGTGATGAGCACGGACAAAGATCCCACCAAGACATTACGAAGATGGAGAGCAACTACCAAGGCAAGTGGAACCCCAGCATGATGGGAGACTTCTGCTGGATGCTCTTGAGTGACATCCCGGAGGCAAAATACACCAGATCATATAAGAAACACTTCTAACTGTCTGCAGTACTATGAATTGTATACATTTTGTCATCCAAGTGTATTTATTCCATCAATGTTCTTTATCTATCCTGTTTTATCTGTAATAAGCTGCTGCAACTGTTGAAATAAGCACGTATATACTCTGTACATACTAAAATGAGACTATTTAAAAGCCAGAAAACTAGAGGTGATAGAGCAAGACTGTTTATAAATTTGAATTCAGCACACCCAAATTAGTAAAAAAACACCTATTCACATTCTTGCCTCAGACAAAAAATATTTTTTGTAAACCAGTGTAATTAAGAATGATAAGAAGTTTGATGTAGATGAACCACAAACTCTTCCCAGCCTAATTTAACAAATATATATTTCCATTGTAAAAAGTATAGTAATAAGTCTTTTTCAATAACTTCTTAGATTTTTGAAAGATTTTCTTGTCAAAAACACAAATATTTGTATTTTAAAATTACATTGCACAATGCCAAAGACAAGTATTTTATGCAAGGCAGTACATTATTTCCACTTAACAATCCATGAACATAAAATAAAAAAAAAAACATTTTATGTCAGTCACTTATAAAATGTGGTGAACTTTGCTGCTTGAACATTTATATCTAGAAGTGTACTAAACTGTAATCGCAATTTTTGTTACCCACAGGTTATTCTTCAGTGATGCAAATTTATAAGATTAAGTACATAAAAACTGAAACTTAAAAACCTTTCAAAAATATATCAAACCTCCAACTGTGTGTGTGTGTATATATATATATATATATACTTATAACTATATAAGTGCAAAATCTAGAAATGATATTACATGTAAGTAATATTAAAAATAATATTTTCAATTTCATCCAAACAAACATAATCTTCACTGCTATCATATTTATTTCAGTTGATCTTCACTGATGTTAAACAAGCTATTGATTGGTAAAAACATTATATTCCTGAATTTCACTGGACCGATAACCTTATACTGTTTTAATACAAAATATAATCTTTCTCAAAAATTCTACATTACAGTATAGTAATGACTGAAAAATTAAACAACTAGATGTTAATTTCTATAGATATTACAACACTCTGGAAAGATTGCCAACCTTTAAATCAATCACAACAGAGCTTAGTTCAGCCTTATTTAAACTATGCAATTAACAGACAGCTAAAAAAATAATACACAGTAAAAATATGTCAAAAGTGAAATTATTAATATTCTGTACCTTGTAAAACAACTTGTAAAAATGACAATTCCAAATCTGACAAAAAAAAATCCATATTGTTTTTGGCCAAACTTCACTTAATCCTTTCATGCTGAGTTATATACATGTTTTTACATAAATACAGCTTACTTACTTAGCTTAATAAATTATATTGGAATTATGTGGCATCAGAACAGTTATTTATGATTTCTTCGGTTATTCAACTGTATATATAAACCTAAAAACATTTTGTATGATATCCTCAGTGTATGTATAATTTTATTTTTTTATTTCTGAAAAGCATTACTTTTTGCAACTGTATGTAAAAAAAACATTTGTCTTCCATCACCACAATATAATGAGGTTTATATTCTTTTTCAGTGTTTCACATCTCACATCTGCTAAATATTTAACACTTCTGGGTTTTTTTTCTAAAATTATTTCACTGATTGAAATAATGATGCAACTTACACTGTACTGCTCTTACTTACCCTAAAGGAAACTTTGTCTGTTTTTTGCGAGTTTGATATTCATTTGATATCTAAGGGATGAAAAAATTAACAATTATACCAGGTGAATGTGCTGTTACTTACAGCTTTATTTGTTAACCTTTATGATTGCAATTTGTTCTCAACATTTTTGTTTGCAATGAAGGGGATATCATCTTTTCTTTAAAAAACTAAATAAACAAAATGAATAGTAATATAAATTTACAAACAATATTCAAAGCTTTGGCCTTAAAAAAATGAAAATAGATATTTTGATATTTTTTATAATTTTTACATACACTTCATTACTCCAGGTTTACTTTTGTTTAAACAACCATGGGTATATCTTGCATTTATTTTCTCCTTGGCAACTAACTTATTAGCTTATGCAGCAATATTCTGTCAGACTGTTACTAATGAATGTTTGCTTGAAGTCTACTCCATTTTACACATATTAATTAATTTTTTGAACAGTGCAAGTAATGTCAAAATACACTCTAAGTGTAAAGATTTCATGTCAAGTAAATGTGACAAAGTAATAAATATTTATACAAGGCAAAATATCAGGAGAAACAATTATCCTTGATGCTAAGTGAACAGCTGCACTTACAAAAATATCCAAAATTCTAAATAAAAAAAAATCAGATTAGAACATCAAAGCTTTCAGTTTATAACCTTTCCATAATGATTATTTTAAAGATTTTATTAAAATATTGGTAATTTTACAAATAAAAATTAGCAATTTTTTTTCTTTTCCACAAGTTAACTGCAAAACTACCACCTTTAATGGAAGTTTGCAATGATTAGAAGTCAGGTAAAAGCTGGATGAATGGAAATTTCCAAAGTAGTGATGTTATCATAAAGTTGTAAAGTCACTTAAGATTTTATGATTTTTAAATACAAAACCAATGTCTTCTCCCTACATTAACTGATTAGCAATTGTATTTTTCTCAAAGAAACTCTCCACTTATTTTAATTGGCTACAGAAATGCATTTTCAACTAAGCAGTTTTAGTGACTGGTCCTCAGAGTAAAACTACTTATTTCTTCACAGCAAAAATAAAGAAATTAAACCAGAATAATTTTCTTCAAAATGATTTGAACAAATAAAATCCCATATCATGCTGTCTTTAATTTAGTCTGAGAAAATTATAATCTATTTTTAAATTATAGATTTTACATACTTAAAATCTGAGTTTATTATATTAAGTCCAGTAGACACTATCAATATGGAATCAAAACTTTTACCTTTTAATGGCTCATGTGTTTCTAATTTAAAGGGGAAAATACAGATGAAAAAATATTCTCTTGATTTCCAAAATGCTTTATTAGAAATAGCATCTTAATCTTTTTTTCAGTCACAAAGTCATATTTGTGAACACCTACAATATTTCAGCTGTATACACCCAAATGTGGCTTAACTCTTGAGTATGAAATATGATTACAAGTTGCTTTAGTTCATACTCAGTAAAACAGCTTTTGGTGCATAACTCAATTTCTTGGATCTTTATATTCAATTTTAAAATTTTTGTTCCTAGATTATTTCAAATTAATTTAATAGAAGTTGTTATGAAGTATGTTTACCCAATAGTTAGCAGTGATCGAATTTTACAGTTGTTTTACTTACAATGTTAATGGTAGAATGATGAATCAATTTTCAACCCCCCAAAGTTTTAAAATTTCATGTGCCTAATTAACTGATAGGTTATACTGATTTAGCATCAAATCAAAAAGTAGAAAAATATTACACAACTACTCAAAACACATTAAGAATACCATATTATACAGCTGCAAAACAGGTGAGTGGGGTAATTTCTTTACAACCAAATCATCTTGAGCAGAGCTTATCCACAGACATAAAACTAGAATGTTTGAATATGTTTTAAGTATACAAAATATATTTCATTTCAGAGATTCATCGTAAAATCAGTCATTTAACATCAATAAATTCAGATGTCTTCGATGTGAAGAGGAATACGTGGCTTCACTGCTAAGTGATTGCCTGCTCACATAATAAAGTCTACTTCTAAAAGACCCTAAAGACAGTGCATGTTAGCAAAAAATGCAACAGTAGTATTTTCACAATGAGTGAAATTGATCAGTATCTGTCAAGATATCACGTACTTGCTAAATTAAGTCATTTTGTAGTTGAAACCTGTTATAAGCTTGTTGTAATCTTGAAAAACAGTGAACTGACTAAATATATTTTGTATTTGATGGTAATTGTTAGGAGACATAAAAGGAAAAAGCAACTGAGATAATGAGGGATAAACTTCCATAGATAACTACATTAAGTTAAAAATCCAAATCAGAAATCTAAAATAATCACATTTATCACTTGAAAAAACCATTCAAGAAATTGCTTATGAATGAAATAAAGTTAATTCACAAATGAAGTTACTTCTGTAAATAGAGAGGTGTTTTTAATAGTATAAAAAAAAACTGAACATTCAAGGTAAGAGAAAGTTAAAGCTAAGACAACAATCTCCCTCGAGGCTGAAAAAATAAATTTTTTTTGTTAATTTACACTAGAAAACTAGAATTGGTTGAAGTAAAATACTCCAAATTTAAGAAGAAACATCAAAAAGAATTCTGTAAAATTTATTATGTTGTCTTCCTGCAAAGAATTTTACCAAATAAAACTTGTATATTATAAATATCCATTCAAAATGTAGTAGTTTAAAGTGAGGGTGAGTTTATAATTCAGAAAGTTAGTAATGTTTTAATTTAAAACTCACACACAATAAACACCTAATACATTTTTATGAACATAAAGAACACATTTTGAGAAACCATGAACAATACAGTGTAACAAAATATAAAGAAGTTTTTACATTTAGACTCAATAAACTGTACCTTTTTCTGTTGTTTTTTACCCTTATATGTACTTGCTGGTGTAATAACTTCCTTAAAATCATATGTTTGTTCTTCACCTGTAATTTGTATGCCTTTTCCTTTGAATGAGCTCTCCTTGCTAATCAATAAGAAAACATTCAAAAACATTGTTAGAAATAATATTTCAAATATAAAACAGAGTGAATATTTTACACAAATACTTTACGACTATTTAGACTTCTCACTCTAATGATGTTTTTTTTTCTTACATTTGTTAAAATATTCTCATTCAATATAATTCTAAAAGCAACAAATAAACACATTTACAGTTAAAACTAAATGTAAAAATGCACTCTGCCAATACAATTAAGTTACATTTACTACCAGTACATGTACATAAATCATGTTGTTGTTTTTTCCAAGTTTCAGTTACTGAAATATGTAAAAATAAATTTAACAACTAATAAAGATTCTGCAGTCTACAGAAAATGATGAATTAAAAAAAAGAATAAAACAAATATAATATTAACCTATCTCATTTAATCCTTGTTTAACACTGCAGCTTAAAGATATATCAACTATGCACACATGGATCATGAGAGTTAACACATTCATTACCTAAAAATACACTTCAGATAGACATTCACCCTTACAAAAAAAAAAAAAAAAGGCTAGTGCCTCACAACTAATATTGAAAAGTTTCTAGCTTGCACAAGCTTTGGAGGAGTTTGTATCCCTACACATAATAAACAAGACATTCACCACAGGAGGATGACACAACCTCTCCTTTAAAACTTTGTATAAACAAAAAGCTCATCCATGATAGGGCAAACTGTGGGGAGGTAAGATTGGTGGGTTAATCTGAAATACATTTTAGGGTAAAAAACAAATGCTACACTTCAAACTACTTTACTCAACCCTGCACATAACAACTAGAATTCTATATTAAGAAGACTGTGATTGGATAGGTATGAAGAAGTTATAAAGATGAGCTCCTTTTTATACTATGTTAGCAAGAGGGAAAACTCATAGAGTGTATCTTCCACTGGGGAAAGTGATATCCATCTCAAGCAGGAAATACTCTTAATCCACCATAAGAGGCTGTTCAGAAAGATTCTTCCATAAGAATATTCTGTTTTTTGTTTTTTTTTCGAGAGGGTTGGCAGACCATATAAGTTAAATGTAGCTGCAACAGTATGTCAATCCTCACAGTATCAGAAAATATACAGGTTCAGATAGGAGTCCCACATGTGCTTTCCAATAACCCATCTGGCTAGTTACAACCACAAGGAATAAGCTGGTGCAAAGAGATTGGGGTAGCATATTTTATTCTTCCATGTTGACATCACTAGCCCACTTCTGATCAAGAAGTTTGCCCATGAGGATATCACTGACATTACACTGACCCAAAGAACAACTCTTCATATCAAACTCCTAAGAAGCTTGGTACTGGAGAAGCAAGAATTTTCCCTCATTCCATGTGAAAAAATTTAAAGGGAGGATTTCAAACAGGGAGAATAGCAAAAAAGTATGTTGGCCAAATAAAAATAATTTAATTTACATAAGGTTCTTCACTGAGAGACTGTATAATGGGTTGCCACAAGTAAGGACAATAGAAGTTGTCCAGATGAGCAGGTATATAGCCACCCTTTTTTGTTATTGTAAGTTCAGTAAATTTTGAAGGGTAGCTACACACACACACACACACACACACACACACACACACACACATATACTGCCAAAGAAATCTTGCAAAGAACCTCATCTCAATAGTAGTCACTATAAATGCGGATCTGTGAAGCAGTATCAGCAAGTCAATGGATTCCTGGATCACCTTTATTATTTTATTATTAATAACTCACATACAAATCCTGGGAAAATTACAGAGTAAAAATTAAGACTGGAGAGAAATAAAATCCAGAGATTGCTGAGACTGCAGTTTGATACAAGTAATTTATCTGGATACATATACATCTCTTCCTGCAAGATTTTGAACAGGGGACATCTACAACCAGAAGCAAGAAAATACACGAAATGATAATCTTGACTGAAGGAAACATCAAAAACACAAAGTATCACCCTTAATTCACATGACAGTATTGTTGGCTTTGTGTGTTTTACTATCTTGTGTTCTGAATTGCATATTTGAAATAAATAATATTTTATAATGTAGTAGTACTGTTAGGCTCAAGTTTTCCCAGCAGGCCAACAGCAAAAACAAGAAGCCATATATAAATTGTAATTTTTTTAATTATTTTTTGTAAAAGTAACTAAAATTTAAAATTACAAACTTAGTAGATTATATAGTTAAAAAATATTTTTCCATAAGGTATGTTTGTGAGTAGCTTGCGAGTTAAATCAATTTATATCATAAGTTGAGCTACACATTTAGCATGTCATTTACATCTTGCATCATGAAATTATTAGCTTCACGTGGTTAAAAAGTATTAATAAAATGAAACAAATGTAAACTGTTATGAGCCTTAAGCTATTTAGAACAAATAATTGTAATATTCTATTAAAAAATGCAGTCATTTGAGGGAGAAAAAATAAAAAATAATTTAGAATTATTTTGGATGTTTGCATGGTGGTTATAAAGTCAATCAAACTGACTGAGCCAATCAAGTGTCAGGGTATAAAAAATAAGATAAAATTTAACTGAATAAAAAACATTTGATATTGAGATGAAAAAAGTATATTTTAATCTTAACATGAAAATAATTTTGTATTCAAACTAGCCATTAGTAATCATCAGTATATCTGATATTACTTTCATTCCATGTTCACTGCAATGTCTAGTTACACTAGCATCCATTATCCTGATATTCTGCTCCATGATTTTTGCTGTAAGTGTGCACTACTGATATCCTTAATATAACCCCTTACTTATTTTCTTTTCAGTCATCAGTAATTACACTACACCACAGTCTCTGGCTTGGTCCTTGTAAGCCAAACAATACACTGAGCCAAATTTTGCATGGTTGCCATTCTTCAGAGAAATACTATTCACTGGAGTAAAACACAACGACAATAAAAAATGTTTCAGTTTGAGTAAAGATGTTGAAGATTGTATTTCCTTATTTATTTGTTTTAAAATAGGAATGATAATTTTGGATCGGTGAGTATCTGATGTGCAAATTTCTTTATTAAAACTTCTTTTGTCTATTTATGTGCCAACTTGTATTCTTTACTAATAAAGTACTTTTATAAAATTATATATTAATTCTCTTGCTACAAATAGTTCAAAATAAGGATGTCAAAAACATTCACAGAGTTACATTTAAATTTTAATTCAACTACTTTGCAAACAATGTATACAAATAAAGTTGGCATCAAAATATTGTTAATATATTGAAGTTTTAATATTGTATAAGTTTTAAGTTATTAATTTTGTAAGTAACTATATAAATTAATCTTCCATCTCTCCCAGTATTAGAATTGTGAAATTTGTTCTCTAAATTTTCCTCCTCCTTAAATTTATTTACCACTTTTCTCTAAAATACAAAATTTAAAGTAATTACTCATTATAATATAGTTATTTCTGAGGAAAAGTTGAATTTTTATAGCCTTTTTCTTCTATGTTTGGAGTCATATATTAGCAAATCAGACTAATTTGACATGACCACTTTTCATATCATCTCTTTCATAAACTCTCAATAGTTTTCTCTAACATTTTATATTTTATCATTTATTACTAACAGAAAGACAACTTTTTAATATAACGAATGATATATAATGCAACACTGTTTTTAATAAAAAATACTGTCAATTTTTTCTTCAGTTTTAAAATTTATCTTGAAGTGTTTAGATGAAGTAGACCTGGAAATTATTTTAAGCTCCTCTTGTTCCAGTTGGAAAGCAACTAAAACTATATTTATAGAACATTGATTGCTTTATGCATGTTATTATCCTGTGTTCTTAGGTGTACAAATTGAATAAATAAACACTATTTACTATACAAATCCCATCATTATTAAAAAACAGGATTTAAACTTCAGCAGCAACAAACTACAAAAGAAATAAACAAGAGGTCAAAGGTAAGTGTCAAATTTCTCATTTCTCAAAAATATTTTGTTATAAAAGACTTAAAATGTAAAAATGACAAACTAACTAGACTAGATTAGGTGAAACAATGAAAACTAATAATAATAATTCTGCAAGAAGTATGCTCATAAGCAGCTTGTGCATTTTGTCATTCAATATGGTAACTTCAACTATGTTTGTTGAATGATTTACAACATGTATGGCAAGATTATTACTTAAACACAGTTCAACTGGCAAAGAAACAATAAAATCAAGCAGATACAGTGGTAGACTGTTACAAGCCTTAAAGTGTTTAAAGTAAACAATTGTAGTTTTCTGTTATAACATGCAGTCATTCCAGAAAAAAATGTAATTTAGGTTTTTCATATTTCTTTGTGGTGGTTATGAGGTCAGTCAAATTGACCAAGTTTGTATACAGTTAGTGTAGGGATAATAACATATAAGATATAAAGTTTTACTGAAAAATAATGATATTTACTCAGGAAGTTTAAAGTCATGCAAGTAAAATTATGAAGTTTTCGGATGAAGAAAAGTATTGTATATCTTATCATGAAAATTTCCTTTACAATTAAGACAGTCTACACTCTAATTCTGTATATTATTGGGCAAATCTTAAGCAAAAATACCAATTAAAATATCTGATATTTTGCTCACAAAAGGCTTGTAATGTTTACCCAAAATCTTGCCAGATTTCATGAAGACACACATATTATATTCAAAGTTCTATTATGGAAACTGTGATGGCTACCTTATAGTTAGAAGATCATTCATATTGATTGACCTTGTATGGAAAGAGTTAAATGGTATTTTTATGTTACATTCATAGTTAAAGGATTTACTTTTGTCCTGCATATTTCATTGTTTAAAATTTTTTTACCCTGTCTATTTAAATGATAATCATACTATAATTCTACTTGTTGGTATGTAGTACAAACATTCACAGTAATATAAAAAAACCATGGAGCTGCATTATGAACTTCACAACAGCTAGCCTGTCTGCTACAGTGAGCTGCAATGTTCAGTGAACAAAACACTGCAGCTGCTCATGAAGAAATAACAACAAAAGGTAGATGTGAATGTACATTTCTAACCATTATGTACAAAAACATTTTAACCACAGTTTTCAACAATATCTAATGTTAGATCTTAGAATAACATTTTCAGTTTATTTATCAATAGAATTAAGTGCATTTATGTTTAGTTCTAATTAAACTAAAATAAAAAAGCATGCACAGCTGCAGTTAATTTATCTCTTTGTTAAATTTTGACCAAACATTAGTTGAGGTTTTATATAATACAACCTATATACAACTGGACTTAAACATTTCAATGTTTACAATTATAAATAATTTTTATTCAAAAAATACAATATAATGAAGATACTAACTTGACCACAAATGCCTTGTGGTTTTCTGCTTCTTAACATAAATATTGTATTGTATCACTTTATTCTTTGAAAGCAATAATCTTTCATATGTTTCACTAAATTTTTTATAATGTTATGTACAGTTCAAGTTCTATGTATCAGACTGTTGCATGTGAAATTCCAGATTTTTAAAAAAAATATGAAACAAGCATGTTGTTTTGTTGTTTAATTTATTTCTTCAGAATAAGTTCCTTTAGACTCAGTTCACTTCTGCCAACAAGTCGTAAGTTTCTAAATACCATCTTTAAAGAACTGGATGTCTTTTGATGCAATGAAGCCTTTGAAGGCACATTCAACTGACCTTTGGTTTGCAAACTTTTTTTATGTTAAAAAGTATATCCAAGTATTTAAAAATGTGATAATCTGTAGGGGAAAGATGTGTTGAATTCTGTGAATGAAGTAACGTTTCATTCTGAAATTCAATTAGTTTTTGAACAGTAACATGTCAGACATGAGGTTGAATATTGTCATGAAGCAATACGAGTCTACTGTGACTGACTATTGCTGGATGTTTTCAAACAATTCTTGATGCATAATTTTTGGTCTATAGTAATATTTCACTGTCCATTGTGTTTCTCCTGGGATTAAAAATAAGTAATGTATCACACCTGCTGATGGCTATCAAACACTGACAGTAAACTTCTTAGGGTGAGAACTGGTTTTGACATATGCTGCAGTGCTTCTTCATAAACAAGCCACTGTCTGGATCATCATTTATTGTCCTAAAGAATCCATTTTTCATAACAGTTCACAATTCTATGAAGAAACAAGTCATTTTGGCATGAATAACATGTGAGGAACAAATTTCAACTTGTGTGATGGTTTTCAGTCAATTCGTGGGGTACCCATTTATTTAGCCTTTTCACCTTAACAATTGCTTTGAACTGTTGGAAAAAACTGCTGATAATAAACAATAAGTTTGTCAGCAAGTTCTCTCACAGTTTGGCAAGTATCTGATTCAACAAAGGCCTTCAATTCTTCCTTATTAATGGCTGTCTGAGGGCAGCTCCAAGACTCATTTTCAAGGCTTGTGTCACCAGAGCGAAATCTCTCCTAAACCAACATTGTGCTGTGCTTATCAGTTATGCTATCACCAAAAGCATGATTGAAATTACAAGCTGCTGTTGCTGCACTGTGACCAATCTTGAACTCGTACAAGAAAATTACATGAATATCAATTTTACCCATGGCGACAAATATCAATAATTTAATTTAGGAACTAAGAAAAATAAAGTGAACTTGAATGAACAAAACAATATACTTTATTATTCTGAGAAATTTATGATAATGCTTCTCTTTCAGCCACTAAAAATCAAGTTTCAAATTTGCACATGAAAAATCTGACAGTTCATATGCAACAGATTTCTTATTATAACTAAATTTTGAATTTAAGATCAAGTAAAACATATTACATAAGTAACAATGTTAGCTTCTTCATTTTCACACACATTTAACTGTATTAAGAAAATCTCTTTTTTTCTATCAACTCCAAATGTACCAAGATCATTCCACTTACTGTACTTACATGTACATTAACCAACATTATACACAGAAATGTTCTGTGGCATGTGTTCTTTCTTTTCACTGGTAGTAGTATATTCAACAGTTTTAAATAAAATCATTAATACTTCACAGCATTCTCTAAGAGTTGTTAAAAAATTTCAGATTAACAGTGTTATGTTTTTTATGTGGACTGAACGCAACAGAAAGACACAGATAGCAGCTTGTATAATTTTATTACGATGATCTACTTATATGGGATAGACACAAAATAAATTATCCAATAGCAATAACAGATATCCAGTTTCAACCTTCAAAACCTCTTATAATACAAAGAGGTACTGGCCTGTGCTTAATAATATGATCCAGAATGAGTGTCCAAATCCGAAATCCAAAGTTTCAATCTAGGCGGGGAATTTAGTCCCAAGGAGAAATTTATGAAGTTTGAATGGGTATTTTCAAAAAAAGAAATTCACAGTCCAATTCGTATTGACTGTCGGTATAATCCGTAATCTGACTGAATTGTAAAGATTAACAGAATAAAATAAATTCACCGCTTTAGTTGAACTAGCTCTATTCACAAATTCAATTTGAATAATCACAAGGCAAACGTTTAAACTTTCTCAAACGAAACCAACTTCTTGACCCGAGTAAAAAACGAAAGACTCACTTCTTGACCCGAGTAAAAATGGATGACTCCTTCCCTCGTATCACTGTCTGTTTATATACTAATCGCGTAGCTTCCCAGAATTCCACAGTACAAACACCAGGCCAATACAAGTGATCAATCTACCTAGTTCTAGAAATTTCTACATGAATAATTCTAAATGAATTCTAATTAATTCTAAATATTATTTTAAATGAATAACATTTTTTTGGTTTAAACTTCGAAAAAATAATATAAATATGGAAATATAATAGATATGGGAATGTAAACACGACATGACATGGTTGTCGTTTACATAACATTTATATGATATTTACATAACACTCTCCCCCTTAAAGGCAAAAAAAAAAAGTTTGAACTTATGAAAAAAAATTTTTTTTTTTTACTTATTTTACACAACATTGAACTAAGAAATAAATTTTAGTCAACCGATAATTATAACAAAACACTAACCAACTTAATTACCGTGACAACGCATCTGCTATGACATTGTCCGAACCACAGATATGATTAATGGACACATTGTATTGCTGCAGAATAATACTCCACCTGAGTAACCTTTGATTTTTGTTTTTCATTTTGTTCACGAACACGAGTGGGTTGTGGTCGGTGTAAACATTAACAATCAATGGTGAAGAACACAAATAAACATCAAAATGTTGTAAAGCTAACAACAATGCAAGTGCTTCTTTCTCAATTGTTGAATAGTTTCTTTGGTGCTTATCAAGTTTTCTTGAAAAGTAACACACAGGGTGTTCAACACCATTTTGCTCTTGCAACAACACAGCACCAACACCAATGTCACTCGCATCTACAGCAAGCTTAAATGGTTTGTCAAAATCGGGAGCTTTGAGGATTGGAGCATTCATGAGCATGCCCTTGATCCTTTCATAGGCAGTCTGGCAATTTTGATTCCAGGAAAATTTTACATCCTTTTTTAGTAAGGCTGTTAAAGGTGCAGCCACATCAGAAAAATTTGGACAAAATTTCCTATAATATCCTGCCATGCCAAAGAATCTCATAATACCTCTTTTGTTCGTCGGTTCTGGATATTCCGCTATTGCCTGTATCTTAGCTTGGATAAGCTTCACTTTACCCTGACCAATTTCATGGCCTAAGTACACAATTGTTGCTTTACAGAAGTCACTTGTTAACAAGTTGATAGTCAACTGAGCCTCAGAACACCTCTCAAAGAATGTACGAATGTGACTTAAATGCTCAGACCAGTCACTGCTTACTACAAGTACATCATCAATGTAAGCATACACATTTTCTAATCCTGCAATGACGTGATTCATCAACCTTTGAAATGTTGCACCAGAGTTTTTCATGCCAAATGGCATAACTTTGTATTGGTACAAACCATCGGGTGTTATGAAAGCTGAAATTTCTCTTGCTTGGGAAGTTAAAGGTACTTGCCAATAACCTTTGAGTAAATCAAATTTGGTAAGGTACTTTGAGTTACCTACACGGTCAATACAATCATCCATCCTAGGAATAGGATATGAATCAGTCTTGGTCACATCATAACCTTTCTGAAATCTGTACAGAACCTAACCGAGCCATCAGGCTTTGGTACCAAGATACAGGGTGAACTCCAATTACTTTTTGACAATTCAATGAAACCATTTTCAAGCATATATTGTACTTCTGATCTGATTTGTGACAATTTCATAGGATTGGCCCGATATGGATGTTGTTTTATTGGTCGAGTGTTCTCAATAATGACATCGTTCTATGACATTGGTTCTTCCAGGCATATCAGGGAACAAATGAGCAAACTCTAAAATCAAACTTTTCAACTCTTGACTTTGTTGTTGGATCAAATGATTGAGTTTCTCATCTAAGTTTGCTAATACTTGTGAGTTTTTGAGTTTAACGTGAGTGTCTGGAATGCTATTTTCTATAATTTCAGGAGGAGAAAGAGGAAGATCATGATCTTCATTCACACCGCTTGTCACATTCACAGGAATAGTATTTGACACATTCATTTTCTTTTGCACATAATATGGTTTCAACATATTGATATGACAAAGCTGTTTGCTTTTCCTCCAATCAGGGGTAGTGATTACATAGTTTAGATCATTTATTTTCTTTTCAATTAAATAAGGTCCAAAATACTTAGCTTGAAGTGAAGAGCCTGATATGGGCAACAAGACTAATACTTGGTCACCAATATTAAAAAATCACTTTCTGGCCCTTTTATCATACCAGGTTTTCATCTCTTCCTGAGAAGACTTCAGGTTTTCCCTGGCAACATTAAAAGCATTGTGCAATCTGGTTTTGAAATCAGAGACATAGTTCAACAAGCTAATTTGTGAGTTATTGTCCTCCAACCATTTCTCCTTAACCAACTTCGATGGACCACGAACTGAGTGACCATAAACCAACTCAAAAGGGCTAAATCCAGTAGATTCTTGAACAACCTCTCGAACTGCAAACAACAACAAGGGAACACCCTCATCCCAGTCCTTTGAGTGCTCATGGCAGTAATTTCTAAGCATGGCTTTCAGAGTTTGGTGGAAACGTTCAAGGACACCTTGTGACTCAGGATGGAATGCACTGGATGAAACTTGATGGATGTTTAATTCATGCACGGCTTGTTGAAATATCTTGGACATAAAATTTGAGCCTTGGTCTGATTGCACAACTTTTGGAATCCCGAACATGGTAAAGAATTTGACAAGAGCCTTGACAATGTTTGGAGTAGTGATTTTTCTCAAAGGGATAGCCACAGGGAAACGTGTAGAAGCACACATGATTGTCAAGAGGTATTCATTTCCTGCTTTGCTTTTTGGCATTGGGCCAACACAGTCGATAATGACTCTTGAGAACGGTTCTTCAAAGGCAGGAATAGGCTGCAGTGGTTCTTTGGGAATTCCCTGATTTGGTTTTCCAGTCGTTTGGCAAGAATTGCATGTCTTACAAAAGTCAACAACATCTTGGCACATCTTTGGCCAATAGAAATGTCGTCGGATACGATCTAGGGTCTTTCTTATACCCAAGTGTCCTGACAACACATGATCACGAGCAAGACTAAGAATATCATTCCGATAGCATTTTGGAATGATGATTTGGTGAATAACATTCCACTCTTCATCAGCAGCAATGTCAGGAGGTCTGTATTTTCTCATTAACACACCTGACTTCTGGTAGTAACAAATAGGGACAGTTCCTATTTCATTTTCATCAACGACCAGTTGTAGAAGAGAACGAGTTTCAGGATCATTGTCCTGTTCCTCAACAAGTTTGTTTCGATGAAGAGAGTTGAAAAATAACTTGGAGTCACCAGCAGAACTCGAAGCTGAGTCAGAAATCTCATCGAGCCGAGACATGAACGTATCAGATAAAGAGAAATCCTCTTTGGGCTCCTGAGAACGGGTAACAGCACAGGCGGGAAAAACATCAGGAAACTCTTCAACGAGTTGCTCTGTACTGGGACTAACAACAGGTGCTTCAACAACATGAACCTCTGGTACCAGCTTACTACCAGCCAAATCATTCCCCAAAAGCAAAGACACACCTTCAACAGGTAATGAAGATTTAATACCCACAGTCACTGGGGCCGAAACTAAGTCCGAATGCAAATCTAATCTATGAAGAGGAATAGAAACGACGCCACCTTCTACACCAGAAATGAGCACATTGGTCCCAATGGATGACTTTTCAGAAAACGGAAGTACACTTTCCAAAATCAAACTCTGAAAAGCTCCAGTATCCCGCAGGATTTTAATTGGTTGTAGATGTGAATCACCAACAAAAGAAACAAAACCTTCAGTGATGAAAGGCTTAAATTTGTCCTCAACAAGATCTTCAGATACATCAAGAATATGGGGCTTAGAATCCACAGTGGACTGGACAGGGTCAAAATCATTGGGAACTAATGATGTATCCAACGAGGGTAAAATGAAACTACGGAGTGGTGGCTTATTTTTGACCTTATAGCACTCAGAAATCAGATGGCCAGGTTTCTTACAATAAGCACATGTTTTGGATGAGAATGACACGTTTTTGGTAGATGATGAGCTTTGAGAATAAGATGAAGTCTTTGTTTGAGAATCAGAAGTTTGCTCTCTTTTGTCTTTATTGACATTTGCATAATGCTTGAATGAGTCATTGGGTTTCTTTGCTGTGTGATTTGTTTTGCTTTTGTACGAGAAATCTTTGTGAGTCAAAGCATACTCGTCTGCCCAGACAACAGCATCATGAACTTTGGAAGCTTTTTGTTCATCAATATAAGTTTTGAGCTCTACAGGAATAAATCTTTTAAATTCTTCAACTAACATGTGTTCTCTGAGTTTTGTGTAATCATCTTTGATTTCTTTGGAATCACACCACCTGTCGAACAGAGTTTCTTTTTCACGAGCAAATTCGACACAAGTTTGGCTGTCAAAGTTTTTGTAACCACGAAATTTTTGTCTGTATGCCTCTGGCACCAATTCATAAGCATTCAAAATGCATTTTTTGATATGCTCGTAATCATAACTTTGCTCAGCCGTGAGTTTGAAAAATACTTCCTGAGCTTTACCTTTGAGAACACTCTGAAGTAATACTGTCCAATATTTGGTAGGCCATTTTAGCCTAAGGACCAATTTTTCAAATTGCTGAAAATATTTATCTACAGCCTTCTCATTGAATGGAGGCACTAAACAAATTTGTTTGGAAGCATCAAAATTATCCAACTGCATTTGGACAACCTTTTCTTCTGTCTGTGCCTTTCTCATACTGATTTCCTTATCATCTTTAATGCGTTCTATTTGTATTTTGGCATCAAGGCATTTGTTTTCTTGTTCTGCCTCAAGAACAAGGCGTCTGTTTTCCTGTTCTGCCTCAAGTCGCTTGGTTTCAATTTCTAAACGAAATTTCATTTCCATTTCCATTCTTTTTAATTCAAAATCTGGGTCAAAATGAGCGGTGGGCAATTTTTGTACAACTTTTTGAGGTAAAACTTTTTGGCTAACCAAATGTTCAACAACAATTCATTTAATATCTGCTTTCTTCATTGCTTGCTTTACTTCCAAATTGAAATGTTTTCCAACATCAAGCAATTCAGATTTTCTTAATTCACTGATCAATTCCAAAGAGGGATTCTGATTAAATTTGTCAATAAAATCTGCAAGTGGGAATGCCATTTTAAATACACAAACTGTCTATCTGTATAGAATATAAATCCAATATTGGAATAGGATTAAACTGTTTGTTCAATCCCGGACGAGCCCCCAATTTTCTGTTACGTTTTTTATGTGGACTGAATGCAACAGAAAGACACAGATAGCAGCTTGTATAATTTTATTACGATGATCTACTTATATGGGATAGACACAAAATAAATTATCCAATAGCAATAACAGATATCCAGTTTCAACCTTCAAAACCACTTATAATACAAAAAGGTACTGGCCTGTGCTTAATAATATGATCCAGAATGAGTGTCCAAATCCGAAATCCAAAGTTTCAATCTAGGCGGGGAATTTAGTCCCAAGGAGAAATTTACGAAGTTTGAATGGGTATTTTCAAAAAAAGAAATTCACAGTCCAATTCGTATTGACTGTCAGTATAATCCGTAATCCGACTGAATTGTAAAGATTAACGGAATAAAATAAATTCACCGCTTTAGTTGATCTAGCTCTATTCACAAATTCAATTTGAATAATCACAAGGCAAACGTTTAAACTTTCTCAAACGAAACCAACTTCTTGACCCAAGTAAAAATGGATGACTCCTTCCCTCGCATCGCTGTCTGTTTATATACTAATTATCACAAGGCAAACGTTTAAACTTTCTCAAACAAAACCAACTTCTTGACCCAAGTAAAAATGGATGACTCCTTCCCTCGCATCGCTGTCTGTTTATATACTAATCGCGTAACTTCCCAAAATTCCACAGTACAAACACCAGGCCAATACAAGTGATCAATCTACCTAGTTCTAGAAATTTCTACATGAATAATTCTAAATGAATTCTAATTAATTCTAAATATTATTTTAAATGAATAACATTTTTTTTTGGTTTAAACATCGAAAAAATAATATAAATATGGAAATGTAATAGATATGGGAATGCAAACACGACATGACATGGTTGTCGTTTACATAACATTTACATGATATTTACATAACAACAGGAACAAAGTTCCTATTAGTACTGCATTTTGAGGACTACTTTGAAACAAAATACAGAAAACAGTATAAACTATAATTGGTTGTGTAAAGACTTGCAACCCTTTCTGGTTAACAAATAAAAAACAGTGTCTATGATGTTCAACAATAAAGAGTGGCTTAAAAATGTGTCACATAACTTGATTTTTAGCTTATAAGTTATAACAAGTGGTATACATAAGACAGAAAAGACCCATAATGAAAATTTAATTACCACAGTAAACAACACTCTTACCAAATATTTCTTGCACGTTTTAACCTTTTCTGATGTCTTCTTCCATCAAGATGATCTGCATAATTTTTTATAGGATGAATGTTGATCTTACATAAGGTGCAGAAATGACTCCTTCTACAGTGAAGAGGTATGAGCTTTTATTATGAAACTGTAATTAATTTTCAAAACTCATAAAATAGGTAAATTAATATGTGCAATTATACATGGTCTATTCTCTGTGTTAAAATACTTCTAATTTTGACCGTTCAACCCTCTTACCCAAACATTTTTCAGAAAACAGAATACCAAGCTATAAAATTTTTTATCACATGATAAAGGCTCCAGTAAGAGTTTCGAAAGCTTGCAAAAAAAGTATTTTAACATGAAGATGAGATCATGTATAATTATACAAACTATAGTTACATCTATAATATCTTGCAAAAAGGTGCACAACTTTTAATTTATATTTAAAACACATAAAAGGTTGTCACATCATTTTAAGTTTAACCCTTTCGCTAGAGGCTTGGTATAATATATTCAAGTTTGTATACATATTTGCATGTCAAGTATTTATACCATAATTTTTGACACAATATGTGTATCTTCATAAAAGTTGGTAGACTTTAAGTTAAGTTTACAAATTTTTTTGTGCACAACATATCAGATTTTTAATGAAACATTTTTCTAAAGATCTTATTGTGAAAATATCAAGAGTGTTTCATTACTAGTCTGAGTATAAAGTGATTTCATGTTGTGATTTTAAAAAAAACTATTTTTCATCCCTCAAATCTCAAATATTCATGTGGTCTCTAAAACCTACTAATTGCATTTCAAATGCTTGTTTTCAGTAAGGCTTTAATGTTATTTTCTATACCCTAACTATGTGGGGTATGTGAACTGACCAATTTCATAACCATCACAAAAGATTTAAGAAATAAATTATGTTTTTTTTGTGCCAGAACAACTGCATATTATAACACAAAAATACAAATGTTTAGTCTGACTAGCTCGAGTCTCATAACATTTATATGTATAATTTTTTTTATCATATTGAACTTCCAGTCATGCCAAGCTAACATTACATAACTCACACTGACATAGTGTACAGGCACTCATGTTACCATATTAAATAATACAAAACTAGCCTTTAGTCTTTACAGAGTGACACAATTTTGGCTGTGTTTTAGTGGACTAATATTTTATGATATATAGTTACATTTCAATTATTGTACACTATATAAGTTTATGGATTATTACTATTTAGAAATAAGTTATAGAACTTATTTTTCTTAAAATGTTGAACAATAAATAAAGAAGTAAAGTAAATAATTATCTCTTCCAGCTATAACCTCCGAACTTGGTTGCTACTGGACATTGGTTGCTAAGCCTATTAAAATTTCACATGTTGAGGATATCAAACAAATTTTTTTTAGGTTTTATATATATGGTTTAATAACCAACAAATAATAAATAACTAAACTGATACCACAGAATTCCATTTTAACTTAAGCTTAGTAACTAAACTGTGTTTGATTTAAAAATATATTAAACTTCAAGCAGACTAAAGACACAACCTACTTGCTTTAAATCTTGGTTAGAAAAAAAAGTGGTACCCTTTTCACAGATTAAAATGGCTGGAAAAGCTACAAGGGAAGGCATTCTAAGCTGTTGATTGATTATTCACATGTCATATATTGAAATAATTGTATATGAGGAATCATTTCCAAAAATGGAAAGATGTGAACAGGGCCACTGTATTTGATTCAGTACATTAGCCATTTCTCGGGAAAATAAAAATATAAGATGTTCTTATTTTATATTCTAACTTGTTAATACCAATAATTTTGGTTCCTAATTTGTACAAAACTACAGACTTGGTATTTTGACATCACAAACATCTAATTTTGACCAGTGCTGCATTCAACATACCATTAAAACCCACATCTAGATGTATTCTTTTAATACTTTCTTTTAATCTAAGAAATTAACTCATATATAATATTAAAGGTTGAATTATAATCTACAATTTAGTTTCAAACTTATTTACAGAAATTTATATAATAGTAGTTCAAAAACCTTTTGAATGCAAGTCAACAAATGTGATAACACACCTTTTGACTCACAACCCATCATGAAAAGATTTTAAAAAATATGGAAACACTTTAATATATTAACAGACATCACAATAATTTCTAATAAATATAAAGCCTTCACAATGAACACGATTCATGTGAAGTATAAATTGATAGTGAGAAAAATGGTAACTCATGTGATAAACAAACCTGTATAGTAAACATGCAATGCATATGAAGTCTGATGTGATTGTGAAACAGGGCAACTGAGGTACAACATACAAACCTGTACACTGAATGTGTAATTCATGTCAAGTATGATATTAAAATAACAATTTTAAAATATGAAAAATTATCTGCGACTTGATTCCAAGTACTTTAATTAAATTTTCAATATAACTCTGTAAAACCTACAAGTGCAGAAAATGATGCCCATATGGCAAGAGTTAATCACCAAGCTTCAATCAGTTCCAGGGCACAAAACTTTTGATCCATGTAAGTAGCCACACAGATATAAAGTATACTTAAGCTGGCATGCAGTGGCAAACAACAGGGAATTCAACACAAAATTTTCTGATTCTAGCTTTAAGAACACAAATCCTAAAAATAATTTAATACAAAAAATATGTATACCAAAACATTAACTTTACAACATTTGTAAGTTAGCTTGGGTTATAAATTACTGAAATTAGTGAAATTTTCACAACAAAAAAAGAGTAAAAAATTATCCAGCTTTTAGGACCTTTGACCCCAAACATTATTTCCACACTAAAGTGACTTTTGGACCATGGAAGTCCTGTTTGTACCTATAATCATTTCTATTGTGCCCACCACTGTGGGGACATTAGAAAACAGATCAAACCATATATCCAGCCATGTTAAATGGAGTATAGATGATTTTAGTTAAATAACTGTGAAGACTTGTAGAAAAGAAAAAAAAAGTAATAAAACTAAAATATTATATCAAACTTACCAACAGGAAACCAATTTCTCAACAATGTTTACCCTTTTAGATGTAATAATTTTTCAATGCTGATTAGTAAATATATTTAGCAGTATTTTTTACTCACCCCTTCCTCATTGTCTCTAACTTCATGTGATGCATCAAAGAAAACTCATGCTCAAAATACTCCTACAAAAATCCCACAGATGAAGAAGAGGTATTACAATAATAGAAAAAAGGCTTAATTTAACTTTTATTTCATCACAACTGCTAACATTACATGTAGGTAAAATACAATTCATTGTTCTTCAGATTCAATTCTTGACATACACAATTTGAAATCCTGGTGATATAAAATAATTATAAATATTAATATTATCAAGTTACATACTGTACTCTTGTATTCTCTGTCAAAATGTAACAGTTTTCCTTTTTGTACACTATACAATCTTTTAATTTTATACACATTAATTGAAAAAATAATTTTATCTTGAAAACTGTACAAGTAGGCTAGTGCAAATAACACAAAATTAAAAATAAATAATAACACACAAAATATGAAATAAAGATCATCAAAAAACTAGAACACAAAACACCAGTTCATAAATTATACATAACAGTGTATGGAGCTATTCTGAATAATCAAACTGAAACCTCTAATGTCATGTTTTATACAGCATTATTAATCTGACTAGATTAAGACAGTTATAAGCATATATTTTAAAAGGTATTTCTAACTACAATAAAACCACTGTACTACAGCAGTACACAAATCTGTTCTATTATAGTTTAAAATATTAATTTGTTTTATGAACCAATGACAAGATTAAACAAAGTTTGTAATCAATATAAAATTCTTCATAATGCTTTTAATTCAAATCATGAATTCAATTAGCAGTTATGAGTTAATGTACATCACACCAAGAACACGTGCACCTAAAATCCATGTGAAATATGTACTTAACACCAACTTAGACTGGCAAATACATTATCATCGCAGACAATTCTGGATTTTGGTTTATTAGAAAATTTATCTTGATTGATTCATATCACTTAAGTATACAAAAAAAAATATATGTGTGTTTGTGTGGAATGTAGTTAATCTTTTACAGTTTGGTTGAGTGATGGTAAATCAGCCAACTAATTGCCTGAGCTCAACTACAGAAAGTAGCATGAAGTTCCATACTTATAATTAAAAAGCCTTATGAATAAATGGGAAATGGCAACAGTTTCTATTCTTACATAGCTCAGCTAGTTAAAGCACTGGTCCCATTACCAAAAAGTACTGGGTTAAAGTTACAGTCCCACAGTTTCTTCTTTATTTATATCAGATATACATGCCACACCTTGGTTCACACCCTATTTTCACCAATATTCAAAACCTACTGGCCCATTTCTCACTGACATCTACTTTTATCCAGGTTTTCTGGATACAAGGCCACTTTGGTATTCACAGGAATGAGCCTGCAGCCACAACAGCTAAAACTGTCTGCTCTGGCACTATCACCACAGTGCCTATTCCATACATGGACTATTGTTCTGTATTCAAGGCTTGGCTCTGTGCTAGCTGGCAGTTGACTAGGAGTGAGCAATGCAAAAACAAGCTTTTCCAAATAAAACCCTATATTGGACTTTAGCCCTTGCTTCCATAAAGATCGTAAGGAGAAAGTTGTTCTTGCTAGAATACACATTGGTCACAGTTTTTTAACTCATCATTTTCTTTTATCTGGGACTGATGCACCAATGTGTAGGTTGTGTAACACTCAGATCATAAGAAGCCTCATTTTACTGTCTTGCCATTGTTACGACTCTCAATGACGGCAATATTTTATACATGTTCAGTCCCAAGGTTTATCCATAACATTAGATAATGTTATTGGTGATGATAATACTGTCCACCTTGATAAAGTTTATAGTTTTTTAACGGCCATTAATCTTTTTATGTCATTTAAGTATTTTACATTTCTTCATTAAACCTTTTTATTGTGGTTCCCTTTTAAGAGTCACAATCTCTCTCGTTCGTTTTGAAATTACCAAATAGCTGTAACATTAAATAACTCGACACCAGGACTGGAAAGGCCAAATTCAGGTGACTAACGCTGTTGTTTGAACTAACCATCAGTCACCCTGGTGAGTTATTATCACAATTGTATGCATGTCTTTTAACACTTTTATTACTTAACCCTTTGATAATAGATGTAGTGACACATAACCCAGCACAAGGACTGGAAAGGCCAACTTCAGGTGACTGATGGTGGTTCTTTTACTTAACTGTTAGTCTTCCTGGTGGGTTATGATAATTACCATTATGTTACAGAAAATCCTCTATACCTTCTCTTACTGTAGTTTCTCTCTTAACATTGTACACTGGATGTCAACATTGGTTTTATGCCATTTATGTTTTAAATTGCTGTCTTGTTTTACCTTCATTTCCTTTTATGACCTTTACTGCATTTACTTTTACCTTTTTACCAGACATTTGGTGCAGAGAGCCTAGCTACTTTGTGGCATAAAACACTAAATCAACCAACCAACCATGCCACACCTTATACACATATATTCATAATTTATGAACATTCAATATCACCTCTTATGCAGTAGGTTTATCTCCATGCAGGTTTCAAGTAATCTCACATGCATGTTAGAAAGAGAGACAAAAACCAAAAATTTTCTTTTTCTTTTTGTGGGGTGGGAAAATGTCAGGCTTGTGTACCTGCTTACATGTGGTTTAACATGAAAGCTTCCAGACATCAAGTAGGAAGTTTGTTGATGCACAGTGAACAGATGGAGGAGATAGAGAAATGAAACTTATGTCAACATGTTTTAAAAGTTGTTTGTTGGTATGTGGATTTGTTACTGTTCTTCAACTTGTTTGTAAATACTGCCTTGAAAATACAGTAAATCAATTTCAGCAAGTGAATAATGTGTTTCTATGTGTCATTTTTTCAGCAAATTTCATTGTCATTTTGAGTAAATTAATCAAGAGGCACTTTCCTGATTCCAAGGAATGATCAAGATATCATGACAGCAATAGGTAGAGAGACAGAAGGAGAGACATGAGAAAAGCCAATGGACAGTAAAAAACATTACACAGACTAAATTAAAGGGGAAAAAGAAATTTGAGGGAAAGAAGCAACACTCCCAAAAGAGACAGAATCTCTCACATTGGAAGAGCAGCAGACAAACATAAGTTTCAGAGAATGAGTTAATAAAGACCCCCAAAAATGAATCAGTTAGTAAGTGGGGTCAGTACTAACTTGATGAGCTGGACAAGAAAACCCAAACAAGATAACTCCTGAGTAAGAAAAAGGATTGCACCAAACAATGCTTTTCAGAATGGTTCAATGAGGAATCAAATTTCCACATAGTGGTGGAAAAGCAGGTCCAGTAAGAACATCTTCTTTGTAAAATCCCTCAGAACCCAAATGAAAATAAATGAATTGTCACCGTTCTGATGGGAATAGACCTGAAATGAAAGATCTGACCTTTGTTAATGAAAAAAAAGAAGCAACATTGGAAGCTTCTGCAGGAGTAGAGCCAAAATGCAGCTCCATAAGTAAGTCACCTCCAGGTATCTTGATGGCTGGCTTGTCTGGAAGGAGCTACAAAACAAGCCATAGAATATAATGAGAACCTCAAGAAAAAAAAACTGTCTCAAAGGAATGGTGCCAGACAACGTTTCCCGAGATAAACTGAGAAAATCTTGTTGTTAATTCTTTCTTGTGGATAAAAGTGCAATACATTTCTGTATACTTTTTAGACTTGGAACAGATGCAGACTGTGGTAACAATGACTATGTTTGGTATTTCCAAGCATAAGCTATGATTCACTAACAATATAAATTGCAGTTAAATTAATGACAGTAATGATAAGCCTGCCAGCTTAAAGAGGTGAGCAGATAAAACGTGCTACTGTGCATCCTTAAATAAGTGAAAATGAAAACTACATTAAACTTAAGAAAAACATGTTTATAAGTGATAAAGTTAAGGACTTCAAAATACTAGGTAATGTGCTTATCTAGTACATATATTCACCTTATACTGCAAATATACACAGTATTTCATTTCAAAACTAATCAAAGAAGCATTCTAAAAATTAGAAACTATGAACAAACAGAAACCAAGTGACATTAAGAAAACTTGGTAAGATATTTATTAGAACTTAAACTCTGGATGCTAAACTTGATTGAAAATATTACAACAAATAAAAAGAAAGAAGACAGCCCAAGTCCACTTTCCCCTTTCTATCTCAGTTTCTAAACTCTTATTCATAATTATTCACATTTACCTGATCTGTCAGAAGAGTTATGTTACAAAGCTGACAACAAGTTTGTGCTTCTTTGTTTTCATCCATGTTCTTGTGTAATGTCAAGAACCTAGAAAAGCATTATACCTGTATTCAGAAACAATGTTGTTTTTCATTTCTACATAAAAGAATATTTTAATTAACATTTCCTCAGAAAAAAATAAAAAACTATAGATAGCATACACACACACACAATGTATTATATGATCAATATCAATTCAAACACAGTCAAATAAATTGAAGATATTTCAGTGTGATAAAATAATTTCATCGTCAGGCAAAACCAATTCAAGAACAACTTGTTTCTTCACAGCTTAACACTCCTACGAAAACTTGGGCCTAACAGGCCCCAGAACAACTTGAAAGGTTATTAATATTAGGCTAATAATTTTGTATTTAAATGAAATTGCCATTAACTGACCCTATCCCTTTATATTTTAAGGAGCAATAATATTGACCTTTTAAACATTTGCAAAATATTAAAAAAAAAAATTTAAAACATCCACTTTAGTGGATGTAAATATTTTTTTCGTTGGAGTGTTAAGGTAATACTATATTTAACCTGTTGACTGCCAAGTATTTCAGTTGCTACAATACAACTCTAATGCTTCTTCATTTTGTAACTTTTTTCATGATGCCATCTTGGACTGAAAGTGAAACAATTTGTAAGTAGGTCAAATGCATGTGTGGTGCTGACATCTAACATTGAAGTTAGGTATTACTGAGAATGAATTAACTCGTCCGTGGCACTGTGTTACCAATAGGCTTGGACGAGTTATTTCATCTACAGCACTGAACAGGTTAACGATACTGTGAAAAACATTCTACAAACATTCTGTTGCCCGACGAGGATGTCAGGAGACAGTCATTTAGATAACTGCTCCACATTATATTCTTTCCCAACTTAAGAAAATATGTACCAAAACTTATGGTTGAGTGAATGGTAAAAATTATCTTCAATGGCAGGCAGGAACTGTAATTATACCCATATAATACAATTCCAGAACAAAAACAGAAGATGAATTATGTGACAAAAAGCTATCATGTGATAGCTACCAGTTAAAAGTTGAAAGGTAATAATACTTGTTTCTCACACTTTAGACCCATGACCAAGGATATAAATCCATTTTACAACTTTTCATTGATATATCAGTTTTATACATATCTGTTTGATATATCTGTTTTAATCTCTGTCTGATAATGAGATTTTCTTATATTTAAAATTACAATGAACAAGTCCATACACTACTTACTTATCATATCTGACAAATTAGGCAAGATTCTACTGAATCTGACCACAGAACATTCATACTTATTTTCGATTATAATAAAAGCATTACTTCTTCATCTTTGGTATAATTATTAGCCTTATTAAACATGTTTAATTAATCAATACTTTTGTTAAAAATACTAAGATGGTAACCTGCTTAAAACGGTGACCAATAACTAAAGAACTATTTTACTTAAGTTAACTATAGTTCTTTTAACTGACCACAATACAGTTCTCATTCAATAGAAGCTTGCTGCATACAACTACATCAGTACTGCATCTCACAACATACCCTTTGATACAGCAAGCCTTAGAATTAATATTTTTATTTTTAAAGTGGTGATCATATGGACTTTTCCCCATGATTTCTTCAAAAATTCAATTTAAATTAACTCTACTTGGTAAACACTATTAAGTTAATGTAAGTGTTATTTCAACAGGGTTAAAAAAAAGAGAAAGTGTACCTTTTGACAAGGTGCCACACAAAAGGTTAGTACAAAAACTCACATTGGTAGGAGGTAGGGAGACTAGCTACTTGCACTATTTGGTATTTGGATGGAAAAAGCAAAAGGATTTTATTGGTGAAGTTCAATCAAATTGGACCCTTTGTTGCAAGTTAAGTGCCATGTGGGTCAGTGCTCACATTGTTTTCAACAGGGGCATGATTAGATTTCTGAAATCTGCTGATGACAATAAACTTTGGCACCTCTAGTTGTACTGAGGAAGTTGAAATCAATGGATTAGATAGACAAATAACCCTTAATTAGAGTTATTTCAAAGAGCTGTTCCTGAATTACCTTTATTTTTTAATACAAAATAAGTTTGATAATGCAATTCTCACTTTTACAATTTCTAATTGTAAAACTAGAGTCCACCAAATGTCAAAATATATTCCAATTTTCTTCCTAATGTGACACTACCTCCAACCTCAACCACTTGATGCAAAATTCACTTTTCATGATTTTTTTCTATTTTATAAAGATTTCCTCTCAAGCTAGTAAACATGCAACTGACTAAAATAATAAGGTTCATTTAGCTCATCATATATTGCTAACATTAATCAACTGAATGGCAGTGAATTTAATGAGAAAATGCATGTTGTATGTAGAAGCAAACATATTGTTTCTGTGCATTGGCCATCACACTAACTCTATATATATTTGATCACCTGTATTATCATGAACAAAACACTTAACATACTTCAGAATACATTAACTTGTTACTATTAGTATTAAACTAGACATCACAAGGTTTGAAAGAATTTGGGAGTTAATATCCAGTATGTTTAAGAATTATGTACATTCCCTTTGTTCCACTCACAGTACAAGATATTATGGTGTAATTAAATATAAATAAAAATTTGAATATACAAAATAATTTTGAAAAAAAATAGTCACACACACATATACATATAATTATATATGTACACTTCTGCATACATATACATATTTATCATAAGAATCTAATAAAATAATTAAAATTAATAACATAACAAGGTATACAAATAAACGTAGTTGAAATTAAGGTAAATAGCAAAAGCTATTGGTATTTTATAAGCCCACGTTTGAAAATGACAGTGCAATGGAACTTTGGTCTTAAAAATTAAAGCAAGGTTAAGATGATCTCTGACGTGAAGTTGAAGCAAACAGGCTCGACTTCGACAGCAAATAAAAACTAAAATGAAATAACCACATATAAACAAACAGTTATAGGTTTTAAAACATTATAGCGATAGAACAATATCAATCCGAAAGGTGATTTAATCTCTCATTTCGATCTTAATACTATTTATACCAGCAATAGTTTTCAACTTACAAATAGTAGTCATAATAAGCCTACTCACGTAAAAATGCTCCAAATTACGAAACAGTAATACTAATAGAATATACCTTAAATGTTATTTTTCATTTCTTTCAACTTCTGATTCTTATAATGCTATGAAAAATGAGAGTTACGCTTATTTCCCACTTGTTTACCACCAGCTTTAAGTTAATATTTAATTTAGTAATTACAAAATTATTGCAAACTAGACTAGAAAGTTTACTTCTTAAGTTTTAAATTTTACAGCCAAAGAAAACAAAAGCTTCGTCACATGTTATAGCGTAATAGTTTAACACCTCAAATATTAATAACAATCCATGTACTTCAAGCTGATTCCTAAATTATCATAACTGAAACCTTTCGCTGTAACCATGTGATAATTTAGTTTACTTCAAGTTCATTACAGAAATGAAGGAGAAAAAGCACACCGTAACTAATCAAAATCGGTTATTGTAATGGCATCAACAGATGTAATTCCTGGAAACACACAGCCTTTCCTATTTTAATAACTTTAGTAGTCTTACAAAAATGCATGAAAATGAAAGCTTCATCGTGGAAAATTACGTTTGCAAATAAAATAAATTACTGGGTGTGAGAATATCTGCGGGTAATAACCTCACATTATTGAAACAAATCATTTTGATGTGTATCATATGTAAGTAAATATTCTGTTTAAAAGAATTTAAAATGTATGCTCTAGTTTCTATCATATGCCACTGCTATATGGTTTTAATTTTGTTACATATGCAACGCTCTAGGTCTTTTTATTAATAGTTATATATAGATATTGTTATGAACTATATATTAAATGTTTGATTTAGTTGTTTGATAGAGGGGGCTGCTAACACTAAGTATTTTACGAAATATCTGGAACAAATCAGAGAAGCATCGAGTCAGTTTTTCAGAGCATCTTGTTTCTGAGCTTAATAATAATTTTTAACTCGTTCAGTGATTAAGAAGTTGATGAGGTACGCAGGCCAGTGTTAGTTATTGCATGTATTCAGTTAGTCGATTAATCAGTCATGAAACTACACAAATAAATTTATTTGTATCTTACCAATTATATTTCTGTAGAAAATGAAAACTTTTTTGTGAATTTAGATCTAAAACTACAAATACGTGCAAGTAACAATTACTTGTAGCAAGTGTTAAAGGTTTGTTTGTTTGTTTGTTTTGGAATTTCGCACAAAGCTACTCGAGGGCTATCTGTGCTAGCCGTCCCTAATTTTGCAGTGTAAGACTAGAGGGAAGGCAGCTAGTCATCACCACCCACTGCCAACTCTTGGGCTACTCTTTTACCAACGAATAGTGGGATTGACCGTCACATTATACACCCCCACGACTGGGAGGGCGAGCATGTTTAGCGAGACGCGGGCGCGACCCTCGGATTACGAGTGCACGCCTTAACGCGCTAGGCCATGCCAGGCCTGCAAGTGTTAAAGGAGAAATAAAGTTATATATTATGATTTCACCAAATAATTATTAAAAGCCCACCCAGTGATAAAACACATTAAAATACTATTGTCAATAATGGGGTTATTTTAGTGAAAATATGAATTAAAATACAACTTTGCTTAATTTTCATAACGACAACCAGAACTACAACCGAGATTGAAGTTTTGATAGAGGTGATGAGACTATTCAAACAGAGATTGTGGTGAGAGAACTATGGACACACTGGAGAGAAAAATCGGGGATAAATTCAAATTAAGTTAGATTTTTTAGGAATGGTCAATTACACCCTAAAATCCGGGTTTCGATACCCGTGGTGGGCAGAGCACAGATAGCCCATTGTGTAGCTTTGTGCTTAATTCAAAACAACAACAACAAAAAGGAATGGTCAAAAAAGATCCTTTATTGCATCTAAAGTAAAAATTTTTTACACCAGTCAGGTTTTGATAACTTGGTCACCTGCTAACATCTTTGTGTTTTGTTATTCCTTTAATCTGTCTGAGCATTGAGACTTACAATGTCTTCTTGGCTTTTTATAATCTCTTGTAGAGACGGAAGAGACAAATTAAAAATGAGGGCCAAATGGTTATTTGACCAATCAAAGTGAAGGAATGTGACAATGATAAAAATTTCAAGAAACAAAAGTGGAGGTACAGAAGTGAGTGCTAGTAATGTAACGTGGTCATGGGCTGATTACAAACAGGCCAAGCGGTTTTTTGGGCTTAGCCGTTGGAGTTTCGACTGATACTACCTGATGTCACATAAAATATTTATTTGAAGTGAGGATGCAGTGGGCGAATGGAGTACACAGGTACTAACTCGAGGATTTACGGTTAAAACAAAGAGACTCGAGCGTAAGACTTCCAATAACAATTTTATTTAAGTAATCAAACAATTAATATCTACAAACATGGTATACATAATTTATCTTTATTCACTGATTACATAATATAAATCTGAAATTACTTTTAAGCCATCTTCATTTTCTGGTTTAACTTCTCTTATTTGGTCAATAGGCAGTTTTTCTTGAGTTTCTTCGGTTTCAGTGCTTCCTACTCTAATTCTGCTTAGAGCATCTACATTAAAATGTTTTATGCCTGGTCTATGCATTAGTTCAAAGTCATAGTCTTGGATTAACAATGACCATCTGGCTAACCTAGAGGAGGAGCCTTTTAATGTCATTAACCATCTTAATGGTGCCTGATCTGTAAGTATGGTAAATTTTCTTCCATACTGTAACAACAAAAGGTTTTACTTCCATGCACAACGGCTAAACATCCTTGTTTTGTAACTGAGTAGTTTACTTCAGCTTTTCCTGACTGTCTACCTTGATTCGCTATAAGATATTCCTTTACGTTTTCATCTAACTTTGGTAATACTGCACCTTTACATAGCCTGAAGCATCTGTGCTTAGGGTAAATTCTTTACTAATGTCTGGGTAACTTAAAATTGGTGCTCTTAATAAGGCGTTTCTTAATTTTGCTAATGCTCTCTGTCTTTTATCTGTCCAATCAAATTTTGTTTCTTTCTTAGTTAGTGCGATTAAATGTTTTGCCAACAATGTAAAATGTGGTATGAATCTTCTACAAAATCCTAGAAATGCACAAACATCTTTTACTGTTTTCAATACCAGATAATTTTTACAAACCTCTAACTTTCTAGGTTCAGATTTTACACCATCTGTGGTTACCAAATGACTTAGATATCCTACTTCCTTTTTCAAGAACTGACATTTACTTGACTTAAGCTTTAAATCTGCTTCTCGTAACCTATCAAATACATATTTCAATATTTCTTCGTGTTCTCCAAAAATTGCAGCAAACACTGTACATCATCTAAGTAACAAAAACATTCTGAGTGCTGTAGACCTGTTAATACAATATCCATTAACCTCTGAAATGTTGAAAGAGTATTAAATAAACCAAAAGGCATTCTGCTGAATTAGTATCTATTTGAAGGTAAAACAAAAGCAGTTTTAGCTTTATCTTTTTCTTCTATTTCTGCCTGCCAATATCCACTTTTTAAATTCAGATACGAAAAGTATTTATTATTATCTAACCTGTCTGAGGTCTATTGCATATTAGGCAACAGAAAAATATCCTTAACCTTTACTGCATTCACTTTTCTAAAGTCTAAGCAGAATCTCAATTTTGAGTCATTTTAGGAACTAATACGACTGGTGGTGAATATGGAGTATTTCTATTCTCTATTACTCCTTGTTCAAACATTTATTTTACACGTTGTTTTAGTTTGACCTTATGTTTCTTTGGCACTCTATAAGGTCTTTGTGCAATACGTTTGCTGTCATTTGACACTATCCTATGTTTAACTTTATTTGTATGACCATTTGAGTCACCCTCTCCTTCAAATATTCTTCTAACAATGTTATTAAATCTTGTTTATGTTCTTCTTTTATATTACCTAAGATAAAGTCCCAGTCTATCTTATTTTGTTGTGTTTTTCTCTTAATATTTCTAGCATTATGCTGTCCTGCTGCTGCTAATGTATCTTTACTAGTAGCCTTACCTACCACTATATGTTTAGGAAGTATTACTTTTTCTTCGTTCACACTCAGCACCTTTATAGGCACTGTGTCTCTCTCGGACACTTAACTAATACAAGCATGTATATAAACTCCTGTTTCTTTTAACTCAATAGGTTCAACCAACATCTACCTTAGCTTCAACAATAAATCGACTTCTTGCAAGTACTTTGGTTATTTTAACTAGTCTCACAGGTACTCTTTCTTTTCGAAACTCCTGTTGGGATGCTCTGTTGCTTGTGTTAGGCATAAGTGTAAAGTAATCTCAGAGGCTTGAATAACTATCTCCCTGTTTAAAGACTTTACTTTCCATCTTAGTCTGCTTTATTTTGCAATCATTTACTTTACTCTTACTCTTAGATTGAGCATCTGTGTCAACCCATAACAGACATGGTATATCTACTACTTCTACCAGAACTGTTAGTGACACTTCGTTAACATTATAGTGATTCAATCTTTTATTGCAGTAACTATTTCTCTTTTCACTCTACAATCCTGACAGTCGTCACAGTTTTTGTTCCTACTGCCAAAGTATCATCTTTTTAGGACATTTTTCTTTAAAATTCCCAGTTATTTGGAGCTTTTCTGTATTCAACCTGCTTGCGACGTTTACAGTTTTGAGCTGTGAGGCCTTTAATACCACAATTCAAACATGCTATAGGCTCATTTTTATCTTGTTTTACCAAGCAAATTCTTCCTATGTGACAATCCTTGCCACACTTAAAACATTGTAGAACCTCTCGCTTATTTCGTCCGATTCGCCAGTTTACTTTTTCATTTATACCATTGTTTGTCGTATCTATCACAGAATGTTTGTGCCTGTACAACAGTTGTACTGGATGTTGATAAACTCTGCATGGTCTATTACCTAACTCTTGAAGCTTATGTCTAAAAACTTGAACAGATTCACCTTTTTGCTGGATCATATTCTGAATCATGACATTACTGTATTGGGTGTTTTTCGTTTTCCATATTCCTCTGTTAACCTACATGTTAAAAACTGGAAGTCTACAGTTTCTCGCAATACATCATAAGCCCTAATGAAATGTTTTGCTTCTCCCGCAGTTCTTAGTCTCAAAATATTTTATTTTTGTATGTCATTCCAACCCGATATCATAGAAGCTTCATTTAATGGGACTACAAAACTATAAATTTCTTCATCGAGTTTACCGTAAAACAGCAGTATCGTGCTCATTAAATGTGTGGTGCGTCGTGGACCTACTTAAGCATCTGTGGCTTCAATATTATCCCCAGCTCTTGTAGTCGTAGCATCTACACCAACAGTAGCCATAATAACTTATTTAATCTTATTTTCTACTTGCACAACTTATAGCTTATCCGCTTTAACTTACTTCTTTGTGTTAACCAACCTGTTGTTAGTTATTCCAAAAATCCTGTCGACTGCATCAATAATGTAACATGGTCGTGAGCTGACTTGCAGACTGGTCGAGTGGGTTGTTTCGGCTTAGTTGTTGGAGTTTCGACTAATACTATCGGCTGTTACACAAAATATTTATCTGAAGTGAGGATTCAGTGGGCGAACGGAATACACAGGCTTCACAGTTAAAACAAAAAGACTCGAGACGAAGACATCCAATAAACATTTTATTTAAGTCATCAAACAGTTAATATTTGCACACATATGTACACTTAACTTATCTTTATTCATGGTTATCATAAGCAAACATTTTGACACTATTAACATAGTTACTGGTGTTTAAGTATTTATTAAAATACTTACAAAGATCTTGGGCTAGAAATGGTGTTTCTGCTAACGGTAAGAGACATCTCTTCTGCTTTCTTTTGAATGTTCAGATCAGTCGGAGTGCTTGCTAGAGTTTGAAGATATTACATATTGTCTATTGCGGTATATATTTTATACTAATTAAGTAAGCAATTGTTGGGCTAAGTGTAGTATCATGTGTCAGCTAACTTCCTGTTTGTAATTTTTCACACTGGTTAATTACCAATAGACGCATCATCAAATGATCAAGGTTTCTCTCTTGTTTAGAACTTTGAAGTTTGTTAGTGAATTATCCTCTTGGAAAAAGTAGTCCATACTGTAGCGTTGGTCCATCATCCAAGATTTTCTTGGTTTCAGTGTCTAAATTTGCTTAACCCCTTTTAACTTCGATAGTGTCAATTCACATCAAATCAAACACAAAACAGACAGTTTCTCATATTTAGTTTATAGCTTGCATAGCCCCTTTTAAGATTAACAGTGTCTATTTGTTCCAATCTAAACGATTAGCAGATGTTGTTCAGGGCTTTCTCTGAATCTTTGTTTTAAATAACTCCTCTGTTATCCTTGATAGCATCTGTTTATCTTAACCTAAATATTATTTCATCATACGGCGACAACTTTCTTAGAATGCTCTTGGAGTTGTTATTGTTCTTTTAACATCATTGCTTCATAAACATATTTTCTTATATTTCATTACTTCCTGTTTATTAAAGTAATTATTCGAGGCATCTAGATATCTAGCAATGCCTCAGTACCACTTTTAAAAATAAGGTACGTCATTCAGCTCTGGTGAGTATCAGCAGAAATTTACTTCCTATACCTGATGTTCAGAGCTTATCTTATTGTCCTGAAAGCTCTTGGGTTTCAAATTAAATTTTATGCTTCATTGCTTTTCCTGAAAGTAATTTTCTTAAGTATGAAAGAATTTTTACAAAAATAGATTGAAAATTTGTGGCCCAAGCTTCTCATTTCCTGTGCCAATGGTTTGACTCATTGTAATATTTCAAAGTAAAAACTGATTTCCTTTGAAGTGAATAAGACAGGCCCATCATATAATTTAATGTTTGGCAAATAGTATTTAAAGTACCATTGAATTATGTCAAAACTAACTGAGTTTATTCTCAGAAATAAATAGACTGGATGTAAGTGTGTAAGATTTAATGAACTAAGGTGACCCAGAGCTACAAATAATGATCTTTCTCCATACACAAGCTCACACTCATGGATTTTGAAGAGGAAACTAAACACTAAAATCAACAGAGTCTATAAATAAGTTCATGTCCAATGTGTGTTTCGATTTTTATTTAGAATTCGGAATTTTTTTCAGGTTTATAGATAATATTCCATTTTCTCAGTGGCCACTGCTGCGTAATGTGTGAGAGCACTAGTGTCAGATCATTGTTAAAAAAGTGAGAAATCTTTTAAATGAACACACTAATCATATGTTCAAAGACAGTTCAAGCATTATTCGTCATTTATTAACAGTATGTTTAAAGTGTTTTATGATACCAAAAATGAGATTGTACTATAGGTGCAAAGGACACTTCCATTTTTTTCAAATGAAGCCTAAATTAACAAATATCCGCTGATTCAAGCTAGTTAACAGAACTTTATTTATACATTCATACACAAAGCTATTTTTAGGCCCTCTCGAAAGATATTTACCACAGCAGAACAGTTTGATATAAATAATCGATTTGCAACTTCGCCAGAGTTATATTCTAATTATCGTGTATTTCTTCTTGCGATGAGTTTGTGATGTGGTTGAGGATTACAAATAATCTTTTATTTATTTTTTCCCTTGAGTTTCTTTATCTAACCTAGTAATTTCTTAGCTTTTATATATTAGCGACTTTTATAACAATAAATGAAAATATTCATAAACAAAAAATAAAATTAGTACATAATCTGCACTTTTGTCTTTTAGTCATAAGACAAAGCATTTTAAGTCAGCTTTTGTGTGTAATAATGTTCATGTTTTAATTTTTTGATATGAAACTAAGAACACGAAATATTTATCCTGTACAAGAATATAACATTTTATAATTGCACTACAATTTTGATTGTCTTTCTTTGTGAGCAAAAGTGGATTAAAAATTATTTTTATTTTATTCAGTGTTTTGCCATTTAAACTTCATCATGGATAGTATTATAATAGGAACATAGTGAATGATTCAGTTTAATATCAGAACTTTTCACATACAAAGAAAAACAAACTGAGGCGAAATATTTCCAAACCCGACGCCTAAACGAACCGTTCTAGTAATGCATTTAGTAACCTGAAAATTCAATTTCTATTGGTTATAAATAAGCTAATAATAATTATCAGAAAGATTTATTGACATTTTAAATTGACTGGATGCGATAGCATGGGCGTGACATTTTGTAACAATGTTGGTGTTTCAATGTTGTTGTTTTTAAACATGCAAGTTCGAACACGAAATAGTTGTTCTGCATAAAAATATAATTTTCGAAAACTGCACTACAATTTCACTGCCTTTTTAAGACCTGTAAGTAACAAAACACATCCAAACTTTCATAAAAACCCTAAAAGCTTTGCATACAGAAACAGGTTTTAAAAACATATGTCATTAGGTCAGCGAGCTTGAATAAATTATAATAAAGAATAAATGTACAGATTTGAATAAAAACTTTTTCTAGTTTATTTTCTTCGATGTTTTACACAAATGCTCTTCGTCACCTGCTCAAAACGTCTCAGAAATTACACTTGTAAAAATTTCGCTTAAAGGGACTGATTTTTTCTGTGTTATCGTTTATCCAAGTTTTATTGTCACGTCTTGCGGAACAACACTTACTCATTGAAATACTGACTGACCCGCTTAGTACTTTTCTTTGAAGAGAATTTCAACAAGTATATAGAAAGACAAAAAGACCAGGATATCATCAGAGACACAATATAAGATCATTTCAGCATCCTTGGAAATAACTTCTTATTCAAAGAAAAATTCATGCAAGTCTAGTAAAAGCAGTCCCCAGATTAAGGCATGAGCTTACCGAGCTGAAGCTCAGGGCCTTACACAAATTAGAGGGTCTCAAGCCAAGACTAAAAATGTGTTGCACATAAAGGTTCTGTATAAAGGGCTGTATAAGTTGGAAAGCCAACGATCAATAAAACCCTTAATCCAGTTTTGAGTACAAGTGTTTTAAATAGCAAGCTAAGTTTAAATCTTGACTTCAGTTTCTTAGTCCTAGTAGCTAAAAAGGAATTTAAAAACTATTTAAAAGAAAATAAAAATGTTTAGAGCGTCTTCATAAACAAACAGCTCTTCAAAACTAATAAACATACATAGCAAATAACATAAAAGCACAGCCATTAAGACGGTTGACAACTGTACAAACAGCTAACATGAAACAAGTAAAAAAAATTAGTAAATGAAAAACCCAAACAATCTAAGAATGACGCAGACAATGAAACCATTGTGGACATAGATACACAAGTACAGATACATTGAAACAACCAAAACACACATACACACTAACGGCTTTACACTAGTCAGATCAAAAAGCCGACGAAAATTATCAACAAACAAAACATTAATATATACATTCACAAGAAATGAAAACATAAAATACACACAACTACCTAAATATTTTATTATCATCAAGAATATCACAGGTAGCTGAAATCAAGCACTGCAAATCAAACACTAATACTGCTGATATTAAACGTTTAACAACTGACAGAGAAGAGTCTCAGTTAAAGGGAAAGAGACAGCTGATCGAAACAGCCTTCTTAAAGAATGGCTTCAAAATACCTTCCATCCAGGACAAATTTCAGTACATTCACTGGGAACAAAACCTAACGTCAAAATATTTGTAATTAAAGTTTTACACTGGAGCATAGAAGTAGAATAATTTCAGAATGAACTTTTACAAAACAACTTTCTCTACACGGGAGTAGAATGCATAATCTCAAGCAGGCCCGCGGTGCAATTTCCCAGTTGGGAAGTAACTACCCTGAGTCCTCCAAAAAAGTAACATAATATCTTTGTTATTAAGAATAAAAAAACGTAAACATAAATTTTTCGTTGCAACTAATGTTTTTACTTTTATAACGCATAGAGCATAAGACCAAATCAAATTCAAATGAGCAATAAGTTTTCACAATTCTTCTGATGAACAAAACACTAATCGTCTCTTTCATTTTCTTCTTCATCAAAAAATTTGTTATTTCCGGTTCAATATTCAAAATGGCGATATGAGACAGTCCTTCTTGTCCAATGGTATAACTAAATAAATTCTGATTCGACGAAAACCAGAAAAAGAATTTTGAGCATACCAAGATATGGCTGGAACAGTGTTGAATATTTGCGCAAACTGAAAATAATTTGGAAGGAGTTGAGAAATGCCGTGTTCATAAATCCATTTTGACAAATTATATCCCAAAGACAAATAGGGATTTTGTTTTCCATGATCGAGTAGCTTTGAATATTTTTTGTTTGTTTCTAGTGGTTTAAGTTTGTTAATTGTCGCAGCAGCAGTTTTTTTGCCAAAAAGATATTCATTTTTTTCTAATTTAAGGTAAGTTGATAAAGATGGAGTTTCTTAAAGTTTTTTTCAAAGACTAGGAGAGTGAAGATAAATTCTGAATCACAGACTGAAACTAAAAGGCCTTCACCCGTAGCCGAAGTGCCGGGATGGTTTGAAACAATTTTAAGAAGGAGGACAACTGTAACTTCAATACATTTCTTCAAGGCCATTGGTACAGCATATCTTAAAGCCCAGTGGGTCTCACTCTGAGACTGAAGTACAAGACTTTCTCTTAGCGACTTTTTTGAATTTCGTGAAAAATTTCGTGACATTTGAACTTCCCTTAACAAAAAACAAATTAATTGTATTGTTCCTAAAGTGTTTCTCAGTGACTGAGAAAAAAATAGAATTTTCTTTAGTGTATTTCTTAGTAACAATTTCATACTGTAGTAATTACAGTATGTTTCAGGTTATACGTGTACTGTTTCAGGTAAAAGAAAAGATACAACAACTTCAAATATTATGCTACTAAACAGTAATTAATATCTGTACAAATCAAATATCCAATACAGTTCTGAACAGTGTGACTACTGGATAACCATGAAACCCAAGTCTTCAGGTTAAATGTGTTGATAGTGTAGTTAATAAATATTGAATACAGAGACTACAGTTAATTCAGTTGTATCCTTAGCCAAGTATCAAAGACAGATTTAGGCTTTGTTGCACTAAAGTTTCTGTAATAAATTAAAAAATGTCTTGGGCTTTTGTTGATTTCGCGAATACTCGTCGCGACTAACATCCATGGTTTCATCTATGATGATGGAATCAAAAACATTGGATTTTATTTCATCGGTTATTAATTTTCTCATGTTTATCGCAACCTGATTCAAAATTAAATTTTAAATATCCAAACTCAACCATTGTTTATATCGTCCAACAAGCTCTGTTAACTTTTCCTTAAACCATGGAAGATTTTTACTTCGCAAGTGCAAAAGTTCAAGAAAATTCCCTCGATTTATATAAGAAGAATCATATGCATTAAGACGATCTTCATGGTCACCCCCTAATAAAAATGTTTTGCTCAATAAGAAGAACGAGTATTTCTATCACTTTTGAAAGATGAAGTCTGTTCAGTTTTACTTCATTTTCTATTTGTTTTTGGCTTAAACTGGAACAGAGCTCTGACGAATTTCTGTTGATTTTCAACGGAACTATGCTATCATTGAATTTTAGCGTATTTTTGCAATATTTTTGGTTTTGACCAAGATGGGAATATCTTACAATATTTTGCAGCAAACTTCTCACAAGAGTGAAAAGTTACAAAACCAGAATATTTAGGATAAGATGCTCAATAGCTTAAAATGATCGGCAAATTCCGTAGATAATCCAACATAGGAATTCCGAAAGTTGTGGTTGTTGTGGAACAGCAAATTCAAAACCATTAATTTTTTCTGCCGACTGCTTTTACCGAATAGTTTTATTCTGATCTTCTTCTGAATCGTCACTGAACGAATTAGAATTTACTTTGAGAGGTTCTATCCCTTTCCAAAAGAGACACACGATTACACTGGGGAACACTCATTTTGTTGCATTTAAAAAAAGACCTTTCTATAGTCAATTTGAGTGTGTTGATTTCAAATCTGAAGTCGGGTTTTGTCTGCAAGCTACAGATTTTATGCAATTTGACATTTTTATTTATTTTTTAATTTTTCGTTATTTTAGGAAATTATAGGAATAGCTTATCAATTTGTTTGTGTATTTTATTCAGGTAGGAATTTGCGTTTGTACACTTCATCTGGACAATCTGGTTTAATGCTCCAGCAGTAGTCAGCCATCATACTTTTGTCCCAGCGCCCTTGGTAGCGTTCTTCCATGACTTTTAGGTCTTGGTGGAATCGTTCTCCTTGTTCGTCACTCACAGCCCCCAGGTTGTCAGGGAACTTATCAAGGTGGCTGTTCAAAAAATGAAACTTGATGCTCATGTTGCACCCGAGATCATGAAAAGTGAGGAGCATTCTATTCACAAGTTCACTGTAGTTCTCCGCCTTATTGTTTCCAAGGAAGTTCTGAACGACTGCCACAAAGGATAACCATACTGCCTTTTCTAAAGCGGTTATATTAGCAACAAACTGATCATCACGAATTAGGGTTAGAATCTGTGGGCCATCAAACACGCCTGCTTTGATCATCTCAAATGATAACTCTGGTAAAGCTGTGATGATGTGTTGGAAACATTCACCTTCGGTTTCCAGTGCCTTAACAAATTGCTTCATCAAACCTAATTTGATGTGAAGAGGAGAAAAGATGATTTTATCTCTGCTTACAATTGGGTCTTGTATGATATTTGGCATGCCTGCTTCAAGGGTGTCACGAATAGGCCAGTCCTTCTGGACCCAATGTCTGTCTCGTGCTCGGCTGCCCCACATACAGAGGAAACATGGAAACTTGGTAAAACCTTTCTGTTGTCCAAGAAGAAAGTTGACCATCTTTAAGTCTACACAAATGATCCAATTGTGCTCATGATATTTTAATAAGTCCATGACCATTCTCATATCATCATAGTCTTCCCGCAAATGCACTGAGTGACCGACAGGTACTGCTCCATAAACATTCCCATTATGTAAAAGAACACACTTTAGACTGCGTTTTGAACTGTCTAAAAAGAGTCTCCATTCAGCAGGACTATAGTTAGGTACGCTCAGTTCTTTGAGAAGCCCTTGGATGTCATGGCAGTAAACAAACTGTCTGTCTTCTGAAAAGAAGGTCACAAAAAGCTGGGCACGCTTTCTGAAATATGATACTTTAACAGAGTGATCAACAAAATTTCTGCCTTGTAATCTTGATGCCAAAAGCTCTGCTGCTTTCTTTGAAAGACCTAAATCCCACACTAAATAATTCAGTTCAGACTGGGGAAGAGGCTTGGGGACGGGGAAAGGTTCAGTGTTTGAAGAAGTTATCCAATTGTGTACACTTTTCTGACAATTCACTGTCACAACTGTCTTGTTCGCTTGTATCATGTCCAATGTATTTATCGTCCAATGAAGGCAAGCCTTTGAAAACTGGAACAGGAACTTCTTCAGAGTGCGGAGCAGACCGAATAGCTGAGGGAAGTTCGGACACGTAATCTTATTTCGGTTTTTCTTCCCAACACCCGTTGTGTTTACCATGCAGAAATAACAGTCAGTTACATGGTTGGTGGGTTCGCGCCAAATCATTGGAACACCAAAAGGCAGACCATTGCGTTTTCCTTTAGTCCAGTCTCGAAGCATTTCCTCACAATTGTGGCACACAACATGAGGAGCCCATTGCTTGTCTTGATCACCAAGATGAACTTCAAAATATGCCTTGTAGGCACGCTTGACGAACGAGGATATGTTACGTCTGTGACGATTGAGTGTGTAGCATCCACGTATGTAGCAGAAGGCATCAGGCTTGTTTCTGAAATGATATCTATTTTTGGAAGCCATGTTTGATCTGAAACAAAAGAAGAATGATTAAAATATTAGAAGCTATCTATATATATGGACGTGAAAATGCTTATACATGGTTTACTCAAGTTCACATTTGTACAATTTCATTATCCTCAAATTGCATACAAACTAGAGCTTGTAAAGAAAAACTAATTTCAGATTTGAAATCAGCGCCCAAAACTCCTTCAGAATCAGTTAAAATATCCAATGCAACTCAAAGTTATTGAAAAAGTGTTCCCCAGTGTTATCAAAACTGGGTCAATCAAATTGATTTCTTTTGTGATTCCGATACGATTTCATAAAATTTTGGACTTTTACCGGTCTTTAACATATCACTGTGGCAACGTTGAACATGTTTGTTTCTATAATAATTGTCCATGACTTTTTCACATTTTAAGCATTTGACTTTGTGATGAACACTTGCATGTCTTTTTCCCAGCATCTTTGTACTTATTACGAAATATACCTGATACGAAAAAAAAAGTTGTTTTTTATTTTCGCTACACAAAGCTACACAAGAGCTATCTGCTCTAGTCATTCCTAATTTAGGAGTATAAGACTAGAGGGAAGGCAGCTAATCATCACCACCCGCCGCCATCTGTGGGGCTTTTCTTTTACCTACAAATAGGTGGATTGTTTGTACATCATAACGCCCCCACGACTAAAATAGCAGGCATATTTGGTGTTACGTGAAGTCGAACCTGGGACCCTCAGATTACGAGTCGAGCATTCTAATCACCTGGCCTACGAAAAAAGGTGAAATAGATATGTTTAAAAATGGAAAAAAAATCAATGAAATGAAAATGACAAGTGTAATCTTAAAATTAATTCTTTATATCTTTATTTTCAAATGACCCCTCATTCTCTGGTCACGCTAAAATACGCAATAAAATGACCAAAATTTAATATTTTAAATTTTATTTAATTATTCATATAATATGAATACATTTAGATCAAAATAAACATTTAATAATACATTCAAGAAAAATATATTTTTTATTATTTAATTAAAATACAAACAATTTTGAAAAACTATTTTTCTTCTAAAATCTTCATCACATGATAAATATTAATTATGCAAACAGAACATTTATTTTGTTTATATATTTTTATATAATTATCTCATACACATTAATTAAAAATATCTTATATATTTATTATTCAATCATAACGAGATCTAAAAGAAAAAATGGAACAGACGGTGAGAAAATGAATGAAGAAAAAATAAAAGTAAAATTTTAATCTTGAAATTCTTGCGGTAATTCTTTTGTCTCACTATTCGATCCATATTTTCTTTCCTTTTTAATTTTCCCCTTATTCGTTGGTGAAAAGGTAGCCCAAGAGTTGGTGGTTAGTGGTGATGACTAGCTGCCTTCCCTCTAGCCTTACACTGCTAAATTAGGGCTGGCTAGCGCAAATAGTTCTCGTGTAGCTTTGCGCGAAATTCAAAAACAAACAAACAACTTTTTTTCCTCAATCTCCCTCGAGATTGTATGGTTTTTCCGACGTGGGGCTAAATGACTTTCACGCGTTGCGTGCATGATCCCAAGCAAAACACAAAAATAAACTAATATTATTAAAGTACACGGACACGAAACATTTGAAATTCAGAATCTCATCTCAGATAGTGTCATTATTTGAAATCAAATCTTTGCACTTAAATTTATGTCGCAGTTTAGGCTTATTCACGCAATACACGAATTATCTTTCCTTAAAATAAATAGACTGTGAAATCATTTTTTCGGTTAACTCAGTGTTACGTTTTTTTATGTTGACTGTAGACTGAACGCAACAGAAAAACACAGATAACAGCTTGTATAATTTATTACAATAAACTATTATATATGTAACAGATATAACATAAATTACATAACAACAATGACAGATATTCAGTTTAAAATTAATTACAATACAAAATGGTACTAGCCTGTGTCTAATAATATGATCTAGAATGAAAGTCCAAAAGTCCAGATCAGAAATCCAAAATTCCAGTCTAGGGTGTGAATTTGGTCCCACGAAGAAATTCCGAAGTTTGAATGGAGAAGTCCAGAAACAGTTCACAGTTCAATAAATTTGACGAAGTTCTTTTTACGATGCTTTCGATGAATGTCTCAAATTTGTCGCTCTCCCACTTTTTCGGTCTCCCCTAAACAGTCTTATACGTGTTGACTTTCAGTATAATCACTAATTCGAATGAATCGTAAAGATTGACGAAATAAAATTACAGCTTCTGTAGATCTAGCTCTAGTCACAAATCCAAGTTGAATAAACACACATCAAACGTTAAAAATTTCTCGAACGGAGACATTATCTCTTGAATCGAAAGTAAAAACGAATGACTGACTCTTCTCTTTCTCGCTGTCTGTTTATATACCAGTAGGCCTACTGTTTTCTTGAACAATCGCGTAACTTTCACAGAATTCCAGAGCAATCCGCGCATGTCTGTTTTTGCACAAGACTCGTCGTCAAGACACCAAGGCCGACATACACATTCTATTTATAAATATATGATTGATCTACCTAATTCTAGAAATTTTTAAATGTTATTTTAAATGAATAACAACGTATTTTATTGTTTTGAACTTCGAAACAATAATATAAATATGGAAATATAAATAATAGATATGGAAATCCAAACACAACACGACATGTTGTCGTTTACAAAACAATTACATGACATTTACATAACACTCAGAAGATTTGTTTGTTTGTTTGTTTTGGAATTTCGCACAAAGCTACTCGAGGGCTATCTGTGCTAGCCGTCCCTAATTTAGCAGTGTAAGAGGGAAGGCAGCTAGTCATCACCACCCACCGCCAACTCTTGGGCTACTCTTTTACCAACGAATAGTGGGATTGACCGGGACATTATACACCCCCACGGCTGGGAGGGCGAGCATGTTTAGCGCGAACCCGCGACCCTCGGATTACGAGTCGCACGCCTTACGCGCTTGGCCATGCCAGGCCCCACTCAGAAGATACCCAGATGTGGCTTTGCGATAAGAAAACACACACACATAAATTATTTTTATTAAGCATTTTCCTTTGAAAATTAAAAAGGTTTTTTTTTTTTCGCTGTTGCATGGAGTAGCTGTCTCAATATTTTTCTAGAGTCCTTGCAGTGACTCACAATCACATACACCCTCTCGTCATATATTGTATAATATTTCTGAGTTGGTGAGCATAATGCTCTGTGAAGGAAGTTTATTTAGGTGGGCCAAGCCTTTTATACACGCTGCCCATACCATTTGAGCACACAAACAATTGCGTGGGTGATTTTTACTTTCATCGTGCAATTTAATACATATTGAGACTATTGATAAATCTGTAGTTAACCTTTTTATGTGTGTAAAGACAAAAAAAGGCAGATAAAATCTATGATATAACTCTTAATACTCTTTAATCTTATATCCGATGAGTCGTCCTTTTATTTTTCAGAGAGGCCTGGCATGGCCTAGCGGGTTAAGGCGTGCGCTTCGTAATCTGAGGGTCGCGGGTTCGCGCCTGAGTCGCGCCAAACATGCTCGCCCTCCCAGCCGTGGGGGTGTATAATGTTTTGGTCAATCCCACTTTTCGTTGGTAAAAGAGTAGCCCAAGAGTTGGCGGTGGGTGGTGATGACTAGCTGCCTTCCCTCTACTCTTACACTGCTAAATTAGGGACGGCTAACACAGATAGCCCTCGAGTAGCTTTGTGCGAAATTCCAAAACAAAACAAACAAATTATTTTTCTGCGCCTACAGGTTACTATAAGGAAAATTAAAGCGGTTAGAAAATATTCTGCAGCAAATCATTGAAGACTTAAATATCCATTTGTTCCTGAGTTATTTTTACCTTTTAAAATTACCAAAAACTTACATACATATTTAGCAATTCGGAATGGTCTTGGAAATGTTTGTCTTTTTTTTTCCGTACAAATTTGGTCTACGGTATATTTTCATCAAGAAATTTTGATTTTTCTTTTTAAACTAGATGGCGATTATTTTAGTGACATGTAATGGTGAATGTACTTCGTGGTGGTAGTTTGTTACGTCAAGTGAGGTGTGTGTTATTAACGTAAAGTGTTGGTATTAGTTTCGTTAGTGTGAGAATGTGGAAGACGTCGTGGTTACACGTGTGATACAGTTTTTTTCATCTGGAGGAACAACGCTGGTTGAATTGAAAGGTTAGTAAGTTAGAACATGTTATAATGTAAGTTTTAAAACCAAGTTTTTGATGGTAATATTCGGAGTATAATTATTAATACCATGAATATGATACTTGTGAATCTACAGGGTGGCCAGTAAGTCCATATCCATCCGTATATTTTATGTATCCGGTGTATCTGTGTGCTGCCATGTCACCAGTATCTTGCGCTCATGTACCCACGTACTTGTCACAATACGCTCTTCAAGTGTAAATGGGCTTACATCGGCCATATATTTCTGAAAAAAAGAAACTTACCACACATGCGTAACTGAATATAACATAATAACATATGGATGTGTAGGGACTTACGGGCCACCTTGTACCTTCGTCCTGGTTATCGAGTCGGATGTTCTGATTGTACAATGTGGGTGTAATAACCAGTACTGTGTCAGTAGTTCATTACCTCAGCTCTCAAGTACGACTTGAGGATTTACTTTTTGTTTTGCAAGAAGACAAGATACTGTAAGTTTAAGAATTGGTTGATAATAGGTTAATTTTAATTAAAAAACAATTTTACAAAGAAAGTGTTAAAAACATTTGGTGAGTTTCTGTCAACAGTAGTAGAAGCCAACACCGTTCTAAAACTTAAAACATTAGATTAAAATGAAAATTCATTATCTCCTGCAATAAAATAGGGTTTAATAGTTCTAGATGTGGTGCAAGGATTTTGAGTATTTTTTGTTTTCAGATACAAACTTCTAGCTTATACCTCCATCTATCGATCTCTCTCTTGTTTTGAGGCCTAATTATATTTTTTAGTTGCAAGAAATCATACCCATTTGATTGATATACTTTACAATGCCCAAGGTCTCGTAGATTAATTTAATCCAATCTTGCCTGAAATAATTTCAGTTTGAGGGAAGGCTGTTAGAGATCCCAGTGAGTAATAAAATTGATTTGAATATATGTGATCCTCACAGTTTGTATTGATGATGTCCAAAAATATAACTAATAATAAAAAAAAAAATCTTATTAATTAATTTAATCTTGCCTAAAGGAAATTCATGTGCAGCAACTGATGAGAATTCCCTCTTGAGCAGTGGGTGTGTAGGGACAGTTGTGTATACAAAAATTAGTTATAAATTTAAGTATTATTATAAATTATCTTTTAGCAAATTAATATTTCCCAGTTAAAGTCAAGACTACATTATTTTGTTTTTAACAGCTAGTAACTGAATGTTACTGTTAAGACTAATAAAAAGATGTTTTGAAGTCAAAATTAAAAGAAGCTCAAATGGCTAATTACTCTATATATGTGAAAAATTTGTATTTGTATTGACTTATCCCATCATGACTGTTACATGTTTTTTAACTTCAGTGTTTTACTACATTGTACAAAACCCTGTGACTCAGGGGTGACTGAGATTGAGAAATTATTTGTGTACAAAATAAATAATTATGATTTTATGCAAGACTTTGTATGAATTTGTCCAACTGGGACTCTTGGATGTTACAGACACCTCTCCATTTTCTGTTGGAGCTTCAAAAAAGTGTTGTTTATTTTGAAGTGGTCAGAGGGTGCCTTTGCAGGTACCTTTTTCACATCTGCTTGCATGCATTAGAGATATTGGAAATAGAACTACTATTATCATTACATGCTATAACTACAACCAGAATGATATGGATCAGTTATGTTTATTATTTATTGATATTTTTTACTTTCCATTTGGACTGCTCTCATATTGTTGAGTTGACCCTTGGTTTTTCCAAAGCACCTGCTAATTTGGTTGGTTGTGAGACTGACAATTTTTAATATGGATGAAGACTGTATACTGTTCTTTCATATTGCATGTCTGGGCTGTTCCTGCAAGAACTTTCCATTGCCAAGGGAGGACATAGTATTCCTTATTTCACTTTTGTCTTGTTGTAAAGTGTGAGTTCAATACACCATTATTTATCACAAAACTAACCTCTTTTACTGAATTAAAGGGCATCATAAGTCTAGAGTTACCCTTCCATGATAGAATGCCATATTTCTGAGTGTTCTTTAGATCCTGTCTTTTTGTGTATCTGGTTCACTCCATTCTTTCTAAAATCAAGTTTTGTAAGTTCCTTTATGATTCTGGATTCTATTCTGATTTTATGTGGCTACATATTCCATTGATCTAGATTATTTTCCTCCTGGCTAGTAGTTTTATATTTTTTCTTTTGCTCCTTGGTTCATGCCTTCTTTTCAGTGTAGATATTCTAGCATTCAGTATTTTGGAGGTAAGTTTGTATTTGGAATTTTAAATTTTAAGAATTAATATGAAGTTTGAGCAAGTACTTACCTCTCTGCAATTTTTGGTATTACTGGAACTTTACTTTTATGGCAGGAAAGCAGAACTTATTTAAGAGATGTCGACTCAAGCATATTAAATCATGTAGAAGGTGTTAGAGTGGAAAAGTATAGGTAAATACTGCATTCTTTGCAGTTAATGTATTTTGATTCACATGATGAGTTTACAGTGTGGGGGTTCATACTGTCCCAATAATTTATGAATAGTTTGATTTTGGATCTTGTGTACATGTTTGTTTAGTAATGTTTCAGTTGTGTGTTTAAACTGAATACTTTTACTACAAGTATATTGTGCTTTATGATTTTGTGTATTGGTTTACTTTTGTTACCAAGTGTTGAATTCAATTTGTTTAAGTTTGTATGTGAGAAAATCAAAGTTATTTATGTTTTATTCCAGATTTTGGCCTAATGAGTGATTTTAAGGTAGTAAACAGAGGAAGAAAGTTAACTTCTGATAAAGCTTATAAAGGAGGGAAGGTTTCTAAAGTTTTACAGTCCAGAAGGGGAGGCCTCAGTAGAAAAACCACTTACCTTAGTGATGGACAAGATTTCAGTGTATCTGATGGAGCAGATTTTAATGCAGAAAAGTAAGTCTTTTTAAAATCATTTTAATATTTTCTGCATTATAACAGTGATATCAGTGTGTTTTTGTTTTGTTTTTCTAATTGCAAAACATGTCTTGTGTATATAGCTTCTACTAAATGGTCCCTTTTTTGAACCTCAGATTTTATACAAAGTAAAATTGCATACATTTTTGTATGCTTCAAATTCTTATTGGTATGCTCTTTGTTGTTTCTTCCTATGAGAAAATGTTATATGGGCAATAAAAAACTTGCTTATCACCCACACTGTACTTAATTGCATACAGGGAGAATGAATTCTGTTTTCTTAATTAAATCACATCATTGAAAATCCTTTGCAAAAAATTTTACTTAAGTCAGAATCTTGATGTATAGCTGAGGTACCTAGGTATTTAAAAAACCCATTTCTCCCAATAAGTTTTTCAAAGGATTGTTCTATAAGATAAAACAGTAATTCAAAGTGATGCTTTAATTCTAAAATGAGTGAATATGATAAAGTAAACACTAAAAAAGATACTTTTATCGTTTAGTTTTTGATTGTATGGTTACCTACCTAAGGAGCAATATTACTGTTTTACTTAACTCATGAAAACAAGGTAACTAAGGTAATATTTTCATTTTTTATACAATTACTTTCATGTGTAACTTTTATAGCATACAATTAATTATTATGTATCTCGATAAGCATTATTACTTTTCCTAGAAATGTACTTAAAGTTTAGACATGAGAGGTGGTTTCTCACACAACCCACTTTTTACTGCAAAGAATGTATGTTTTATGCATGTATCTAAATGTTGAGTTTAATTGGCTACTAGTGAGTTGTTACATCAGTTTTATTTGACTTGAGATGAACATGTATAAATTTTGAATCTGTGGGGGGGAGTAATTGCAGTTGTTTATTCCAAAACAAACATTTTTTGTTTTAAATCACTCAATTTTCTTTATTTTTTTCAATCATTTTTAATTTACAAAAGATCATGGATATAAAATGGGGAAAAATAATGAAAGGAATACAAAGATGAGGAGAACTAAAGTTTAGTTGCTGCCTTTAGCAAGATTTTGGTGTAGAATATTCAAAATTGTCTTACTTGTGTATGTATACATAAATAATTGTGTGTATGTCTATATTACTAAATTTTAAATGCCTGAAATGCTAGAAAAAAACACAACTTTACCATACTTTAAACTCTCCCATTTACTGCTTATGGTGATTCCAGTGACTTGTGAACAGCATTTCTTATAATAACAAGATAAATATTTTCAGAATATTTTTATAGTATTTTCAAATTTCTATTTTTTATGGTTTCATTTGTGAGAAAAGGTCTTTCAGTTAAAATGCAGTTTTAACTCCTAGCACTTGTACAGTTTTTAATTAATATAGCCATTTAATGTTGGTTTATATTTTCATTCTATTGTTGTAAGTCATATTTTAATTTAACTTATCTGCTATAGGAGTTTGTAATAATGATGCACCTTGTGGCTTCCTTTAATGTATAGAAAACTAATACAATATAAAAATATAAGCTTGGGTGAGTAAGAATTAAATAATCAGTTCATTCAACTTTGAAATTATCAGCTATTATTCATTGAACAGTTGATTACTACTTGGGCTGTATTTCTTCTGATGTTGCTCAGCTTTCTTAATAAGCTTAACTTGTTTAGGATAATGAATTATTTGACGTTTTTTTCCTTAACCTGAAGTTGCAGTGTTTTCCTAAGTTCCCACTGTTGGTTCCATTAGGCCTATTACAATTTTTATGGACGAGATTTTCCAAGTATGTGTTTTTCAATCTGTCATAGATTTCATATAATTTTCTGATTTCCTTGTTACATAATAATTCTTTCTCTCAGTATTGTTTCCATTATTTCTTAACATTGGAGGTTCATGCTTGTGTTTTTGTATGGCATTTACATGAAGGTGCTGGCATACCTTGCCCTTCATGGGCTTTGTCAGTTTGCTTTAGCCTGAAATTGCTGTGGGTTCAAATACATTAGTTTAGTTTGAATCTGCTATAGTAATTACTTTAATTTTAGATTCCAGATTAGGGTATGTAACTTTTCCATATGCCCTGGATGTGTTGGACAATGTAATTTCCAAACTGAAGGTGTACATATCTAGTGCTCATAGATGCTATGGGTGAATACCTCATTGAGTTTTATTTTGCCATTGTAATTTTGCTTTTATATGTTAATGGCTTTAATATTTTCCCATGTTTGATGTTTTTATTATATGTTGCAACTGAAGTATGAAAAGTATGTTGAATAATTTAATGTAACATAATTCTTTTGTAATTATGGAAAATTCGAGTAAATATTTGGAAGTACTTGCATGTGATGTTTGTTTGATAGGTGTTAGTATGTGCTCTTTTAATGCACTGTTCAAATTTTTTTCTGGCCAAATATAATTTTATAATCTATTTTGCAATGTACTTTTATTTCAAACTTCATTAAAAGAAACAACTTGGCAGTACTGTTTTATTCATAATCTTATATTTTGTGTAATGTGAAAATTTTTTAAAAACTTTGCTGTGAGAGTAATACATGTGTGAACAGAACATAAGATTAGAAAATGTTACAAATGGAAAGTATTTAGTGTTTCTAATGTTTAACAGCTTTATTTCAACTAGTTAGTTATTAGTGATTACAGGTTTTATAACCATAATTTTAATGAGAAATACAACAAATAGATCAAACAAAATATACATCTATAACTGTTACTTATTTACCATGTAGTTAAGGTAATACACAAAAAATTGTGAATAGCCATAGTTGTATGAAAAGTGTTTTGATAAATTAATGTTTTACACTTGAATTGCAGCTAAAGGTATCAAACAGATTTAAAATAGTTGCACTTTTAAAATTAAATTAATTTCAGACACAAGACTTCATATTTTTTTTTCTGTACAGTACAAAAACCTAAATACATCTGAAATATTTTGTAAGCTTCTCCAGATTTTAGGATGATGTTACTTGTTTTCATAGAGGACAAGAATTTACATCAACCAATCATCAAACAAGAAAAGTTCATCTGCAGCAGTTCACTTTGAGTTGTGACAATCAGAACTTAATTGAAAGTGTTTTAAAAGATTTGAAAGGAGAGCTAGAAAATCCTGAGCAGTAAGTACCTATTCTATTCTTTGAAGTTTTACAGCTAAATAAAACAAACAATAACTGCAAGAATAATGTAACCTTAGGAGTTTTCAGCAGTGAAAAAAAATTACTTAAATTTATGTAAATTGTTCATAATATTAATATTACTTTAGTTAACATGTGTTTTTTGCATTTATTTTGAATGTTTTTTTATGGTAATTGTTTTTTGTTTCATATCACTGTATAGACACACACACACACACACACACCTTTTTTTTTTTTTTTTTTTACTTCATTGATACTTTGAAACACATGAAGTCTCACTTTTGATATAATGCTGACACAATGATTGGTTTGCCAACATACATTGGCAATTTATCATTTATCCCCAAGGAATAAAAGTCCACTTTTTGCAAGTACTCTGTTAAAGGGTTTATCTTCTGCTACTGAAAAAAAGGTAACAGCAGTGCAATAAGAAATGCATGTAGTATATTACTTCATTGTGTTAAGGTTAATCAAATGTTCATTGAAAAATAAATTTAACAATTTCACTTGTAGTTCAGTGCATAACACTATAGATTTCAAACAAGAAGTAAACACTTCTCATCAAGTAATCATCTCCAACAAAAAGTTAGTTTACTGAATAAGTTGCAAAATTTGTGATGTTAAAATGCAGAGTTTAATATTTCTTTTCATGTGTAGAATTCTTCATAGGATATGTATGACAAGTTTTTCTTTGTGTTAAATTACAAAGATAACTGCTTAACTAGAGGCAGAGAAAATTCTAAATGAATGTAAATATACCTTTTCATATGTGTGTATGTGCCTCCAAGCTCCAATAATTAGGTTTTTCTTATGTTTTACTGCTTTAACATATTACCTATTCTAATGTATTGATTCTTATATTGTGCAACTGTACTTTATGCTGATCATAAATGTGTAACCACAGTCTTTACATATCATATTTTTATTTACCAAACATAACATCATTTCATTTTATAACCTGTCTCATATCCTCAGATAACTTTATTTCCTGTTAGTTGCAGGTGCACTTCTGGTTGTTTCTTAGCCCTACTTATAACTGTGTTGTTATTCTGGCTATTATTGTTGTTATCAAGATGAGATATAACAGTGAAACTTTAGACTTCCATTTCATCAGACATAGGTTCCAGTATCTTATTTAAAATTGTGCTCTTAAGATGATCTTTGCCAAGTTTTCCAATTTCTTCTCACTAGACATGTCTTTTAGCAGCTTTATTGCTTACAGCTATTCAACTTCTATTAGAATATTCTTTTAGTCTGAAAATGTTGCGTACATTTTTATACTTATTTCCACAACACACTGTGTACCAAATTTTTACTTTTTCTTATTTCTGGGTCGAAAGTGTTGTTTCCCAATTGCTTATTCCTAAAGTAAATGGAAAATATCTATTTTTCTCTTTAAACTTGCTTTTGTAACCTGGGTAATGAAATTTTCAAAGTTACCCATTTTCCAGAATGAAAAACTTTTATCTATTTATCTTGTACTGAAACCCCTTCAGATGAGAATAATTTGATTTTTTACTTGTTTTAGACTCGACAGATCATTACCTAGCACAGTAGTTGTTAAACCCTATAATTGTATACTGGGTACATCTTTTTTTCTCCTCTTATTTTGTTCAGGATGATGTACATCCTTTTGGTAGACATGTGCACCCAAATGGACCTACTATGCTCCTATTTTAATTGAATTAAATTTGGCTGTTCATTCTGGAAATCCACTTGTATTAAAAGTGTCACATTACTTTAATATGGTATTTCTGAGGAGTGGGCTACTTTGGTAAAGCAGTGTGGGTTTTGGTAAGTAATTTTACTTTTGTTAGGTTTTATCCCACTTACTTTGATGTGGGAGTCATAATTAAAGAAGAAAGAGCTTGTGAGAAGTTCAACTTACTGTACTCTCATTGTCTCACTTCATGTTTATCAGAAATGTGTACTGCACTCTTATTACATTGAACAATAGTTAACTGACACCATATTCATTTTGCAATGGGTTTCTTGGTTCTGCTTTTTCCCTGTAATGACAGATACATTTATTCCTCTGATTTGATCTCGTACGTGTTGGTATTCTACCAAACAATTACTCTGGAAATAAGATACTGTATTAGAAGTTAATATTTTTATTTCAAAATAAAATTCCATTAAATACTGCTACCACTTTCTTCTCCACTCTCAGGGTAACTATTTAAAAATCAAGCAAATATTATGGAGGGGAATCCATAAAAGACAACTATATATTTCATATTGCAGTAGATAGCTTAATGTTTATGAGTGAAGCAAAACAGTTAGTACAAAAGGTATTTCTTTGAACAATATATATAACAAAAAAAACAAACAAAAAAACTATCATAACCAAAATTGTATTATTAAGGAATATTTAGTGAATGAAAAAATCTAAGGTTTTGATATGTGTGGCAGGATATGTTTCATATCAGTGGATTAGAGTTGTATAAATGACCTTATTTGGTGTGCATTCATATTAAACTCTTAATTTTTTTTTGTACAGTATTTAAGGTTTACAGTGCTTAGTTACAATAATATTTATATATTTGTAACCGTTAGGCTTGCTTTATGGTTTATGATTTCTTGTACATTTTAATTTATTTTTACATTTCAATGTGAAACTGTTTTCAAGAATTTTTGATATGTATGTTTTCCTCAAACTTTTGTAACTAAAACACAGTACTACTCAGTATAAATAACAAAAAAAATTGTCATATATTTGATAGTACTATTAATGCAACATCATTTCAATCAAATTGTAAGAAAGTTTAATGAGAAGCTATTTTCAATGTGTGGAATAATCAGAAGGTAATAATAAATGTTAAGCATTTTGTTATATATATGGTGTAATACTAACACTTGCATTCTTTCTTCAGGTTAATGAAAACAGATCATGCAAGATCCTTAGGACAGAAATATTGGTTAAATGATAATAAACTGATAATCGAAGATGTTACAAGCTATTTAGACACTAATGGAATTCCAGATGATTCAGAACTTACAAACAAGTATGCTGTACAGAAATTGCAGAGGTAAACATGTTTTATTACTGTCTGTATAAACCTACATAAAGTATATTGTGTGTATGGCCAACATTTGTCATTTGTCTTTTGAGTATTGTAAGAAGATGATAAAAAATTAACTCTTATTAGAGGTTTTACTGGCCTCTTGAAATTATCAGAAGTTTAAAAGATATTACTTAAATGTAATAGACAATTATTTGCTTGTGATTTTGCTATGAATGCTTCAGCAAGCAAAAACATTTTGGATAAATTTTTGTTTGCTAGACTTGATCCAGGGTTCCCAAGTTGTGGTTCTTGTTTGACTACAATTAAGTAATTTGTAATTCTTTCAGTATCTGAAAGTAACTTTTAAACTTAAAAATACTTAGTGATTTGTATTCACTATTTGGAAAAAAACTTCTTTTTGAAATGCTTGTACATTGTATTCTGTTTTGGGCTATAAGAAAATCTCTTGCGTAGCTTTACATAATAATAGACTTTAATCTCTAATGGAAATTTTTCATAAGTTGTAATATGTATTTAAAAATGGCTTGTTTGGGTTGAGAAAGTATTTTACGCTCTTTTACATAAAATATTTTCTCAACTCAAAGGAGCCATTTTTACATATATTTCTCTACAAGTCGGTTTTCTCGACATCACTGACTATTAAGTTGTAATGGTGTTGATTTTGCTCAGAGAGAAAATGTAAGCATTATTAAATGCTATCTTGTGGATTACAGAGTGAATTATGTTGGTTTTATGGTTTCCATTCAGAATGATACTTTGAAAGTTTATTGTAATATGATATCAAAGCAACAATCTGCAAACACACCTCAACTGTGTAATAAATATTGAGCCTCACTTTTATTTTACTTTTTTTCATTACCATTTTTCTTTTTTAAAACCGTACATTTCTGATTTCTTTGTACCTTATGTTTTTGTTTTTAGTGATATTCACAAGAAATGAGAAACATTTATAATAATACATTGAAAGCTACAAAAAAATTAGATCTTCATGATGCCACTCCAATTTCATTTTATCTTGAACTTTACATGGTTATTACTAGTTTGCCCATGAAGAAAAGTCTACCTTTCAAAATCATTTAGGTTATAGGGTATTGTCCGTAAGTATTTTATAACGTGCATGGAAACACAATAATGGTGGACCTAACATAGTTCAAACTACAGAATGGACAGATAAATTTGTAAGTAGTCAGTTAATATTTGTTTTGATATATGATCTTTACATTTAAAGGAATGTTTAAATTTAATTACTTCAAAAATAATTCTAACTGGATACATGCATTTAATCTGTATTTAGTAAAATGTTCTCCATTGTATGGTACATATGAAATTATGGTAACAAACATTTTTGGAACATCAGTAAAATTCTAGAAGAGGTAGTTGTGATATATTCAGTTATTTACATTGGTTAGTAATAAATGTTGAAAACTCATTTTTCTGTAAACTTTCCATGCTTTCTATGAATGTAAAGCAGCTTGCACAACTTTAACACACTGTTATTTTTTTGTGTTCACCTGATAAATAGGATTTTTAATTCATTTGAAAGGAAAAATTTTGAACACTAAAATATTAATGTGTACAATTCTGTAAAAATGTGATAAATTACCATAATTTCAATCTTTGACAAATATTTTTAGGTTTAGAAGGTTGCCCCAAAATTCAGGAACCAGTTGTGTTTTACCTAACTTCACTACTGTTTGTATCGGGAAAGGGGGGGGCTATATTAATGCCTTGATTATTTGTGCCTCTATACCTGATCCCCCACCCAATTTTGTGCATGCAGAATCTGGTTTGAGTTCAGACTGTAAAGTTGGGTGTTTCAAGCCTAACCTTGCTTTTTTTATTTTTAGCTGTTAAGAGGAATATAAAATATTTGTTGCTTGGTTAACTTTATTTAATTTAATTAAAAACGTAATATACAATAGTACGCATTAAGATTTCTTAAAGATATCACTTAACTTTAATTGTCATCTACCATTCAGTGCAGCACAGTGGGTATCCTTTAACCACAGATACATGCTCAGGCTTTGTTGGGGTGTTGCCCAGTTGTGCATTACCATCTTCCCTACAGATAATTGATATTTTTTATCTGTTTTACAAAGGGATTTTTGTAATAAGTCCCAAGCATAGATTTGTGCTAATTTTTATTTATTTTTCACAGGTGTTGATAGCATGCAAATACACTTTCAGGTCTTTAGCAGAAAAAAAGTACCAAAATTTAGGAGTTAATCGTGCCAATGTTAGTAATAATTAAATTCATTTAAATTAAAAATGGGTTATTAAAATAGGAACTGTTACAGGAGGAAAAGTGGAATTGGACTTCTGCAATTCAAACAATTCGAGCATGTTTTTGTATTGAATAATGGAATCAAAAAATGCTTTTTGACTCTTTCAATGATTAGGTTTAATGCTTTTTCGTAACTGTTTTTTTCTTGTTGTTGTTGTGTTATGTTTCTGCTTTACTTGTTTGTGCATTTCATTTTTCTGTACTTGAGTGATCTACCTGAGCTAAGGTATGAGTTTTTGAGTTATTGGTGTGTTGTGACATTGGAAGCATTTTTTTATTGTTTTCTGTGCTGCTTGATTGCGTTATTTTGTGTATTTAAGATGCATATTTTCATGTACTAAATAAACAAATAGACTATGATTTTAAGTTCCTAAATGAAGAACTTTTTTGGCCTTTGTGAACTTTATTATGTATATTGGAAGTTCGTGTAGAATTTCTACATGTTAGTTATGTGACCTAATGAGTCTGTGTTTTCATTCATTATGTTTTACAAATAGTTTATAAAGAACAGTAACCATGTTTTTGTTTTCTTTCAAAAGAAATGACATCAAATATACATAAACAATGTACTGAGTGGTACTTGCATAGCTAAATGCATTGGGTTTGCATTGTAAGAGCACTCTGCAGCCAAGTAAAAGAACTGTGGCTGATTTAAGTAAAACAAATTGTTATTTAACAGTTACCATTGCAAACAAGTTAAGTCAGTCATTTTAAACAAATGTCTTGGATAGAGGCATCTGCCACATTAATTTATAATATAATTAAAAATAAAGAAAATAAGAGTAGTAGGAACACTTTGGTCAGAAAATTAATTTTTAATTTAAAAAAAAAATTGAGGAGATATATTGTATGAAAATTTGTAGAATGGACAGCAAGGCAGTTGGATACTCTGCCTAAACAATTTATCAGAGATACATTGTGGTTATGAATGAAATCAAACATTTGAATTAACACTTTTCTTAAATTTCTGTTGGTAAATAATCCCTGCTGTCATTTCACCATACGCATATAGCTTCTGTCTGATGTTTTGGTGGTGTGTGTATACATATTTTTAATACAATGATTTGTTTAACAAATGTATGCTATTCAAATCAAAATCTTAATTCCATGTGGGTGACATGTGTGATTACTGTTCAAACATTGTTGAATGGTTTGTCAGCAAAAACAAAACAAGATGTATTGTCTTTGGAACAGTAATCTGAAATGTGAGAAATCTTATGTTTTTTTGGGAGGCAAAAATTGTTTACACAATATTCTCAATGCATGCTGGACTTTTTTTCTTTAGCATTTCATACACTCAGTATGAAAATCAAGTCTGTTTGCTTACTGAGTTAAAGGGCTAAATTAGTAGCTGTTGCTATTAACTTGTTTTTAACAACACAAACAATATTACATAGGATGGTACACACACTAATCGTTCAATGTCCAAAGTTTTTATCATATCAGTTGTCTATTTCGAATTATTTTTGGCAGTTATTTCAAAAAGAGGTGGAAAGTATCAAATGATTTTTTAAAAAAGAAATAAAATAATTAGTTTTATTATTGATAAATCACACGTAACATTTCAACAGATCTGTACCCCTATATGATCAATTTTGAGATCAGTGCTGATTCAAAGAGGCAAGTTGATAGCAGTAGAAGTTTAGGTCCAACTTTCTTTAATTATATTTGACAAGAGTTTCGACTTTCTGTCATTATTTAGTTGTGGTAATAGTATAGGTAACTTCATCCATACACACCTTAAATTATAAACATGTTCAAGAATCGGATAACTCCATGACAGTGATATCTTATACATGAGTTTTCTTCCTTTTTTTTTTTAAATACATTCCGAACAAAGTTACTTTTATATATGTGCAAAAACGGCTCTTTTGGGTTGAGAAAATATTTTACATAGAAGAGCGAACAACGTTTCTACCTTCTTCGGTCATCGTCAGGTCCACAAAGGTTGTTTGCTCTTCTGTGCAAAATATTTTCTCAACTCAAATGAGCCGTTTTTGCATATATATTTCTCTACAAGTGGGTTTTCTCGACATCACTGAAAGTTACTTTTGTGATTAATGCAGATCCAAGGAGTAAGTGTGATAGGGAGGGATATGTTTGTTTATGAGGCTGATTACAACTGACAACTGAGTTCCATCTTAAATGTATTAAACAGAATATAGACTGGCCATCTTGCCTTAATTGTGATATTAAGACTAATAATAGTTTCTAACTCATGTTTGAGAACGATGTGACTCCACTATGATGAGACTATTTGTGGTTTTATTTTTTAAGAATAGAAATTGTCACTAAGTATGGACATTTACACCTGCTACAGTTGAAAATCTTAAGCTCTTAGAAAGGTAATTCTGATACTGTAACAGTGATTTTATTTTCTAGGTCAACTTTTCTTTACTAAAACAATCATTAATTTGGTAAGATAGGAATATAGAAACCAGCTCTCGAATGCTAGAAACAGTAGATCACTAAGTGGGGTATTTGCTCTGAGAAAACAGGTTACCCATTGAGTTGTTTGTAAAATTGATTAATTGATGATTATTATGATGTAGTGGGCACAATTTTTGCACTTTATATATGGTGTAGTTGATTACAAACAATTTCATTTTTGAAGTATGTATAACTACTTTTTACAAGATTGTCTGCTGATCCCTTCAGTAAAGAAAATTGAACCAGTCAACTTTACTGATGCTACACGTATTATTGATATAAGTGAATCAAATTTCAAACTTAATTTTAAATAAATTTAGTTTTGACTACATTATTCTAGTAGAGAGTAAATATGCAATAAGTTAGCAATAGATGTTACTTCACATTTCAAATGACTAAATAATGTTAAATAAGACATGTCACAAATTGAACTGAAAACTGTGTATTTACAGAGATTATGTGCAATCTTGTAAGATATGAAAATATAAGTTCAGTTTATTGACTCTGAGCTTTTTATGTAATTTACGGAAATTTTAAAAAAGTATTAGGTTATATATTAACTGTTTGTTAATGTATTTCAAGTGAAAAGTAAATCATAAGTCAAAGTAACTGTTTGATTATCTTTTCCTTGCATTACTTAAGATCTACTGACATAAGTTTGTCTTAGAGCAGTTGTTTATGATTTGAAGAGTATATTTATTATGAATATTGAACTCCGCAAAGTATCTTGGCAGCAAAAAGATCCTTAAGCCTACCACAAAATGGAAATTTTGAAATGTGACATATTAATTAATATTTGCTATTTTTTTATTACAATATTGTGATACTTCTAATGATGCATTTTAAATAATTTTTTATTTTGTTTAAATATGAATGCTCTGTTATAGCTTTAGTTACATTTGTATGATTAACATGTGAGTGCTATACTTCTGAAATTTCTATCTGCTGATTCCAGGTATGGGTTTCAAAAAGATGTTTGTCAGAGAGCACTGGAAGAAAGTCATGATGATGTAGGTGAAGCCTTAGAGAGTTTGTTGAAGGCGTGTGCAGAAAATTTTGTTCACAAAGATTTTTTTAAAGAATGTAATTCCTCATTAAACCCTCAAGAAATAATGGAGGCTCGAGAAGAAGAAAAGATAGCTCTAGAGGCCATATTTGGGAGTAGTTTTTGTGAACAGATATTAAATAAGGTTTGGATAGTGACCTTACATCTTCCATACTTACATAACTATTTCCAAAAATTGATGCCTGCACCACATAAATCTTCCACACCTCAATATAAATCCAAAGTTTGTATTTTCCATCAACAAGGTAAGTGTCGTTATGGAAGCAGTTGTAAATATTCCCATGAAACTCATCACACAGGGCTAGTAGATAAAGTTGTTGAGGAAGAACAGGTGGAAAATGAACATTTTGAATTACAAGTTCGCTTTCCAGACAATAATTGCTATCCATTTGAACCACCTCTTGTGTGTTTTTTAGCTCATAATGGCTCTTTTCCATCAAGTGTTTGTTTGAAGATTACTATATACTTGTTGAGGCAGGCTTACACCATCGCTGCTGATAATAATCCTTCTTTATATACCTTGACCACCTTGTTTGATGATAAAGATTCAATTTTAGAAATTTCAGATGGTGAACAAATAAACTTAAATTATTTTAGCCCTACCAGTCATTCTCAGCCCCATACTCATGAACCAGAATCAAAGAACGAAACTGGTATAGAAAATGAGGAGGTAAAAATGAAACAAAATTGTCAGCTTGGTAAAGAAATTGTTTTGACAGACACATTGGACTGCAGAAAATCTAGACTTCAAACAGAGGAAGAAAACAAAAAGTTGAAAAAGGATTTTGTAGCAAAGCAGGTAATAAAATAAAATATTTCTCATTTCTGTATATGCAAACACCTTAAGGCTTTATAATGATGTTTGGATGTGTATAACAGTAATGTATTAAAAGAATTTAAAAAATATTTCAATTTGTTCTGCATTTTTTAAATGTGTTTTTATTTCTAATAGTTCATAATTATTTGGGAATCACATGCACCACGTGATAACCTATTCATAGAAGGACACGTTGGATAGCATTATTTATCACTTACTGTATCAGAGTAATCAGATAGTATGCAAAACTTAACTGTTCTTAGTTTGATGTGGAATGGTCCTCAAAACACTACAAATGATCACGGACGTGCACAAATAAGCAGTGGTACATAAGAAACTTTAAATTAAAATATTGTCAGAGTTAGAGTAAATGATTTTTGGGATTCTTGCATGACAAGAAACAAAGGAAAAAAGAAATGAAAATACCAAACAAACAAAACCTGCTTATAGATGTAGAGTATTTAAATTTTAAAATATTGTTTTTTAATCATCTTCAGACCAATGACAGATCCACAAATTTCGTAGTGTTTTGTAAGAATATCATATCTTTTAAACTTAATTTCTTGACTACAGCATTACTAATTTTTACTTTGAGCTTAAGTTCAGGTTATATGATTAAAATGATTACCCATGTTGGTTACCAGTTGGTAAAGAATAAAAGAGGGAAAAACTGAATCCTGAAAAGAAACAACCCTAACTGCTAATGATATTTTTATTTACAGTTTCATGTATTGTAATGATAAATTAGTAGAATGTTTTCTTTTGAACTTGAAGTAAACAAAAAAAACATTGGCTATACTGGCTTTCTGGAAATATAATATTTATTGGAGTTACATATAATTAAATATAGAAATCAATGGAATGTTACTTCTGCCTATTTGTGCTCATTTTTTGGTGTTATTTAAGGACCTGCATGACATAGGATGTTTAATTCAATATTGACAAATATAATATGTGTAATTAACTAATTTAGATTCACATTGAAACCTGCATATAATGATTAATGCTCTTTAAAATGAAAAAAGACTATTTCATAAGTAAGTCAAGTATCTCACAGCAACATCAATGATGAAAATTCTAAATTATGTCAATATTATTTTCAAAAATATTGAAATTGTTGGCACAATGCAACAAGTATTTCCTTTAACAATAAATTACTGAGATATTTACAAATAAAAGGTACAACTCGATTTCTGATCATGTTTCTACAAGATTTTTTGTTTTTCAGTGAATTATAATTTTTATTGATCATGTTAAATGTTTAGGTTTTCAGTGGAATTATTTTTAATTTCAAATATTCTGTTATGGAATATTATGAGACCATTGCTCTTAAGCTATTTAATATTTGCTCTCTCAATATTTATAATGAAGCTAAATCATTTGTATCTTGTGTTTAAGCTAAAATTGTTTTGATTGAGAATTTTTAAAGTGCTTGGTGCAGCTTAATAGATGTACATTAATTTTGTGCTGAATTGAGGCCATTTGCTGTCAGCTCACAAAATAAATGAAAATTGTATATTTAGGAGTGAACATTTTATAATTTATTGTATTTGAATAAACCATTTTTCAGTCAAATTCAAGATACTTGGAACGTCAGAAACAACGACAGGAACTTCCTGCTTGGCAAGAAAGACATGTAATCTTAGAAGAACTGCGTTATCACCAAGTGATTGTTATTAGTGGAATGACAGGGTGTGTAAATTCTGGCAAGTGATTTTAAAACCTGTACTGTGCTTATTAAAAGATGAGTAACGAGTTTGTCAAATAATTATTGAATAAGTTTTCTACAGCATTACCGTTGTCTTGTATTGTTTTGCTATTTGCTCACCAGCATACAGCTCATGAAGATTTTCCTCTATAAACTAACATTCTTCACCTATAGCTTGATTTGCAGTGGAGTTTCTTTTATCTTTCATTCTTTGTCATCAGTTTGTATTTTATCAGTTCTTAGTATTTCCTCATACCAAGCTGGAGGTTTTTAGTTCATCTGTTTCCTATTGTTTAGAGATGTCATAGCTTGGCATTCTAAATGTTTCACTTGATGTTCCCATTCTTGTGGACTATTTCGTATTTCTCCTTTTTTTATTTAGTGGTATTGATCATCACTTCTGAATTGATCTACAAGATTTGTTCATTCATTTTGCATTTAGCATCATTGTTTTTTGTATAGACTTTCATTATTATGTATTTCTTTATTCTTATAGAGTTAATAAAATCGTAATTTCATTTATTTAAATTGATGTTTGTTCTAACTTTATAATCTTGCAGGGTAACAAGCTCAACATCCTTATTTTTCATCAGCCTGACAAACTAGTAATGATTATTGAATGATCCTTAGTTGTAGTTGTATTTTTATAATTTGCACTCTACATAGCTAAAGCCATTTTCCTGTTTGGATTCATATGTTTAGAAATTTATGTTGCTGCTTCTGACAAGAAATACTAGACAACTACATTTTCTGGTTTTACACAAAAGATTAGTGGTGTTTCATTTCAACAGTTTTATTGCAGTTTATTAAATCAGTTACCTAAAGTGTCGCCAAGGTATTTGCTTTGTGGCACTGAACTTTTTGCAATGGACTTTACTGGTTTCTTTGCAAATATTTTGCAACTAAGATTTATTATTACTCTTAAGTTCTTCCAGTTTGATAGTTCATTTCATGTGAGTATTTTTCATTAGATATGTTGTTGTTTTTTTTTGATAATCTAGTGACAAACAAGCTTCACACATCTTTAAACCTCAAACACTTCCTATTTTAGTTCTCCAGCTGTAGACTGATTAGTGTATGGAAACAGATGCTAATTGAATTGTTCCAATCTTTTTTCAGTATGCTGTATTCTCCTCTTGATTTTTATATATAAAGTTCTTGCTATAATTCACTCCATTTCACTTCAGTCTTTTTTATTGCTTCATAGTGACCATCTTGGTTTTGGTTTTCATTTCATCTCCATCTTCTCAGCCTCACTACTGTTTTCAAGTTTTAACTTTGTGTGCTTATTATTTCAGACAGAAGATTTTCTGTTAGTCATTAAAAGAAAAGAAGGTAACAAATTAGTATAATATTTCTGTCATTGCTGTTTAAGGTTTTTCCTACAAATAGTTTCTTTTTTTCATAACTCTATCTTTTGCATTCTTGTAATTCTATGAAGTTATTTACAACTTTTAATTGTCCACATTTTTTGGCCTAGAATACTAGAATGTTATTTTGGTTATTTAGTTTTCTCTTCCTCTTGGGTTTTATGATTGTAACATAAATAATAACTTGTTACATAGTAAGCTGTGTATGTGGAGCAAAACTGAAAATTCAAATGGTAACCAATGTAGCTAATTAAATATATTTTTCTTTATGTACATGCTCATAAAGATTAGAATGCATCATTTTGTCATTTGGATATTCTGTTTCTGTTGTTCTAGCTAAATTATTTTAATTTTTACTTTAAAGTTACTTTTCTTAAAATATATATCGATAAATAAAAACTTAATGTAAGAAATGTAGGACTTACTTCAAGATTGAAATCTTTAACTGTTAAGTTTTCTCACTGAGATGGCTGTTCAAAAAAATAATTCCGTGTATCTTTCAGATATGCGTATTGAAATGCAAACATAACTTCAAACATTAAAATCATATAATAAAACTACAATAATATATGTAACTTTTTAACTTACCTACAAAAAGATTAATTACAAAAGCACTGACTTTGATCTTTATTCAGCAAAAGGTGGAATAGCACGTTTTACTGAAGTAAAATAATAATTACATAGCTCACAAAATTGTATTTCTGTTGGTTATAAACATGTACTATTGACAAAAGACCTGAAGAGGTTGTAGTATCTTGTAGTTGTTTTGACAAATTTATTAATTTCATAAAATAAATATAGCAGAGGGTTCTTGTTTTAAATTATAGTTTGTTACTATCTATAGTCAGTGTATTTAGCTAATTTGGTGGACATTTTGAAACCCATATAAGGGAATAAAGGAATCTAAAATGGTGAAGAATGATGACTTATTTATACATTTTCCTACTTTTATAAGTAGGAAATCAACATATAATATCAAAATTTTAATTATAAACTACGTTTTAATGTCAAACATGCATTGACAGTTAAGGTCTTGAATTAAATTTTGAATGTAACTTCAATAAATGTCATGTGCTCTTTGACCCCTTTCTCCATACAAATGAGTTAAATTTAATGATTAAATTAGGCTGAAGTGTTTGAAATCATTGGTCAATAGCATAAACATTTTTTTGTTTTCCTGTTGGTTTTATTTTTAATGTATTCTTTACGTATTTGTTCATTACCATGTCTTCTGGAATTTCAGTCTTGCTCAAGTTTTCTCTGATTCAATCCTTCCAGTGCTTTATTGGGCTTTCTTGTCTTCTTATGCCAGCTGCTGGCAGCTTTATTGTTCTCTTTATAACTTTTTTTTTTCTCTTTACATTAGCAAGCCACCTCAGTCTTGCTTCACTTGCCTTTTATTTCATAGACTCCTACTATTTCCTTATTCATTCTCTTCTCTTTTTTTAGTAACACTCCAACAGCCATCTCATTTTTATTTCTGCCACACAAATCTTTCTTCAAGGTTCATATCTTAGCTTCACATAAGAGCAATGGTGTGATTATGATTTTTATGTACTTTAGCTTTCAGTACCCTTGGTAACCTTTATCACAGGTAACTGTGGCTAATTTCTTTCATTTTATCCAACCCACCTGGATTCTATCTTATTTTTTCTGATTTCCTTCTTTACTGGTATCTAGTTCACTTCCTGCAGGGACTACCTGTTTACATATCTGATCTTGATCATCCTTCCATCCCTTTCATTCACATTATTTCAGTTTCTCTGCCACACACTTTAAAGTATTTTCTTTCCAAACTCTAGTACTATAATCATCTGATAAGTAAAGACTTTGTGGAAAGTTTTATCTTAGTTTTATTAGGATATGAAATATGTTTGAATTACTTAAAAAAAATATGTGCTTCTAATTATTTCATTTATGAAATGTTATATAAAATATTAGCTAATAAATGATAATTCAAGTTTTAATTGTGATAGCATGTTTTTATATCTAGATGTACTAAAACAGTTTCAGTTAAAAAGTATAAAGTATTCATTTAAATATTCTTTTCACACTTGTGTGTTAGTTTCGTATTGAAACTAACCTTTGAATTATAAAAAAATTTACAAACAGTACAAAAAATGTTTAATATACTGAAATTAATTTAATTTTTTCTTTAGTGACACCTGCTTGTTTCATGTGTAAAGAAATGGCTTTACAACAAAATGCATCCATCTCTACAAGTATATATGTACAACTTTCAAAACAATAATAACAATAAGATTCCACATCAAAACCTTCTTAGAACCTGCTTGACAATGACAATGGGTTTTGTTTGAAATTGATTGACTGTTAAACATGAGTAATACTTTACACTTCAAAATATGTCAAAATTTATACTTGTTTTTAAACCTATGGAATTGGATGGGCCAAAGTATGTCATAAATGTTTTACAGAGCTACATTCAATATTTTACTAAACAACATTTTTCTGTTTGCATGCCAATCAATTTAACATTAAAACAGTCTAATCCAAGTTTCAATACAAGTTTTAATTTCAAAGAAAATTTTTGATACACTCTCAATCTTTTTTTCCATGCATCACCTCTCACGTTTTCATTCTTTATTTTTTCTTTTCTTTTTACTGTTATGTGATTTTCTAAGTGTTCTATCACTTATAAACTTGTACTGTAGGTACTTTTGAGCTATAATGTAACTTTCTAGTTTCCAAGCTGTTTGTTTTGCTGAGATGTAAACAAAAAAGTCAAACACTCATGCCACATCCATCTTGTCTTTCAAAAATATCAGTAATTCTTTCTTATGTTTAACAGTGCATTATTTATAACCAAATGAAAAATATGTTTCTTTTTACAAGGTACACTAGGGGGGTAGTCTGTTTAGGTAGCAGGTTAGGAAATAATTAACTTTAGTTTTATTGTTTGTCTTTGTGCTGTTTAACTAGAGAACTAAAGAGGTTTTTAACTTTTTATAATTTAAATATGAAGCCACTTAAATTATAGATGTTTTAAGATGTACTGTTTTTATCATGGTAATGTTTTGTGTTCTTAAATGTATTTGAAATAAAAATTAAGTATTTTGAGTTACAAACATTGTCACAGTAAAGTGGGGTAAGAGTACTTCTGTCAATGATAGTGTTGTAAGTGTTGAATTTCGTAACACATTAGATAAGAAAAATAAAACAAACTTAGTGATGCTCATTATCCTAGTGTGAACACGTTGGATGTCAGTATTGAAATTTGATCATTTTATTTATAAACCTGTCGAGCTGTGATAAATGGCTTTTGGCATACTGTGAGAATGTCAAGTGTAGATATGGAGCAACAAAACTAAATAAAAACACTTTTCAAACCCGAGTTAGCTTTGGCTGTTAAAATATATAGCGTGTAATTGTCTGTTGTATTATGCAGGAAAAAAGTAATTCGTATTTATTTCATGTTCTAATTTTTCATTTTGCATCATGTTTCTATTTTCACTACACCTTCTGTTAGGGTGGAGAAAATATAAGAAAATGTATAAAGCTTGTCTGAAAAATCTTTTGATGTTCATTTAGGAAGTTTTAGATTATGCAAATGAGGTATGAAATCTGTAAAGTCTTTTTTTATTCTTGGTATAAATGTCACCTTTCATTCAAACTGACTCTTAAGAGTTTTCAAAATCGGTCAAATGTCTAGTTAGGTACTTGTTGAGAAATCATAATTTTTGTGTGTGGAACAGTCTTGTAATGTTATTTATTATAAGCCTGATAAATTTTAAGATACCATAAATACATTCAGGGTTGTAGTATTTTAAGTTTCATGGTTTTGGGGCTCTTGAAAGTTCAGTCAGTTGACAGACCAATTTCAGAAATAGTTTGTTTTTTTTTGTTTGTTTTCACTTATTTCACATTTAGATTTGTTCATGACATTATAGATGTGGAAAGTCTACTCAAGTGCCCCAGTATATTTTAGATGACTGGCTAAGTGGGAATTCTTCATCACATTGTTTGATAATTTGTACACAACCAAGGAGAATTTCTGCAATATCGTTGGCTGAAAGGGTTGCATTTGAGAGATCAGAAAAACCTGGTGAAAGTGTTGGTTATCAAATCAGAATGGAGTGTGTTCAGGTGAGAAAATATTTAATTCTTAATTGTTTAAGAAGTAAGAATACAGTTTATTATGTTTTGGTTCTGAAATTGTAATTATTATTTATATTTTCTCACTTTTTTAAACTCTAGTCTACTCAAACACGTTTGTTGTTTTGTACCATGGGCATCTTGCTACGAAAACTTGAAGGTGATCCTCAGCTGACTGGAGTGACTCATTTACTTGTTGATGAAGTTCATGAGAGAAGTGAAGAAAGGTGATTTTTATTTAAAATTTTATTGCTTTTATTAATAAACAAATTTATAAATATATAAATAAACTCCAGATACATTAATTTTTGCATGTACCAGAACATAATCATACACAGTAGATTAAATTGTTAAACTCTTTTGAAGTAGGTTGCTAAGAAACTAAATGTTGTGTAGTTTCTGAGAATTGCATACATACATATTATTAGCAATTATTAAAATCATAAGTTCTACAAAGTATTAGGTGGAGTAAAATTATTTATCTACACTTGATTTAAAAGGTATGTGAAACTTATTAAAAGTTTGATTTAAATTAGTTTTTGTAACTGTAGAAATTATTTGTAGTGAAAAACAAGGTTTTTTTTTACCTTTGTAAATATTTGACATTTAATTCTAAGATTTTTTTTAATGAAATGGGACTGAAGTTTTTTATATTTATAAATTTTAATTTATAGTGACTACTTACTTATGGTACTTCGAGATATCCTTCCACAACTACCACATCTCAAGCTTGTGCTGATGAGTGCAACTCTTAATGCTAGATTATTTACAGGGTACTTTGGAAATTGTACTAATATTGAAATACCAGGTAAGTTGAATAAGTGTCATATATTGATTTAATAATCAGTGATTTCGAGAAAACCCACTTGTAGAGAAATATATATGCAAAAATGGCTAGTTTTGGTTGAGAAAATATTTTACATAGAAGAGCAAATAACGTTTCGACCTTCTTCGGTCATCGTCAGGTTCACAAAGAAAGAAAGAGGTAACTGACCGGAAGCTGACCACATGTTTGGAAGGGGTTGTGTAACTGAGTGTCAGAATGTAGAGGGCAGTGTTAGATGTTTGAATATATAATTTTATATTTATTTTATCATATTTAACATAGGTATAAAGGTGTTCCTTTGTATTGGTCTATTTTGGGTTTAAGTTGTATGAGTAAGGCTTCTTTAATTTTGCGTTTGTTTATGTTTGTTTCTTTATTTAGTATTTGAGTGTTTTCTATGGTTATGTTGTGTTTATTTGACTTGCAGTGTTCAAACACATGTTAAAGTGACTTTTTATGTTCTTTGAATCTGGTTTCCATATTTCTATTTGTTTTTCCAATATAAAAGTTGTGGTAGTTATCACATTGTATTTTATAAATAATGTTGGTGTGGTGTTTGTCAGTGTAGTTTAGACCTCAGTTTTGTGCCTGGTTTTTGAATAAATTTGATATTAACAGGAATGTCATATTTTGTTATTACATTTTGCCAAATGTTGGTTATTTGTCTGCTGATGTCAGGAATATATGGTATACAGCAGTATATGGTTTTGTGATTTTTTGATTTCCAAGGAGTGTATTGTCTAGTATGGATGATTTTTCGGTGAATTTCTGTTTTGAATTGTGTGTTGGTTCTTGTAATTTTGAGGTTAAGAAATGATATTTGATTGCTTTCTTCCTGTTCACATGTGAAGTTAATGTGAGTGAAAAAATTAAGTGTGTGTTCTGTAGATGTGAATCCTGCAATCGTGTCATCTACATATCTGTACCAGTATAGTGTTGGATGTAATGCTGTGTTAATTGCTTGTGTTTCAGCTTGTGTCATAAAAGTATTGGCTAGAATTTGTGATATTTGGTTTCCCATGCTCAGGCCATTTGTTTGTATATACGAGGGCTGTTCAAAAAATATGCAGACTGACGTCATAAAACAAAATGTACTTTATTTTGAAATTACAGGTCTTGGACCCCTTCAAAGTACTCTCCTCCCCAATGCACACACTTATTCCAATGATGTTTCTACTTCTTGAAACAGTCCTGGTATGCTTCTTTTGTAATGTCCTCCATGTCCTTTGTCGTGTTTGCCTTAATCTTGGGAATCGTCTCAAATCTTCTTCCTTTCAAGGGTCTTTTGAGTTTGGGGAGCAAGAAAATATCACAAGGAGCAAGGTCAAGTTAGTTGGGGGGGTGGGGAAGAACAGTGATTGAGTGTTTGGCCAAAAACTTGTGAGTTCTGAGGCACAAATTTTGCAGCTAAGCAGTGCATTTTCAATTTTTTGTTCAAAATCTCATAACAAGATCCAATTGATATCCCACACTCTTCAGCAAGCTCCCTGACAGTCAGACATTGATTTGCTCGCACCAGGGTGTTGATTTTGTCAATGTGTGGGTCGTCAGTTGACGTGGAAAGACGTCCAGGACGCCCATCATCTTCAATGGACTATCGACCATCCTTTAAATGTTTATGCCACTTGAAACATGCCGTACGCTTCATAGCAATATCACCGTATGCTGTGTTAAGCATAGCAAAAGTTTCAGTTGCAGATTTTCCAAGTTTAACACAAAATTTCACAGCAAGTTGTTGCTCCTTCAGGTCATTCATTCTGAAATCCGCCAAACAAAAAAATTGCACTTCACTTAAAACTGCATAGCTGATACACAAATGAAGATATCTGCAATTGGGAAATGGCGTTGTAATCATCTGATCTGTGCAAACCTAGTGACACCAAGTGGATTCCCCTGGAACCAACTGGAGCCACGCAATTCAAACAGTCTGGATATTTTTTGAACAGACTTCGTAGTTGTGGTTGTTGAGCATGAAGTTTGTCTTTATCATGGAGAATTCTATGAGGGTTGCTAATTGGTTGCTGGGAATGTCTATAGATGGGTTAGGGTCTCGGATATGGAGTTCTAAGGCTGTCTTGTAGGCTTCAGTGGTTGGAACTTCTCTAAAGAGGGATATAACATCGAAAATGGCTATTAAGGCTTTATGATTAAGATGATTTAAATTAGACTTGAAATTCAAAGAGTCTTCAATGAATGAGCTGGCTGATGTTACATATTTGGAGAATGTTCGTGCTATGTATATATCAAGCTTGTAATTAAATGATTCATATGTGGAAATTATTGGTCGTAATGGACAATCTGGTTTACGAGATTTTTATGTAGGTAGGAATAAAGTGTTTGTGAAATTGTGTTAGCTGTTTTCATTTTTAGTAGTAATTTGTTTAGTTGCATCTTGTGTCTTTGTTGGATTTGTGTGTATTGGTTTAAATTTGTTTGTGTCTGATAGGATGTTCTTCATTTTTTGAATGTATTCATTCGTGTTCATTATAATTATAGCGTTATCTTTATCTGCTTTTAGAATTTTTATGTTTTTATCTTGTTTTAGGTTTTTAATGGAATTAATGTCTCTTTTTGTAAGATTGTTATTTAGCTTTCTGTTTTGTGAAATTTCACATAAACGTGTATTGATGTGTTTGCAATTTCGAAGTTAGATATGTAAAAACAGCATTTTAGATTTAATTTTGGCCCTCCACAAGTCACAATTGAGGATATTCTTTCTTCAATACCAGAACTTGTCACCCGAATTGAATATGGTGGCAAACGAAAGACTGTTTGAAATTCTTTGGACTTGGGTTTCCTTTTGTCCACATGGATAACTTGACACACCCTTCTTGTCTTCAGGAGTCAAAAATAGATAAACTGAGTACACTTCTTCACATTCAGATTCTTTAACAATTTAAAATATTATGAAAACCTAATGCCACTTATTCTTTGCAATCCTCTTGAAGCCCTGTTACAGCTCCTATCCTTGGGGACTATAATCCAGAGTTTGACTTAGCTTGACTTTTTTGTCAAATCTGTTGGTTCCTTTGCTTTTTCAGTTGTTATTTGAAGTCAAAAGATTAAAATTTAATCTGAATACATAACTAAGTTATGGATAAGCAACAACGATTTCATTCATACAAATACAAGTTTTTGCAATGAAAATTGAGATGAAGCAGAATTCAACCTTAGCCAAGAAAATTCTTTTTACAATTGAATTATTTTGTCTTGAATGCTATATATATACTTCATTTTTCATTTTATTTTTAAAGAATTTATTTGGGAGTAATCTTGGTTTGCAACACTTTACACATAAATCTCAATTGGTATTTGGATAACAAAGATTGTTTTATAACTCTTACTTCGATGGATAAAAAAATGTTAAACTTATTGTTCAGAAGATTAGTTTTTAGGTCACTTGCTACGAATATTGTATTTTTAGTTTGTAGAGCTTAATATGAGGTTTTTCATTTAAGATTACTTTTTATATTGCTTGTTGCTAATATTACCTTTTTGTTGAGTTTGGAAACATTGAAAGTTTATGTTTAGAATCTTAGTTTTCAAATGACTTGTTATTAATATTGTGTTTTTAGTTTGTGGGGTAGCATATTAGATTTTAATATAGAAGGTTAATTATTAACTGAGATCTCACTAATGTTGCAGTATTAGTTCACAGAGATGCATATAAAATTTTAGTTTTTAAGCTTTGTTTTTAACTTTCATACAACTAATATTTTGTTTTTTATAGAGACTCGCATAAGCTTGTAGTAAGGAGTGAAATTTTGTTGGCACTTGACATTACACAGTACTCAGACTTATTTTAAAGCTAGTTTTTAGTATTAGGACTTCAATTGTTTTTCATCTTATGCCAGAAAGCAGAAACTAAATCATAACATATTATTTTGATTAATCACTAAATGACCTAAAGACATTAATTCTTATTGGTAACAAGATTATGAGAAGTTATTTGCAGTTTTTTTATCATGGGTAATCTCATCTGGATGTGTAATTTATATATGGTGAATAATAAGTATATCTAAACAATGCATTTTACTGATTTGTGTGCTTGATGGCTGCCCTTAATATAATTAATGTTTTTGTCAAGCAAAAGAAAACGTGCAAGACAATTTTACGATTGATATTTTTAATTGTTTACTTTTGTAATATATATTAAATCATCAGAACAATGGTTGTATGTATTTTTTGTAGTAAACTATACTATAAATTGGACATCAGGAAAATCGTTTTTGTATGTGCATTTAAATGCCAACAATTTTTTTTAAGAATTTTATCTCTTCTTGTAGTTTGGAAACTAACACTGTGTATCTAGTTTTTACGGATGCATGTTAAGAAAACTACCAAATAAAAAACAAAGCAAGAGCTTTTTAATTATATTTTGCCAAACATTCAATAAATGAAACTAAACTGGGTTTTACAGAATTCCAAAATTGATCCATTTTTTGTAAACCTTCAAATAAAATCTGTATTTTTGCAATTTCATTCTTCCCATCTTTATTTGGCAGTTTAATTTGTCATTATATTCTGTTAAAGTATGAATGTTTAATAATCTGATACTTTATTTTAATTTTTTTATTCAGTATTTCTTTCCTTTCATAATTGTTCTTAATACAAATAATTTAAGGGAAATGCTTCATAGCAAAGAATTATCATTTTTAAGTAAGATTGGGTGGTCAAGGTGATTAGTAGAATTAGCTAATTGATTAATCATCAGCTTATTAATTGGTTACATTTAAGTAACTGATTATTCTCAAATGATAATTGTATAGGTGGATTTATTGAAATAATAATGAGAAACACTAAGGTGATTATTTTTAACCATATCAAATGAGTTTCTGCAGATTCATGTCTAAAATGGTTTAATTCCACTTAATTCACTTGTAAAATACTGTTGTGTTGGAAACATGTCACAGATAAGTTACGTACATATTGCAATTTGCAGGCAAATATTATATTGTTTACATTTTGAAAAACAGGTGTTTTACACATGATTTAGGTGCCATCTACATCTTTAATATTTGTATATGCATGTATATTACAGGCAATGTACAGTGAATTAAGAATCATTTGAGATTTACTGCAAAGTTTGAATGTGAACAGTAACATGCAATGTTAACAATAGGTTAGAAACAGCTGCACACTAATTGTATAAATATATACAGAAATGAATATTGTGGTTTATTATGGAAGAAAACTTTTAGTGCTTAATTTTTCTGCATCTAACCTGTCTGGTGTTAGAAATAGTGCTTTTCAATGCTTGTTTCAACTGTTCATTCTCAGAAATTCAAAGAGTTATATGTTTGGCCACTCAACAGTTATGTTTTCATCAGTGATAGCATAATTACCCCCCTTTTTATTCTCCAGATGTTTGAGGTATGCAGCTGTGTACATGTGACTTGTGTTACTTTTCCAGATAGAGCTCCTTGATGATGTTGTATATTGTTGCCAGGTGATGTGGAATGCTTTTGCCATTGATCTTTGTATTTATGGATACTCACTTGCTTTGCAACACCTCACTTATTATTATTTGTTGTGTTTTAGTGGTAAAAGCCTATAAGTTGCTATGAGGGCTTGATGTATTTAAGCTTATGTTATTCTGGACAATAATTAATTTTTTTAAATCTATTTACAGGACTGTGCTAAATTTCTTTTTTTTCTGTATATTTTTAATGATACAACAAATATAAACAAATACAACTTGTTAGGTTAGATAATGTAACAGAAAATAAATTATATAATTACATTTCTCTTTGTACTTGTATTGCTGTTGTGTGATCTAGCTGCTTACACAACTCAGTTTGCTTATTCTAATTTGTTCTGAGATCTTGCTAATTGATTTAATACTTGTTTTATACAAGTTAGTTTGTGAAGTAATAGAACAATAATATTAAATGAAAGTAAATGTGAAACTGGAAGATAAACCGAGGCATTTAGTAACTGTAACTATCTGTTACATTACATTTTGAATAATTGTAAAAGAAAAAACTCTTGTTTATATTTTTTAACTTTTGTTGTGGATAATTTCACTAAAGTTGGAGTAAGAAACATAAAAGATAATTTTACTAAACAATCTTTTGATATTCATTTTGGAGGTTTCATAGGTTATTCAAAAGCTACAAGATGAAAACAAAATTTTTAAGCATGAAAATCATCTTCTGCTCACTGACCCAGTGAAGGCTTCATAAATTCACAGAAAATCATTTAATAAAGATATTAAATCTGATTTTTTGTATACAACAGTACTGTAGTGCATATTAAAATCCAACATATTTTGAACATATGTTTACTATATTCACAGCTATATTATGTATTCAGAGTTTCATGGTTACATAGTGTACAGTTACAAGGTTGGTCAAATTTACTGTCCATTTGCATAGGGCTAACTGAATGGATTAGTGTATTTGTTTGTTGGATGGTTAAATTTAAACATTTGTATATTTGTAATTTTTATTTACACAGGAATATAAGTGGAAACAATTTAAAAAAAAAGACAAATATTTTTTATTTTTATGTGATACTGATTACAGCAATGAAAAATCTTTAATTAAACAAACTTATAGGTGGTAATGTAAATAATTGTTATAAATTTTTGAAAGCTCTGAATCATAGAAAAAGTAATAATTTTGGATCTTATTCTAGTGTAGAAATGTTTAAGTATTAGTCGAATATCTTTGGAATGGAAAATAACAAACATTATCATTTATCAGGTCGTACTTTTCCTGTGAAAGAGTTTTTCCTGGAAGATGTATTGCATATGACAAAGTGAGTGATAGTTTATCATAGAATTTTTCATTAGTGTAAATGTGTAATACAGTTTGATTTGAGCTAGGTAAGGAAAAGGTTTTTTTCTTCTGTGCATTAGTAATGTCTTAGAAATTGCATGTTATTTAGAATTACAAAAAATGACTCAGTTTTTCACAGTTTTTTTCTTTGCTAAGATTCTTACAAATATTTAGCAGATTTTGCCATGCAAAAGGTTAGTGCAGAATTTTGTTAACCAGAGATACATGTGAGGTTTGGGCTATAGGCATTAGTGTTAGTATAGTGCATTTTTAGTTGGATTTGAACTTTGACCTCCTGATAAATTATTTTTGAGATTTCAAGGTTTTTCTTCGGCAGTGTAGACATGATAGTGTTTTTAGATTTAATGGACTGTTTATATTTGTTTTTAGTAAGGTAGGAAAACTTTTGTCTTCTCTACTTGGGTATGTTTCAAATCTCAAAGTTAAAGTTTTTAACTATTTGACAACTTTTGGTTTGTTAATATAGTCCTGTAAGAATACTCTTTACTGTATATTATCCTGTCCTTATAGTTAGGAATATCTGGAAGTTTATTGTTTTTCTTAAAAAATTAGTTTGTCTGGAGGTTGTTAATGTTAAAGTTGTAGTTTTTGTTAAATGTAGGTACGGTTAATTTCAAACAAATGAATTATGTGCATAATTTTGATCTTCTAAAGGTTAATCATATCTAAAAATAATGTCGGTCTCCATTTATGACATGACTTGTTTTGTAACTGTGTTCTACTGATAAAGATTTTTCTGGATACAATAATTCAATTTGTACTTTTATTTTGGTCTTTTTTCTGTAGCTTAACCTGTTTTACCAGTATTTCGATATTTTACCAAAATGTCAAACATATGAGATCTGAATATTTAATAAAGCTGCATTTCAGCTAGAGGAATATTACATTTCTTGAATGGCAAACCTATTGTCAGTAATGTTACTTGAAGACACAAAGCATACTGCATGTACAACTATTAAACAACTATTATCATATAAGAGTTGAAGATAAAAGTACTTTAAGTGGTTTAAAAGAAGGTAAGATAATCTAAATTCAAATTTTTTCCATTCTTTCTCAGTTAGAACAAAATTGTCTGAGATTGATTAAGATGCTTAGAAATAATATTTAAGGCACAACTACAACAGGTATGTAATGGAAGATAGATCACCTTATATGAAGGAACAAGTGAAAGAAAAGTGGAAGGATATTGAAGATGAAAAGGAAAATGAATACCATTATGAAAATCTTGATAAATATCCTGATAGTGATTTGTCTGTTAAAATGCTGGCTGCACGATACCCAGGTAGGAGGGAGGAGAACCTTTTGAAAGATTTTAGTTTTAAAAATTTGTTAAATTACAGTTTGTTGAAGAATAACATTCATACATTCTTTTATTTAATCAACTTCAGTAAGACTAGTTATTTTCAGTAAAATATACATTGGAACAGATTAGTTAGTTTTGCATTTAATAAAAGTAATTAAATCCATAGAACAGGAAGCATCAGAGGAACTTCTTTGAATAAAATTAACTTTAGTATTGTAAATTAAACAATATTTCAAGTATTCTTTAACAAAAATGGAATTTTTAGATCTTCAAAAATCATGTTATGCATCAACAAAAATTGTAATTTATAAAGTTTTTGAAAAAATTTAGCAGACCTTGAACAACTCTGCTAGCCATAGTTTGAATTTTGTACAAAACAAAATGTTTCTCCCCTTTTTAAAATTTTAGTGATGTCTGGAGATGAATACAATGAAAAGTTGTTAGAATAAATTGTAAAGGCGAATTCGAAGATAATTGTTAGGATGCTTATGATTAAAAGTATTAAATAAATAACAGTATTTTTATGCAAAGAAACCTGGAGTTTTTGAAATTTCTTAAATTGATCATTATTTATGATTCACAAAATGTTGTGAAAGTCTGTGTAAAATGAACAATTACTTAGACAATAAATAGGAAATAAACATTCTAAATTGGTGGTTCCTAACTACTGTTCTGTGGATTGGTGGTGTTCCACATAAAGGTATATGTAGGTCTCTGCAAGACAGTAGACAAAAAGATGCATCTTTAAAATACAGCTACTGGCGTATATTATTTTACAATATAGTTTAAAAATACTTTGAAAAGTTAATATTATATATAGTAGTTTATGAAATTTTAGGATGTTAACATGTCCTCAGTTGGAAAAGGTTAAAAAATCATTTCACTGAACTAACAGAAAAAATAAAAAATGAATACCTGGCAAAGAACAAAAATGATTTAAATATTTCTAACTTGAATTTACATATTTTGAAAACTTTGACTTTGATTCATAAGTGAAAATCTAGTTTCAGCTTGCACACCACAGTAATGTCATTTTTGTAACATTGTATCTACTTTCTACTTTTGAATATTTTCTTTTAAGATGATTTTATGAAAAACAAGTTAGTACTTGTAAGCAAAATAGGTAACTTTAACATATTTATTAATTTATCTCTTCTTTTAAACTTGTATGCTAAAATTGTTTTAAATATTTTTATTTAAAATGATTTTATTGTGGAAAACAATTATAGTGCCTACAAATAAAAATGGTCTGTTTAGCATTTTTATTTTTCAGGTTGCAGTAAAAATTCTATTAAAACACTGGCAGCCATGGATTTGGAAAAAATCAATTATGACCTAATAGAAGCTGTTCTTTGTTGGATTGTGAATGATGAACATGAGGTACACAGCAAATTGAAATATGAACTTCTTAACTTAGTATGCTGAGTTACGTTTTCACAAATTGGTGACTTGGCACATTTCTGGTTATTCAATTTCAATTGACACTGCTCATATCACAAACTTCAGTGTTTTTGTTGTTTTTTTTCAATCCTAATTAAACAAATTGATTTTTTTTTATCATTTAGATATATATAAATTGTTTGAATTACTTTATGTAAAAGAAATTACAAAATGTTTTTCAGTTTCTTAAATGACTTAAATGAAAAATAGTGTTCAAGATTAATAACCAATCAAAATCTAGACAGGGACTGACTTTTTATATAGGTTCAGATTTTTAAACATTTTAGTAAAGTTATTGCTGAAAAACAAAGTATTTTTAAAGATTTATTGATGTCTTGCTAATTGAAGCAGTGATAGTTTTGTATTTAATATTATAAAATTATAATAAGAAAAATACAAGTTTACTCAAGTTTGAGACCCCCCCCCAAAGATTCAAATGAAATATTTGAACAATCTTGTGTTACCTGTAAACATTACCTATTATAAAGAAACTGAGTGTTTTTGTTAATGCAATTTTTATTTTCTAACTATGTGTATCATAAGTAATATTGGTTATATAATATTAATGCAAGTATTTGGAACAACTTACTAAACCAGTATTTGTTAATAATCTGTGAATTGTTGATTAATGAAGATTATGATAGTTTAAGTTTGTTCAAATAGTTTTAATAAATCTCAAGTTTATAGATGGTTCCTCTATAATCTAGTCTAAGTACAAATTTTAAGTATTGCTGGTGTGATTTTATTAATTAATCAATATCATTGTTTAGTGTCTGATAAACTAGTTGATTAATTAAAATTAAAAGTAATTGATTAATATCATGAAAATAATCAACTAATGTCTATTAATACTTTGAATTGTTACTGTTTTTGATTATTGCAACTATCTGAGTAATATTAAAATATTGCAATTATATATCTTTGTTGTTAAGTACAAAGCTACAATATGGGGATGTGCCTTATGATTTGTTGGTCTTGGGTTTTATTTCCCTTACCTCTATTTATTCACCCTGGCTGTGGTTTTTCAAAGCTAATAAGGGTATTTTCCACTGTCATTAGTTAGACTGTTAAGGCAACTAGCTGGTTGCACACATAACCAATTCTGACTACATTAATGTTAAAAAGTAAATTTACTGTTTTTTTCATTGATTTATGTTCCTAATTTAGAGTTTCACTCTTCTTTAATAATGTATAAGCAATAATATTATAATCCTATATTCCAAAAATTATTTAATTTTGATCTCTATGCTTAAGAGAAGTCCATTTTAAATCTACACTTTCATCAATGTATCTTATTGGGTTATACCAGTTTTGGAGAATTCCATTCTTCACTAGTGACCCTAAATACAAATTAATCAAGGAGAGAAAAGTTGGATCTATATCATAGTGAAAAGCATCAAACATACTATTGATGTAAATTATCTCCATGTTTTCCTATAAATAACAAATATATCACGTGAAAGCATATGTGTTCTTAGGGGAAGCATCCAGGGGGATGGACAAACTCATCACTACCCATTTTTGTCTTTAGAAATTGACCCTAAAACAGCAGCTGTTTTCAGTTCATGCTGCTACCTACGATATTCCCCCTGTTTAAGGATCAAAAACTATTATTTAATGTTAAAAAGTAGACTTAGATTTAGGTTTTCAAATTCATTTTGTATTTTCTAGAAATTAAAAAGTAGCCAGAAAAATGTTAAAACAGCTGGTTTGGGTTGAGAAAATGTATTTAAATAGAGGAGTGAACAATGTTTCGACCTTCGGTCATTGTCAGGTTCACAAAGAAGGAAAGAGGTAACTGACTGGCAGCTGAAGGGGGCTGTGTGACTGAGTGTAGGAATGTAGAGGGCATGCTTAGATATTTGAATGTATAATTTTCTATTTTTTTGATGTAGTATTTGAAAAAATGTGAAGGTGACTTTTTGTGTTCTTTAAATCTGGTTTCCATTTTTCTATTTGTTTCTCCAATATAGAAGTCGTGGCAGTTATCATCTTGTATTTTATAAATAATGTTGGTGTGGTGTTTGTCAGTGAAGTTTTTACATAGCATAGACCACAGTTTTGTGCCTGGTTTTTGAATAAAGTTGATATTAACCAGAATGTCATATTTTGTTAGTTTTTCCAAAATGTTGGTTATTTGTCTGTGATGTCAGGAATATATGGTATACAACAGTATATGGTTTCCTGATTTTTTGATTTGTGATATATATTTACTTTTGTTGGTTGATTTTGCTTTCTGTCTAGGTCTCTGCGTATAATGTTTTTTACGGTTTATGGAGGAAACTTATTGATGTTGATGAAGTATTGTTTTATTTTGTCTAATTCATCATTAATTTTATCTGGTGAGCATAGTTTTATGGCTGTGTTTATCTGGTTTCTTAGTATGTTGAGTTTTTGTTTTGTTTCATGTGCTGAGTCCCAAGGAATCTATAGTCCAGTATGGATGATTTTTCGGTAGATTTCTGTTTTGAATTGTGTGTTGGTTCTTGTAATTTTGAGGTTAAGAAATGATATTTGATTGCTTTCTTCCTGTTCACATGTGAAGTTAATGTGAGTGAAAAAATTAAGTATGTGTTCTGTAGATCTGAATCCTGCAACCGTGTCATCTACATATCTGTACCAGTATAGTGGTGGATGTAATGCTGTATTATTTGCTTGTGTTTCAACTCGTGTCATTAAAATATTGGCTAGAATTTGTGATATGTGTTTGCCTATGCTAAGGCCATGTGTTTGTATGTAGTTGTGTCTCTTGAACATGAAATTTATCTTCATCGTGGTGAATTTTATGAGGGTAGAAAATTGGTTACTGGGAACGTCTATAGGTGGGTTAGGGTCTCTGATATGGAGTTCTAAAGCTATCTTGCAGGCTTCAATGGTTGGAACTCCTGTAAAGAGAGATAAAACATCAAAACTGGCCATTAAGGCTTCATGATTAAGTTGATTTAGATTAGACTTGAAATTCAAAGAGTCTGTGATGAATGAGCTGGCTGATGTTACATATTTGGAGAATGTCCATGCTGTGTATTTACTAAGATTGTAATTAAACGATTCATATGTGTCCATTATTGGTTGTAATGGACAATCTGGCTTATGAGGTTTGGGGATGCCATATATTTGTGGTTTGCATGGGACAGTTTTACATATATAGGAATAAAGTGTTTGTGAAATTGTGTTGGCTTTTTTCATTTTTAGTAGTATTTTGTTCAGTTGCGTCTCGTGTGTCTTTGGTAGATTTGTGTGTATTGGTTTTAATTTGTTTGTGTCTGACAGGATGTTGTTAATTTTTTTGGATGTATTTATTCAAGTTCATTGTGATTATAGTGTTACCTTTATCTGCTTTTAGAATTTTTGTTTTTATTTTGTTCTAGGTTTTTAATGGAATTAATCTCTCTTTTTTATCAGATTGTTTTTTAGTTTTCTGTTTTGTGAAATTATGTTGGTTTTCTGAGAAAATTCTTTGAAAAGTCGTTTAAGAGGTTTTTAGTTGTTTCTGGAAAACATAAATTTTTAATTTTTCCTGGGAAGTTTGGCTGTTGGATGTCAATAAAATTGTGTAAGTTGTCTTCTTTTGTTTGGTTGTTTTCAGTTTTCTTGTTTTTGTTTCCTGTAGAAAGTATCAGAAGTCTCCTGGCTAGATCTTCTTAACATGTTTTGATTTCTAAGGTTGAAGTGTACCTAGGTGTTATTGCGAAGTTGAGTCCTTTATTACGTAGATGTATCTCATCTGTGTTTAATTGTCTGATATGTTAATTATGAGGTTAGTCAATAGTTTGTCATGGTGTCTTTTCTGTTTGCATCTTAGTTTTTTCAGTTGTTTTTTTGTGGCAGATCTTTTAGTCTCTGTTTCTAGTGTTGATAAAGTCCATAAATCTCAACCCAAACCAGCAGTTTTTACATGTATATTTTTCTCTACAAGTGGGTTTTCATCTCATCACTGATAAAGTTGCCAGATGTCCTTGCTTTACCATACAGTATCAAAAAGCAACATATATCAGTTTTTTTTGTTAGTTAATGAGTATTTTAGTTACAATAAAAGCTTTTTTTGTTGTTTTTAAAATTAACACAGCTGGAGGCTGCAGCAATTCTTAAAAATTGGAAGTTATTGGCTGAGACCTTAAGTTTATACAATAATATGAACAGCAACTGAACATTGACTTGGCTTTTTCTTGGGACTTAAACTTTGCATCTTGGCATTAGAAATTTGTTTCATGAAAATTAATTTTTCATCATTCAGAAGTTAATTGTCCCTTTGAGAAAACTGCTTTTTATATTGTAAATGTTGAAAATTCAAGTGCCATAAACATAACTTTTAAAAATATTTGAATACAATTTACCACTGCTATAATTATTTTATAAGTATGATTATAAATCATCTAACATTAAAATTGAGTTAAAAACAAGATGTGATTTGAAATCAGTTGTTTATAACCTGTTAAAGCTGATTATCTGTGGGATATTAACATTATTTTAAACTGTTCACTGGTACTGGGGTATGTACTGAGGAATAATACATCTCAGCTTTAGTTAAAGCATTAACGGGTTTTTTTTATTATTATTTATGTGGGTTACTGAAGGATTTCATAATCAACACAGATTAATCAAAGATCCTGTATTATTCTTTTTTTTCATTCTATCTAGAGGTTGAACTTTCACTAGTTTGGGAAAACAAATTTTTTTTTGTATTTTACAAATAATGTTCGTGTAGTGTTTGTCAATGTAGTTTTTACATAGTATAGACCTTAGTTTTGTGTCTGGTTTTTGAATAAATTTTTGGTATTAACTGGAATGTCATATTTTGTTGCTAGTTTTTGCTAAATGTTGGTTACTTTTCAAGCCAAAGAAAATCTGATACAAAGGAATACCTTTATTACCTCTATTGATAAATATAATCGAACATCTAAGCATGCCCTCTACACTCCTACATTTAATTACACAACCTTCCTCAAACATGTGGTCAGCTCTCGGTCATTTTCCTCTCTTTTTTTGTGAACCTGATGATGACCAAAGAAGGTTGAAAGGTTGTTTGCTCCTCTACATAAGAAAAAAAAATTCTCAGCCCATACCAGCCATTTTTACATATATTTGTCTCTCCAGGTGGGTTTACTTGTCATCACTGAAAATTTTCCTTTGCATGTAGTGTTTCTACATGAACTCTTATAATTACAAAATGTACATTATAATTTCAAGTTATTATTGCTATTAGGCAATGTATCATGGATAAAATGTTTTGATTGTAAGAAATATTGTGTATTTGATAGATTGCTACATATATTGTCTGTGGAGTGAATCATTTTAATTGTTTATTAATTGTATACATTGTTCATATATAAAAGTCAGTCTTTCTTAACTTGAAGTTGAAGTATAAAGAGGCTTCTAAATCCTTTCTTAGTACTACTATTTATTGGATTCCATTGGTAACTGTAAAACTAGAGTTGGCCTTATTTTCAAACTTGTTTGATCTATAACAGGACGATAATAGTTCTCTTGGAAATATGTGCCTGATCTGTTTTATTCCTTATATATTTTGATGGTAATATGATGCTAAATGTGGGATGGTCAACACATTTTGACTTTGTTTTACTTTTTGAAGTTGATGACACTTAGCTGTTTGTAAAGAGCCTTTTTGTTTTTAGAAATCTTTTTGTACACTATGTTACTATACAAGGTGAATTATGTAGTTTATGGTTTTGTATAATGTGGACTGTGGTACTCTGCAGCATGAACTACTGTGATGTATGATGTGGAATATGGTATTGTATGATGTAAAAAAAAACAGGCCATATGGACTAGTCTGGAATTTCAACTTATTACAACAAATTTATATTAAAATGAAGTATGCAGTTGAGTGGTAGAGCACACACCATTAATTTGAGGAAATTAACAGTAAGAATAATGAATTTGATTCTGATATTGAGTTTCAGAATATGCATCAGTGTTTAATATAACAATTTTTGAATAAGATTACCTTCTGATCTCTTATTCTCTTCAGTAACTTTCTTTCAAATGTTAATACTCTGAGCTCAAACAACAATACTTCTGAGTTAATGTATGTTTCACAGCAACTTGTAGTTAAGTTCTTTGATTCAAGAGAGGAAGTAATGATTATTTACATGAAACACAAGTTATGCATATTCTCAGGGCCTTACAGGGAAGATGTATGACTGTTCCATACATTTTTATTTTTGGCAGGATAATTAAGCTCAACAATTTAAATGAAACCAGTTTCAGTAACTGATACTTTCTGGTTCAGCAACTTTTAAGAGTGGCAGCAGTTCTTTTGGCAGCTGAAACCTAAACAACTAACTTTTCTTAACTCTGTCACAGGAAATGGGTTCATATACAAATTCTCTTTGGTATTCTTAAGACTTCCTAAATAGTTTACATGTCCACCTGTAAGTAGACTTGTCACTTAATTGGTTGATATTTTGCAATTCGTTGTTTTTAGAACCAAAAATTAAACTTCTTCACAATGGGCCACAGTAGAAGATAACTCAGCTGCCTATTTACATGTATCCATTATTGTCTTCTGGTAATCCATCATATTTCAAAGGTTTTGACTAACACCTTACTTGTAAGTTTCTTCTAAGTTAATGTAAAGATCTCTTGTAACTCTCTCTACTATGTTGGCAACAGTCTGGTCCTTGATGAAGATTGATTAATAATCTCTCAATCTTTTCTCTGTTGTGTTAATGTCAGTTTGAGAATAATATAAACTTCTATTTCTCACTGTCAACTTTGATACAGTCTTTGTTTACCCTAGACTGACTTTTTTTCTTGGGCAGACATCAATGCATTTCAGTAAGTCAGCAAATTTTGGTTTTATATTTTATCATACTGGGCTGTACATGCCATTTCCAGCATATATTCATCTCTTCTTGAAACATTCTAAACAATAAAAAAAAAATTCAAAATATCATAATACTTCAGTGTGGACTGCTGTGATGTACAAGGTAGTCTATCGTGACGTAATGTGAATTACTGTGCATGTGGTTGTGGAATATGTCAGCTTTAGTATTATGCAGTTTTATTGTAATGTGGTATACATATGACTAAGAAATTCCTTTTATAGTTTCTTTTGAATATACAAGGAATGATATGGATCTTGTTAAGTGCTCAATTGAAGGTATTCACTTATTTTATTTTTCACCATTCAGTATGTTGTAGGATGAGAATTGGACCTTGGGACACTTTTTATAGGTTTGGTGAACTCCTAATGCAGTGGCTTTATGGTCACTTTTACCTGCCAGAAACTTCTTCCTATGAAATGAGAAGCACTTCTCCATTACCTTCACAGACATGTTAGGATTCTTGTTAATAAATTTTAGGATTATGAAATGAGAGTTGAAATTACCTTTTTTATTTGAAGATTAAATTTAATAAGCATATTTAGTTTCTAATTCCCATCTAAGTCTCAGTTAGATGAAATATACATTGCTGATTGGATAAGAGTACTTACAGAGCACATAACACACATGATTAGATGTCAAATTATTCAGTGTAAGAGTTTGTGTATCATACAAAATCAGTTAAACATGAGGATGTAGAGATATTAAATCCAACTAGCTAATTATATGTTTTATGTGTATTTCAGTTTTAATTTTTTTATAGACTAAAACATTAATTTCAATAGAGAAAAATTAATGTGAACTTTTTCAATGAAAATTATTTTTGGTTTAGGGACTTATTGGTTGGTTAAATGCTTCCTCTTTTTAGTGTAAAATGTAACTTTCAAGTTTTCTAAATCTGTATGAGAGATAATTTCATGACATAGTATTTTTAGATATGACTCAAACTCTAACAATTAATCTGAAGGTTTTAGCAGTTTTATGACAGGAAATATTTAGGTATGCAAAGAAATAAGTTTATCTTTTGGTTGATATATTATTTTTTTGTTTTTTAAGTATCCAAAGGAAGGAGCTATCTTGGTGTTTCTACCAGGAATGGCAGAAATTACTTCACTGTATGAACAGTTACAGAACCATTCAGTATTTGGAGAGAAAGCGAGGAGGTTTGTAGAAAATACTGCTAAAAATAACAGTAACTGTATCTCTAGCACTTGCAAAAGTTGTGTTGGTAATAAATAGATGATGCAAGATATAAATGATACAAGATTGTTAGTTAAAATGATGCTGTAAACTGTTTTAAGAAAAGAGAGTTGTAATTGTTTTCTGACATGAAAATAGAAGAATAATGTCGAAAAAGTAAAAATGAAATGGAAGTAGCTTGGTGTATCTTGATAGGAAGAAAAGTCATGATGCTTTTAATTAAATGTATTTTTTTGATATTTATTTAGGTTTAAACTCTTGCCTCTTCATTCATCTTTAAGTAGTGAAGAACAGTCTCTGGTTTTCAGGTAATATTTTTCTTTTAATTATGTAAAATGTTGCAAAGGAGTAAGATTAAACTTAATCCTAAAGAAATGTCTGTAAACTGTACCTTTTGTTTTCTGAACTGTATATGTATTGGGGTGTCATTGTAGAACAATTATATTCTGTAATTTTGATATGGTTACCTGATAACTGGTGGTTATTTTAGAGTAACTATGCCTTATTAATATGAAGACCAAAAATGAATTTAAAAAGTAACCTGTGTGCTTGTGTACATTAATTAATACATGTTGTGAATCTGGATTCTTTACTTAATTATTTCTCTCTTGCTGAGCCTGTGAGGTGTTCTGTTGAATAGTTCTCATGCTTTATTTTACTTTAGTACATTGCATTTCATTTTATTCAGTGTAGTGCTAATGTCTGATGCTAATAGATTTTATTTAAAGCCTCATGTTGTTAGCCACAGTTAATTAGTATAGACTTGATAAAGTAAGTGGTTTAGTTGCTCATGGTCTCTAACATTACTGTGAGTTTAGTATTGATTTTGTTTCTTTGTATATTACATTGCTAAATTTCTTTTCTGTTGATTGAAAGCTTTTGATATTACTTTGCTTGATCTGACAATGAGATGATGCCCTCAGTACAATAACTTAGGGTTAATTCTAGCAAAGCAATTAATTCATAAGAGTGTAACATTGCATAATAATATTGGTAAAAAAATTCATTTGTTTTGCCTAATTTTAATTTAGGCTTCTTTTTTGTGTATGTAGTCACTTGTTTCATTTCTTTTCTTCATTAGTCTATATTTAAAGTAGCAAAAAACATAAATGCTAATTTCAAAAATTTAAACGGAATACATTTAAAAACACTAGGTGGAGCTGATTACATCCTACTGTGTGACAAATTGCTTATTTATTTGAAACTTAACATTGAGATGCAAAGATTTGTGATAATAATAAATCAAAATTCTTAATATGGATGTTTATATCTGATTATTTTGATACATTTTCTTTGTGTTTTTACTTTTTGTAATTATTGGTTAAGATGCATGTTAATGTTCAAATACCATTAAACATAGTGAAGTTAATAATGTATATTGTAGATTTCTGAAAAATTTGGGAGTAACTTGATTTTGTTTTTGTATGTCAAAAACATTATTTTCTAATAAAATTTACTTTTACCATCTACTTTACCACAATTTCAAGATTTTCACGAAAGTAATGACAAAACTTCAAGATACAGATTACCTGTCAGAAATAAACATTAATGCCTTGTTTTCATGTGTATTTACTGTCATTTTTATTCCAACTCAGAGTATCTGTATCACTACTCTTTCTCACAGGTGTAAGCAAATATGCTGGTTAACATAGATGATCAGAAACTGGAAATATAAAATTTGTTTTTTCAGTGAACTGAATTTTTTAAAGTACATTTTCCTAATGAATTCCTAAAATTTATAAAAACCTTGCCAATAACCCATTATTTTGATAATGGATGTATATGTTCTATATTCACAATATTTATTGCTTCTTTTGCTCTCAAAGGCTCAGAAGTAAGTTTCAAGACTTGTCATGCTAAAATTTTGGGTTCTTTTAACAGAGATGACTCACTGTTAAATCTTAAGCTTAAAATGAAAGAAACCAACAGCAACAAAAAATTTCTTATTCTAAAATACATAACCATTTCAAAACTAATTATTTTGTTAATTTTATGTATTTCTTCTAAGTGTCCCTTTCCTATTGGAATTGGTTGTGTATAATACCTTTTTAGGAAATAACATGAAAAATGTATTATCAGTTGTATTTTTGTAATTCTTTTGCTTTAACATTATTTTTTAGTAAAATGAGTAAAGGTATCAGAAAGATGGTCTTGTCAACGAATATTGCTGAAACAGCTGTGACAATTGATGATGTGGTGTATGTTGTGGACACTGGAATGATGAAAGAAAAAAGGTAGAATCAAAACTTATTATTTTTGTGAAAGTTCTTGCTAATGTTAATATTATGCATGAATAAAGAGAAGTTGTTTAAAAATTACAATTATTTAATGAAACATGAAATGATTGCTTGAAATATTTAAGTTTAATGTGAATTAGGAACTAACAGTTTAATTTTCATTCTATCTATATTTGATTCTAAAAAAAATTATAAATCTTAGCTTTATTATCTTTTCAATGTTAGTATCAGTTTACCCACTTCACTTTATACACTCACATTGTTTTAGCTTATCAGTTATGGATATTAATTAATGTTAATTACCTTGTAACAAAGTATAATTAATAGCATTGCAATAGGCCTAAAGTACTTGACTTTTTGTGTTAAATATCAAACGTTATTCTTAATTTTTTCATCATTAGCATAGTAGTTTTGATTCTTGGAAAATAGTTTTTATGTAAAAAATCTTAATCCTAGAAACTAAGTTTCTAAATTACTTTAAATTGTCAAATTGTCTATCTTTTTACTGTGACAGCACTAATACAAGAAATTCCTTTCTTTTACGATTTCAAGCTGCTCTGTTTAAATAAACTGTTTATTTGATTTTAATTACATCAGTTAATTCTTTATAGGCTAGAGGAGGATTGTTACTGCCTTCCTTTAGATTTTTTTGCTTTACACCAAGAATGTGCTCAGTCAAATTACATGAATCTTAGTAGAAAACCTGCTAAATTGTGTTTTGTTTTTACGTTTAAAAAAAATTGTGTACTCTTTTTTCTCTTGTGTTTTGTGATTATCAGAATGCTTCATTATATACAGTGAAATTAATTACATTTAAAGGAAGTTAACTAACTAATCAAAATCATGAGAAAGTACTGATTAATTATTTTATAACCATAAATTTTTAAGCCACAAATAAAACGCATCAAAATTACACAAAATACGCTACATATTTAAAAAAAAAAAAAATCCTAAGGTACAAACTAAAAAGTTTGTATAATGCTGTAAGTTGGCTGATTTGTATATTCAATGAAATGTTGGTAAGCACTTACGAATAATTTTAAGTTACTTTAGTGCATTGCTATAGTAAACTGGCTTCAATTTAGGAATGGAAAGATATTATTGGACAACAGAAGGTTAATATAAAACTTGACTGAGTAAATGAAATTATTGCATTGTGCTTAAAGGAAGCTAGGTTGTTTGGGTAATCTGGATTAAAGAATAACTAAAATGACAAAAAATTATACAATCAAAGAAAAAATGTTTTTCAGTTTTCTAGCAGTAATTTGTATCCAATATATTTTTATTCTTACACTCTACTTCCAAAACAAAGTAATTTTGTGCTGAGATTTAGTATGCTTAAACAGTCCTGGTATATTTTAAGTTTCTTATCAAGTTAAATATTTGTGTTGAAAATACTGTGTATACTTCAATGAGTCAAGAACAGCAAATATATTAATATTATAAAAGTGATTTATCATACTTTTTTTTTTTTTTATAGATATGATCCTAGTAAAGGTATGGAGAGTTTAGACACTGTACGGATATCTAAGGCTAATGCAGTTCAAAGAAAAGGAAGAGCTGGTCGAGTACAACCTGGAGTATGCTTTCATTTATTCACAAGTCATCATTTTAAAAATAACCTCAGGCACCATCCAAAACCTGGTGGGTATATTTGAAACTTAAAGTGTGTGTGTGTGTGTGTAATGCATTATTTGCATTTTTGGTGCTGAGATCATATTTAACTGCATAGCTCAGCACATTAATTGTGGTAACAACAAAATTTTTCCTTTGTTAAGAAGCTAAAAAAAAGTTATGTTTTATTGGAGAAAATGTGTAAAAGAAGAAAAAACAATTTAGCCATCATTTTGTATAACAAAACAACAATACAATGTGATAAAATAAATTATAGTGGCATAGTTTTAAAAATGAACTGAAAGATGGATTTGGCTGTAAGGCCTTTTTGAAAATATTATGGTTTTAGAGTGAGAAACAAGAAAAAAAGTTCAGATTTAAAAAATTTATTTTGACATGTTTCATGTATAATTTACACTGGACTTAAACAATTATTTTACATATGCACAAAAGCAAATTAAATATTAAAAATACACCCAAAATATTTCTCAGTGTTGTAAGTTGTCTTTTACTATAAATTATATTTAATATTAATTATTTAAAAAATTTGCAGTGTGCTATTTTCAGCCACGTATTCACACATTACTGTTTCCAACATGGACACTAACCATCTCTCCTCTATTCCACCTACAATATTTAGACTCTCTCGAATGTAAGATGGTAGTATGGGGGTAATCTTGGTTGAGTCTGTCTATGATATGGTTTGTTGTGAAATAGACAGATTCAGTCTAGGGGCATCTCTCCTAGGGATTCTAATGTGGCTTTTATCAATGATCCAAGATAATCTGTAGGGAATTTGGATTCTCTTTTTCTAGCACCTGCATTTATCTGATTGGCTTGTTGTGAGGCCAACCTATATAATCTACCTGCTGCTTTCTTCCTTCAGTTAATCAGTCAAATTTGTCAAGTTTTCGGTTGTTTTATTCTAGTTGCCTATGAATCTACTCTCTCTTTGATGGCAGAAAGATCTGACGGTGAATATTTTGTTTTTCCTCCTTAACCAGATATTACTGCTCATGCTGGGAGATTCGTTGCTCAGTTACTTCACAGGATAGCTATAACTTTATCTCTTACATTTGTTTGAACATCATACTTTGGATTACCACCATTAGGAGGATGCATATATATATATATATTCTCAAAGACTTATTTTATTTTTGGACATGTGGAGTTTCAGAATGAACCCTGTGATTACTTTTAACAGATCACACTATTTTTCTGAGATATTTATCTTCCATATAGATTTTGTCAGAAGCTTATCAGCACTCCCTACAGCAATTTGAAGATAAATTTTGCTATTTGTTGATTTTCTACCTGAACCTGTTTATTACTTTTTGATCTTTCTTTGATTTTCTAGCTGGTTTGTTGTTGATATTTATTGGATGAAGATGCTTTGTTGGAGGGTGTTTGTCTACCTGTTGTACACCTTTGTGATCTATGCAAGGCTACTTTCTTCATCTTCTGATATTTGTGGGTGTTCAAAAGGCTTAGAATCTGAAATTGATGTTACTCGTTTGCATTCTTCCTTGATGTTATGGACCTCTTGGCATTCTTCAACTCCTGCTGGTAGTCAAGGTGTAATTGCTCATCATATGTCCTCACCACTTACCTTTAATTTTTCAGTTGTTGGTGATCATAACATATCCCATACTTATCTTAGTGGCTCCTCTACATGTGATAAATGTTCCTAATGATATTGGTGGCTATCCCATAAAGGTAAGATCTGTGGGAGAGAAGTTGCATCATTTTCTGGCTACTCAGAATCCCTTAATGACATATCTGAGTTCTTCAGTTTCTGGTAACATGTCTGGTCATTCAGTTCATTTCATCTCCTCCATTATCCTCCCAACCCATGGTCTTTTGACTTTCTACAGATTCATTAAGACAGTCAGGGTTGTAAAAGAGAGTCTATGCAATTTTTCCAAGATTTTATTCCAGTTATTTGTTTTGCTTTAAAAGAAGAGACTGTCAGCTGGTAATTGATTTATTTTGTCTCAACTAATTATTGGATCCTCCCAGGTTCATGATAGAGTTCTTTTTCACTCTCTCTATGGATAACCAAATTCAATGTTGCCAATGCCTATCTCCCCATTTCCATTTGTTTTGTGGACAAGTCAGGTTCTGCAGTCCAGGGATCTAGCTTTTGCACCATATGTCATCTACAGTGTAGTCAGAGTTTGTTTGTTAACTTTGTGCTTTGGATCTGTGCACTTATCATTATATAGGAGACTGACTACTTATGCACCATCTTGTTGGTTGGCAGAACATCACACCCAGATTCTCTTTCCAGAAGCTCCAAGGCTGGTTTTCTTATCAAAATTTAGACTTCTATATTCTTACTAATTCAGTGTATTGCCTACCTTGGTTTTTTCTTGACTTTTTTAAGCCAGATGCAGTTGACTTTCATCTGACTCCAGGCAATTGAATGGGTAGTCAGGTTTTGTCTCATTCTCCTATTGCATGGATGGTTCTCTCTTTTGAGGATGTGGGTATCTCTCAAATCTCTGATTTCTTTGGGACAAGTTCATATGCAGTTTCTTCAGTGATTGTTGCACAACCATTGGATCATGAATTACAATCCACTGGATCTTCCAGCCTCCCTAATCAGGAACAGCATCTTAGAACTCAATTAGTAGTTGGAATTGAACAATAATACCATCAGTGTTCCTATACCATCTCTCATTTCAAGATTTATCTCTTAACACATGCCTCACTTAAGGGATTCAACAGTCAGGTTTATGGACAAAAGACAAATCTTTCTTCCACTTCAATATTCTAGATCTTCTTACTGTTAAATGATCTATGTTTCAAGGTCTGGATTTTTTTGTATTGGAAAATTGCCATGATAAATTCAGACAGTTTCACAGTGGTCAATTACGTTTATTATCAAGGGGTTACACATTCTTGGGAGCTTTATTTTTTAACTTTAGATATTCTCTACTTGGCTCACTCCCATTATATCAGACACCTGGCTTGCCATGTTCCTTGGATGATGAATATAAAAGCAGATCACTTATTTTGGTTGCATTCTCCTGACTGAATGCATGCTACATTGTAGTATTTTCTGGCATATTTGCTCTGTTTGAGATTCTTATAATCAGTGCATTTGCTGCTCATTTGAACTCTAAACTACAGGCATTTTGGTTCTCAGTACCTCACTTCCAGTCTTTAGCAAAAGATTCATTCATTCAGGATGGGACATGCTTGCACCTCTATGCCTTTTCCCCAATTTATCTGTTACCCAGAGTTCTAACTGTGATTTATCTACTACTTATTGAATATTGTTGGTAGCTTTAGCTTGATCAGCCCAACTGTGGTTTCCTCTTTTACATTATCTTCAAGAGTGTCCATCCTTGCCTCCTCTTTTTTGGTTATCTTTGTTGTGGTAATCTTGATCTAATATATTACACCCAGACATTTGAGAAACTTAAACCTTATTTATGGAAGTTATGTGGTCAGTCACAAAAAATTGGTGTTTAATTTATAAAGTTGTCTTTAATGTCTCAATTTATTTGTAGATGCACAATGGCAATTCATCAGTGGAAATGGGACACTTGTCACCAGTTGTGTTTTGCAAGGAAATTGAACCTTTACCCAAAAGTGCATAACATTTCTCACTTTTTGACTTTACATTTTAACAAAGGTCAAGCTTCTTTTACTGTTGTTTTATACAAGATAGCTTTGACTTTTTTGTTCTAAACATTTGAAGCTTTTTAAATCTCCTGTTGTCTAACCTTCTCAAATCATTTAGTCTTTCATCCCAAACAACCTTTTCAGGTACCCAACTGGGATATCAAAGTGATTTTACACTTTGTCTCAACATCTTTTCTTGTTTTTCTCTTTGTGTTTTTTTGTACTGCTGACATGTGGGTCAGAGTTGTTGGCACTACATGTGCATAGGACTTTTTATCATTCCACTTACATAATATTATACCCAGGTAGGTCATTTCTTCTTAAGACTCTGGCAGCCAGAGTAAGGTATAAATCCTCCTCACCAATTAATTTGCCAGCTACTACTCACCTTTGTAATCTATCTGACCCAGGTCATTTGTCCTGTCAGCGCTCTCAGGTGTTGTCTTGGACTTACTCATTTCAAGAGGTTAGAAATCTACTATTTATTCATTGAAATCCTTCAGTTTCCCAAGACTTATCCCCCAGTTATTTGACAGGTGGCTTCACAATTTGATTCATTTTGCCTGTTCTAGAGTTTCTTTACAAGTCATATCTCATCAGATTTGTCACATGTCTTTCTTTACCTGTGTGATTAAATTCCCTGTTGAAGGAAATTGTGTGAGTCAGTGCATTGACTTCTTCAAATACTTTTCTCTCTCCTTATTTGTACAGTTTGGTAGTTACTTCTTTGGAGGATTTGTGACAACAGCCTGTAGCCATTTTGAACACATCCATGTGATTATAAAGAGGGTAAGTATTTCTTCTCTTCCTGTGTTTTTCCTTTCCAGAGTCCTTTACCTCATTTAGTTTACTGGATTCAACTCTGTGTTAAATGTTCCCGAGATAGGTGTGCTTTTAATCAATATAATGCTGCATTAGCAACCAATTCAACAATACTTACTACTGGATGCAACAGGCTCCACTGAAATAAGGTGTTCCATAAATTTTTGGTTTGGTGTTTTATGGTGCAAAGCAACTAGGCTATCTGCACAAAACTATTTAGTAGCTCACTGAATGGTTTTACTAATTTTTGTTCAAATCCCCACTCATAGACGATCATGGGTGAAGCTGAAGGTGATTCTGCTTGTCCCTGCTGATTATCAGATTGAATAAACTGGCTTTGGTTTGCTTTTAAAAATTTAGGAAGCATGGTTCACCTATTACATTTTTCACAGCACATTACTCCCCCAGATTCTACTAGTGTAACTATGAAGTTCTTATCACACCCAATTTCCAGTCACTAGGGTAGAGGGCAGAATCTCTTCCTCCAGAGTTTGAGTGAGTTTTTTCCACTCTTGAACAAGAGGGTGATGTTATGGACCCTTTCACCCAGATATCTGGATGTTTTTCCAAGATATCAGTGGGAGTGGCACCAGTCTACATCAAAGCACACTTGTGATGCTGGATCAGCTTTGATACCAAGTTATCTGGATTTAAGGGGTGCTTGGTCCTTCTTTTTGATCAATATAAATTTAGTATGTTCATAATTCCAAATGCAAAGCAGTCCTGTTTTGGATCCATGTCCTTTTCATAATTTGCAGCAATTGTAAATATCCTTGCCCACTTGTCTGGGGAGTAAGGATGAATGTTTATAATTTTATATAACGGAATGAGTTCTGTTACTTTAGTTGATTAAGACATACCTGATTCTGTCCTTTTCAGCCTGAGCTGTTGCCTTTTGGACTTTTTCAAGTTGAGGAGAAAGTTTGTCCATTTCAGTGCTGTACTTTTTTTATTGTGATTCAGGTGGTTTGAGATCTGATCATATGTATTATCTGTATCTAAGATTACACTCCAATTACCATAGCCACTAATGTGGGATATTAGGACCAAGACTTCTTAATTCCAACCTCAAGTAGTGAAACTGCAGTTGTGTGTTTTGGGCTGCTTTTTTAATGATAATTATTTATAGTACTTCCACCCTTGATACAAAATCTGTGCTCTGGATGAAGAGCATACCTGATCTGGTTGTAGTGTGGTTCTCCACTCGGATACCACTATCTTGCTACACCCTTGATGTGTGCAGATGTTTTTTGTATGGATAAATGCCCCTGTTGACTGCTCCATATTTTCAGTGTGGGATTCTAGTTATAGTGTCAACAGATGGTATGTTTTGGAAGTTAACATTTTCCTAAACTTGAATGTGTATTTCTAGTAATACCTCCCCTAACACTCCTCTACCCTCCTTCCCCACTAATAGCTGGTGTTGGTAACCAGGATTGGTGCATTGGTTTGTATGGAGAATATATCATCAAAGGCATTTTAGTGGAGTGTAAAGGACTGTAACAAGCAAGAAAAAAATCTACTGGGAGTAAAGATGAAACTTTGGAAGTTGAAGAATAGTTTATAGTGTTGACAAAGGCAAGTATTGTTGGAAATACGTTTTCAAATTTAGGAAAATATTAAATTCGAAACAGAAATTGATTGTAATATTTTATTTTCCACTTGTAACAAAAAATATTGTGTAGTTGGTGTTTTGCTTTAATTTCTGAGCACCTGTGTAGTTAGGGGCTTATTTGCATATAAGCATCTTTCAAAAATGGAGGAAATGCTACTTTGAAAAAATATTCTTATGAGAGTATGGTATTATTAAAAAAAAATTACTGAATTGAACAGAAAACTGACTCTTCATCATTATTCAAATACAAGAAAAGTTGAGATATGTGAATGAAATAGTGTAATGAAAATCTGGTTTTTATAGAAATTCAACGAATTCCATTGGAGCAGGTAGTCCTGAGAATAAAGTTGATGCCAATATATAACAAAAAGTCTGTTCTGGTAAGAAAAAAATACTAACTTGTATTGAATTAATTTAAATGTTGTGGATAGAATTATATTTTTAGAAAAGGGAGATATCTTTAACTTTTTTGGTTAGCCTGATTCTGTTACTGGTTGTTATTAACTTGCATTAGATTTGTCTTTTAGTCTAACCTATCTTTATTACTGAAATTTAATCCTAATCATTTGGCTCAGCAGAACTACATCTTGTTGTATTTGTTGGTTACTGGTTTTTAAGCTCTCTTGTGTAATGTGTAAAGCTATAGTTTATTGTAATAAAAACATTCTGAAATTGGGTACTTCATATTATTAATGGCCTACATGGCTCAACTGTAAGTTTCGATATGTATAATGTTAACATCAAAGTTTCACTATCTGTGGTGGGCACTGCAGAGATAGCCCATTATATAGATTTGTACTTAACTATGCACAAACATATTTTTTATTTTTACTGTTGTGATAAACCATCAAAAAGTTGAGAAGCAGTTTAACCTTAGTGTCTTTTGTAATATGTTGAATGTAATATGTGCATATATGCTTACAATTATATAGTTACACTAAATACATCTAAGATGATAGTACCTTTCTTAGTTGATGAAAAATCTTAATTAATAACCAGTGCTACAATGTTTACAGTATTTTTAGATCAATGCTATACATATTCTTAAATATTTTTACAGTAGAGAAAATATCAGATAATGATTAAAAAAAACAAACAGAAAAAAGTCTGTCAAAATATAAATCTAAAAGATGTTTTTCAGGTTAGGCTCACATATGTATTTTTAACATTTAATATTGTAGGATGTCTTGTCTTCCACTTTGGAACCTCCATCAAGTGAGAGTGTGAAAATGGCTGTTAAGAGACTGCAAGAAGTGGGAGCTCTTGATAAGATGGAGGTTAGCATTTAGTGACTCTAGCTTTCAGATAGATAGTTAGAACAATAAAATTTAGTAAGTCTTTTTTATCATTGTAAATTTATTTTATATAAACATTATGCAGTTACTGAGACTAATTCCAAAATGATTTTTTTATTTGTATTTTCTCATCAAAGTTACAAATTAAGAAATACTTTCACTGCCAGTTTAGAACATTTTAAAATATATTTTTTCTAAAGCTACTTGAGAATTTCAGTATTTAGACAAAATGAATATTGTGTGCATATAATTATTTAAAAACAAGTTCAAAAAATAAGTGGATCAAAACACAAGTAACAGTGTAGTGTTATTGCCCATTATCATTGAACAACTTGTTTTATTCATATTTAGTAAATAAACCCATTTTGGTTTGACTGTTGATGGATTTTTTTCTTGTTTTGATCCTGGTGGACACTTAAAATTTGTAATATTTTTACTAAAATTTTCATTAGATGAATAATAAAATTGTAATAAAATTTAGAGTAAAGAATTGAAACAATTATGAATAAATTTGCATAAAAATACTTTTTATCAGGATTTGACTCCTTTAGGATATCACATTGCATCTTTACCTGTGGATGTCAGGTGAGTTGTTGGCTTCATTATATAGATCATAAATTTTAAAAGTGAGGATGCATATTTCAATTGTTAAAGAAATAGAAATTTTAAGAAATATTTATTGCAAGATCACATCAATATCAAAAGAAATTAAGATGTTATTAATTCCTGGATGTTTATTAGATGTATTAGAACAATGAATGTCTTGTAGAACATCCCATTTATAAGTGAAAAACAAGTGTTTGTAATATAGGAGCAATTAGTGCTTAATTCTTTCACAGCTGTGTGTCATTGATTCTGTGGTATGATGTCTATATTTGTGTTTTACTGTAGAATTTGTAGCATATACTAAGCTTTTGTCTTTATCTTCACAAAGACATATATTTGTCTTTGCTAATTTAAAAATAAAAAGCATCAACTATACTCTAACTTGTGTAAGAGATTTTTATCCATGTTGTTCCAGAGTTAAGTGCTAGATAGAAGAGTTCCATATTTGATTTCACCAGTGTCCTTCTGCCTTTATAATGTCCAATTGATTCTTAATCTTCCAAAACATGCTTACTGCCCCTGACAATATAGCTATTTCCCAATCTCCAGGATTTCCCTTCTTTGCCCATCTAAGCATTGATAATGCTTGCTATAGCCTTTTGTACCCCACGTGAATGCCCTAGGTAAATTCTAATTTGCAAAATTCTCCACCTTCAATGCATCTTCTATTAATGTACTGTGTGTGTGTAATAATTTTCATTCAATTGATTTATTATTTTTCATCTTTTTATGTTTATCTTGTTTTTTGAACTTGGGAGAATAGTCACTTTCCCTTAACTGTCTGCAAGCAGTTAAGGGTGATATAGATATGAGACATGGGCTTGAGCACCCATATATTGCTCTCCTAATTTCTAATTACTTGTGTGAGACTAGCTGATTGGAGGTTAAGATTGATAGATGGTGTATCCTCGTCACAGTATGGATCCTACTTCTGCAGTCACCTCCAAAATCTGGGATGTATTTTACAATCTCGCATTGTTGCTTGTGATTCGTTTTTCAAAATATGCAGCATATTTTATTTCATATTAATGTTTTGGTTTGTGACTTGAAAATTTTTTAGTTATATATGTAAGCACCTCATCATATGATAGTGGAACTCTTGCTTGTATGAAACTGGAAAAAAACTTTTTATTAGGCTTTGTGCAACACCCTATATGCTTGTAGATTTGCAATAGGGATCATGATTTTCCCATTTTGCCTCCATCTCCTGTCATGGAAAACTTTTTCTCCATTCTCAGGGTGCAGATGTGAGCTTGTGAGTACATCACACATAGGTCTAATGCACTGGCACCACCTATATAAATATAGTACTGTCTGTTGTATGTCCATGTAAATACTTTGCATGGTGTGGATGGATCTTTACCAAACTTGGTAGGGAGGTTCATTAGATCCAGAGAAAAGTACACACTAACTTTCAGTTTTGCATTTTGCAGTATGTTTTTGTTTTTTTTGCAGGGTTATTTTGCTACTATTTCACCGTTGTTGATGGATCTTCATGAAATCTGGCATGAAAGATTATTGGGTCTATAGATGATATGTGCAAATTTACAATTTCACATTTTTTGTTTTGCTTTTTTTATGGGTGTTTTGGGGATTTTAATTATATGAAGGACACAACTTTTGATGTCCTAAGATAACCTTTCATAAATCATGAATTCACAACTTTTGTCCAGGGTACAGGTACCCTAGCTAGTTCATATAATCACTTTTTCTCAACAGAAATCAAGACTGGGTTTCTATCAACAGGAGTGTTGTGATTGTTCACTATTTATGTTCTGACTTTGAACACAGTTGGCATCTCTGTGGTTATGTTTTTGTTTTTATTTATAAATTACTTAACAAAAAAAATCACAAATGTACCTACAGGTATGAATTCTCAAGTTAATATTTATACCATGGAGGTCAACAAGACCTCTTCTCATCTGCCTTTGCTATCTGGTTTTTATCTACAGCCAGAGGAGAGATTCTCTCAGTCGAAGTTATGTGATATTTGTTGCTAGATGGAAACTGACTATATCTATCAGGGGTGTGGTTTTGAAATGACCCAGGAATAACTGGCAAGAATTTACTTCTTTTTTCTGTTCCTCCTTTTATGAGGGTGGCCTCAACGGAGTATCATTTTGATCAGTCATCTCCAACCTCTCTTCTTCAGTTGGGTGCTTGAGTTTGAGGTTTTGGGCATGCTTCCTTGTCATACTAGAGAAATTTATTTTATTATGAGTACAATATCTTGTCCATTTTGGTGTTTTCAATACTCACTTTAGTCATTCAACCAACTCTTTTAGGCTTTAAGTCATTCAACTCTACTCCTTCCTTATCAGCAGAAAGAACAAGTGACTACTTCCAAAATATTCATGGTGAATGGAGCTTTGCTTCCAGGCCATAACAGAGGTGAGAGCCAAAAGGGCAATAGAGAGGGCTGATCTCATTTTTCCACAATTTTATTCCCATTTATTCATTGTATCCAAAAAGACAGGGAATTGTCATTCAATCATCAATCTATCTGAACTCTAAATTATTTTATTCATTATACTTACTTTACAATGGAGTATTTTCTCCACTTGAGATGACACTTTGTGCCAGGTCTCTAGATGGCCATGTTTGATGCTACTGATGCTTATCTATATATTCCCATATCAGAATGTTCTTGGATCAGTCTAAGGTTTGTGCACAAAGATCAGGTGCTATAGTTACAGACTCTGCTTTTTGGTCTTGAATCAGTATCTTATGTCTTCTACAGAGTTATTTGAGCCTTTTCTCATCACCAGTATTCTGTAGACCTGTACACATATTATATGAATGTATCTTATCCATTTGGGTGTTTGTTTTCCAATACTCACTTAAGTCACTCAGTCAACATCTTTCAGACTTAAAGTTATGGAAAGAGCTGTATTTTGAGTAGTATGTTACATAAATAATAAACAGTGCCTCTTGAGATGAATTTATGTATATGTGAGAGGATTTTGCTGAGAACATTCTATACTTTCAGTTTACTTTCTCTGTGATCTGAACATTGACCCATATGTTTGGCATGTGTGGAGACCCATGAAGGGGATCCTGGTGATTGAATGGTGTCTTGGGCACCATAACAGACCATGTTGGCCTTGAGTTCATGCAGACAAGTGCCTTTTGGGGTGCCTCTTCTTAGGGTTATTTTGCTGGTTTTTTTGAGATAGGTACTACTGAGTACCAATTTTGCATTCTAAACAGTCCATTGATAGTGGTGAAGTATTTTGCAAATTAGAATTTACATAAGACATTTGTGTGGGGGTATAAAAAAACTAGAGCAAACATTTTTAGTGTCGAGATGGGTAGAGTGGAGACCCTGAAGATCCAGAAATATCTATATTATGAGTGGAGATAAGTATTATTGGAAATGCATTTTTAGTTTAGGAAAATGTTAACTTTTGGTGTTTCCAATTTACGTAATACATTTTTGTTTTTCACCAGTTTCATTCCATTTGAATTTTGTGAGAGACATTCCATTATTGTCAATTTTTGCCCTAGTAATGCAATATCCAGTAGAGTTGTACAAAATTAAATATTGGGGCTTTTCTTTCAAACTGGTCAGTTTTCTCATTTAACTCTACCAGCATGTTTTGGTGTGTATATCCACATGATTGTCATACCATACAGTTTCCTTGTCTTTTGCCATCCATCTGTGGTCAAATGTTCTGAACTGTACATATGTCAACCTGTCTGTCATTTGCAAATATCATGTTGGTGACACTGTCTGTTTACAGTTTATAGCATATTACTTACAGTTATTCTCTACTGATACAACAATAAATGTATGGACTTACAATGCTGCAATCAGGGTTTCTATTACCCTTAGTGGACATAGCAGATAGCTGGATGTGACTTTGTTTTAAGAAAAACACTCATACTCAGCCATACAAAGAAAAGCCATTTTTTCACTTCTATCTCAATATCATATATAGGAAACTTGAATACTTTACATTTTTAAGCAGCTATCTGTAGTGCAGGAATCATCTTTAACTACAATGGCAGCTGACTGTCTACCATGGTAATCAATAAGTATTGACATGATCTTTTTTTGCTTATTTTTGCCATCCCAGAAAAGTAAAAGGAGTTAATGTTAGAGAAGTCTCAAGGTTTATCCCAAATACATTTTGAATACTGGATGCTAGCAAACTATACACTGCATATACCTTTATCCAGATGAATAAATTTATGTAACTGAAATGTCATACAACTCATTTTGTCAATGTTATTAAAATACAAATGAATGTGATGTCACAAAACAAAGTATTCTACCATGCATTTTTAAACGTGTTTTTAGTGGCTTTGAAAATCTATAATAAAAAGAGCAACATTATATGAGTTACCAAAAATGTGTTCTATATTTGGATAAACATTACTGGAAATATTTATGAATGAAAACATTTTCATTTGTTCTGTAGAACATTTTGACAAATTATTAAGAAACAACTACAACAAACAAAAACAAAATTGCACATCATAAAAGCTTTATGATAATAACTTTGTCTAACTTGCCTGTGGGATGCCATAGTTCTCAGTAAGTACTGTAAATTCAAAGCAGGTCACACTGTACTTAAACAAGGAATGACATTTGATACAGATGATTAACAGATTTAATAATAACTTTATAAACTAAGTTCGGAAGTATATATTTTAGATAGTTTCACAGTTGTTATTAGCATAAAATATATCTTCACTTTGAAGAAGTGTCAACCACATGTACAAGAGGTTATTTTGTTGTATTTGTGATGTTGATATTTGAACTTTTGATTGAAGTAGTGTTGATGACACTTCTTTATTTTCCTTCTGAAATTAGAAAGCACTTCATTAAATTGCCTGAAACTTTGTAAAAACTTCAATAAATTGTAATGTTTTTTACTTTAAAAAATAATTATTTGTTTAAATTATACTTTATTATAATATTAGTTAATAATAAATTAATTTAATATAGTTTTTTCCATCAGTTTTTAAGGTTGTGATATTTTTAATAAAATTGTTGGACCATGTTTTGAAAATTGTACAGATATTTGTCATAAGTTTTTAGTGTTTTTTAACTATTGATAAAAGTTTCATTTTTTTTGTCTAATCAGTTTTGACATGAATGATTTTCATGTACTTTTAATTTTTCATTTTACTAATTGCAGCAGTCATCATTTTTGGCTGTAAATTGGATAAAACATGCAAGAAACTAGCAAAGATTTATTGTTAACCTTTTAACATGCTATTATAATTTACTTTTTAAGGTTAAGTAATAATATTTTTTGCAAACAATATTTGAGGCCAAGACCAATTTATATTTAATGAATATAATTACTTTGATAATAAATTATTTTATTTGTATTATTTGAATGTGAAAAACTTAACACTGACATTCAATTTTATCTTGTGTCTTGTCATAAAGAAAATTTTCATAACTTTAAATAAAAGAAGTACAACTTAACATGAAAACATTTTTGGGAATGAAAGGTGCCTAAAGAAACTCAAGAAGACATTGAGATTAACAACTTGTTCATGTGTCTTCTTGTTAATTTTAAGAAGTTCTATCTAGTTACTTTCCCATGAAATATAAAACTGTTTGCGTCACTTTTTGTGCATGCTGATATAATTAGTGTATAATCTACCATATCCACTCACATTTGAATGTTACTTCTAGTTAGTTAGAAAACAGTGCTTCATTAGCGTAGTAATTGTTCAGACTGCAAAAGGATCTAGTAATAAAATCAATAACAGGGAAAGAAAATCACATGAGAAATAAGACGTAAAGAGTATAATTGTTGAGGAATGATAGTCTTTTGTGAATAAAAATGTATGCTTTGGGATAGGTAAAACACTTGATAAAAAGAATAGTAAGTGGTGTTTTCCATGTGAACATTTTTCGTTCTTTATGAATTACTAAAGTGTTACAAGATAGCACAATGAAAGTTGTGTTTTTTTGTGAATGAAAATTGTGAAAGAGAATTAAAGTTATTATTTTCTACTTAAGTTTTGAAATTTGATATTCAGATATGCACTCCACACCTGAAAAGGCACCCTGTGGTTGGTATAGGTTTAAGTTGAATGTTTTTAATCATTAAGAATCCTTATGAATTATCCACTTTCTGATTGAAGTGTATTTTTGTATTTTAAAGGATTGGAAAATTGATGCTGTTTGGATCCATGTTCCAATGTTTAGATTCTGCCCTCACTATTGCAGCCTGTTTGAGCTACAAATCTCCATTTGTAAGTTTTGTGTGGAAGTTTTTCATTATTTGTTTATGCCAGTAGGTGGATGGTGAAAGTGAAACATTGCACTGTTATAAGTAGTAAGAGCTCATATTATTAATACAATAGAACCTTGACATCAAGAGTACCCTTTTGACTGCATCCAAATGCCATCTTTAGCAGGCTGGTCTTAATATGAAAATTAAGTCATGCTAAGTTGGTTCCTTTGTTAACTGTACTAAATTTTGGATTTTTAATGCCCCCTTCACTGTGTTTGGTATATGCATTTAAAACAATTTTTATTACATGTATGTAAGCAATGTTTTATGTATATTGTAAAGAACATTAAATAGATGGGACAGAAATGTTTTTTCAATTTATTTCTATTCCATAGCTATGAAAACACGTGCACTTGTAAAACATTAACATGCATTTGTACATCACACACATTAGGTCATTAACAACAGATCTACAGCAAACTGATACTCTTATCCTTTGTTAGTAGTTTTATGTTTATTTTGCAAAGAAAGCTTTTAATAGATGATTGCTACATTTACAGCAGTGTTGCAATTGTAATCCCCAGGAGTCATGACAGTGTCTAAAATGTTTGAGAAACTTTGCTCAAGTGTAAATTGTTTTAGATTAAAATCCCAACCTTGGACTTGCACAAATGACTTTATTAGTGGATAGTTTCTGGCTTAGGTAAAGGGATTGGTTTCTCATCATTCAAAGTAGTGTCATCATTTTATGAAGGCTTTCCTCTGATTTCATTTGCAATTCATTGTTTCCAACCCCTTTCAAGTTCTGTCACTGGAGCATCTCTATCCTAGTCTACAAACTTTGCAGCATTAAAAGCTTCATTTCAAGTTATATCTGACAGATGTACCATCAGATTACTCAATGGAATGTTGTCTTCTTTGTTATCTTCAGAAACTATTAATTTTTTCTTCCATTGATTTCAGAGGATGAGAGCACATAGTCATAAAATCTTTTTCCTTTTAGCAAACTTACATGAACCACTAAATACCCCTTTCCACAAATGCTTAAATTTTTGCTAATATAAAGAAGAATAAATAAAAAGAAATACTTTAAATTACAAAGATGTTAAGTACTTCCAGTGTTACAAGCAACAAATTATTCAATAACATTTTGGAAATAACTGAAAGGTCATGACATGCACACTTTAACCTGCCTACAATGAAAGGGATAACTGCCTTTTTTCTCAAGTGGCTATATAGAGAATAAGACTAAAGACACTTCCCTTAATCTGGATCATTGAGGTCCCAGTTATTGCAAACTTTATATTTTGGTTACACATAGTTAAAAACAAATGATCTGCCCTAATAACAAGATGCTCCTTGTTTCAAAGTGCCTGTTAATTGAGGTTCCACTGTATACATTATTTTAATTTGCACATTTGCACATGTGAAATGAAGAAGTTAAATAAAAAACTCAGGTGAAAATAAAATTGAGTATTTCAGATTTTTATTGCTTTAAAAATGATAAAATTAATATGTAGGTGTTTTTCCTTTAAATATGATTTCACAATTTTTATAAAACCATTGTATTTAGTGGTTTGAAGTGTAATAATTGACTGTATGTCAAATGTAGGAAATATAATATAAATTCAGATTGTAATAGATTAAGTACAGTTTTTAACTGAAGATCACATGATTAGTGTAGAAATGAACTTTATGATCTCATCTTAATCTTTTCTGAAAGTGCAAGAAGGTATATTCAGTCTACATTTGGTTAATCAGAAAAATAATGCGAAAACATGGAAACATATCTGCTCCATGTGACTGTTACAAAGTATCTCGTAAACACATACAGGACACAGTGCAACTACCTTATGAAACAATTGGTAAGTTTTTTGGATGGGCACTCTACAAAAAGTGAAACCTCAGGCTGAAATTGTACAGTCTCACTCAGATTTAGTGTGATTCAAGAATAGAACGTTACAAAAATTTAAAATGTAGAAAATTAAATATGTACTATGGGAGAATAAGGTATAAAAAATTTTGCATACTTAGTATCACAATTTTGGTAGTTTCTTTTATTAAATTAAACTAAAGATGAAATAGCCAAAACATGGTATTACTACTACTTTAAAGTTATTCTGTTTTTGTTCTCAGTGAATGAGTAATACAGTTTAACAAATAACATTACTTGGAGTGTGCTGAAATATGGAATTTAGGCTCCATAGTTTATGCTGTGTTTCTGGTACATTAAGAAAATAAGTGCTCTTTATTTTTGCAACTGTGGGTATGTTAGGATGATGAATATCAAAACTCATTTGATTAGAGCACCCCAAAAAATTGCTGTTGTGTAATGTTGACTAACTTTGAAATTAGAGATGGATGTTGGATATCTTTGTAGTTTTACACTAAACTTTAACAAATATACCATTATTCTTTGCTAATCTAGAAAATAATGGATTTTACTACGATGAATATGTACTAATTGTGTAATATTTATTTTAAAAAGAAATTTCTTTGTTTATATTTTTTAAAAGAAAATATATACGATTAACTAATTCATTGAACTTGTTTAAAACTGTTAATTTGTGAAATAATGGTTTTGAAATTTTTCCCAGTTGTTTGTTTTGTAATTTTTTTCTTCAGAAAATAGAATTTATGAAACGAGAAGAATCAGAAAGAAAAAAGAAAGAATTTTCAGCTGGCAAGAGTGATCAGCTTACTGCACTTAAAGCCTACAAAGTAATGCATTTATTTGTAAATTTTGATTTTTTATTCAACAAAAGTTTATGAAATTATTGTAACTGATTTGTATGTAGTGTTATTAAATACTTTTTCTAAAGGTAGGAAACATTTTGAAACTTAACACAGCTATATATAACATTATATAAAATTATAAGTACAACAGTTCGTATTGCTTCTATTTGTAATAAATTAGTTTCATTTGCAATTCTTATTTCTTTGCTGTACTATTAATGCTTCTTAATGAATTATAAATGGGAAAACAACTAAAGATTTTTGTTTGTAGGTTCAGCTCCAATTGGTAAGTGATTAAAAATTGTTCTGAAAACATCAAATATTTAGGATGCTTTTATCTGTTTTTTTAATAGGAATAGTGGTAATAAAGACCACTTTATAATGTTTTACTTATAATTTACTTTTTCATAGGATATGTCATTCAATATTTAACTTTTGTACTTTCAGGGGTGGAAAGAAGCATGTAAAAAAGATAAAGGTTACAGTTACTGTAGGGAAAATTTCCTCTCAATTAATACATTGCAAACAATAGCGAGGATGAAACACCAATTTGTGGAACTCTTAGCAACTATAGGCTTTGCTCCAAGAGGTTTAACATTTTCCTGTCTAGAAAGAATGTCAAAAAAAAATGGAGATGTTATTATAGAAACTACAGGATCTCAGGTAATGTTTTGAGTTTACAGTTTAAATTAGAATTTTGTTTAACCAGTTGAGGTTATAGCATTTGTATCTGTTATGTCATAAAACCAATAGTATTCATGCACATATGAATACAGTGAAATTACACTCAAATAAAATTAATGGAGAAACAAAATTGTGCATAATATCACTTTCAAAAAAAATTGCTAAAATTTGTGAATAGAGTAACTCAATGATCTTGTACTGAGGAATGAATATGTAACATAGACCTTGACACATATGCTAAAGCATTTAACAAAAAGTATTTTATTTTGTATATTATTTTTCTGTAATTATAAAACTTCCTTAATGTAATTTAATCAAGGAATAACAAATATGATAAATATATCATACTTAAGTTATACCATTTTCTATTGCTAATGTACTTCAAGCTTCAAATGGAAACCCTTTTTATATTTTTTATTTAAGTTACTCGTGTAGTCACCTTTTAAACTTCTTTAATGGTAGAACTTCTATTGTATGTGAAGGCAAAATACTCTATAGACTGATCATTGTTTTCATTTAATTCAATTATAAAAAATTTTCTTTTTTTTTCGCATTATAAATTCAACTGTTAAAAGATGGCTTTTTCAATGAGTTTTAGTCAATACTATTAATGTTTTAGGTTTTTTATTGACATCTCAGATTCTTTTTGTATTGGAGCTTCTTTGACAAGTCTAGCATTTTAATATGAAAGTTTTATGTATTTTTTCAGTGGCTTTCACAGCATCTCACATTTCAAATGTAGTTGCCATTATTAAAACAAGTTTACTCAAGATGGTTTATAATAAACAAAGGACAGAAATGGGCAAAAAATAAGCTCAGCGGTAAATGAACAATGACTGTGTGTAGTGATATAAGATACAGATAGGATGGTATTCCTTATTGAAATGTAATCAGATCATATCAGGATTAAGTAACTTCAAACCATTTACATTGCATTTAATGGTTGATAATCAAATTCATCACATTATTCTGAAGACATGCCATAAATTAAAATCAAACATTTTGCAAAATCCATTGAACATTGTTAAAATTAAAATAGTATTGATTAATATATTGATTTTATCTTTTATTTAATTTTTAAATACAATATTAATATTAAAATAATCTTGTATAATAATTTTAGGTTATCAGTTATGTTTCTGTGTACTTAACTGTTAACTATTGTATTGTGTGTATTCCTTTTATTAACACTGAGCTGCTGAAGTTACTAACTTTCATTGACAGATATTTAACTTCCTTTTGTCAAATAATCAAGATTGCAAACTCAAATGTCATTAACTTTATTCAGTGAAATGCAGAGTTGATTGATGTTACTTGTGAACATAGTCAAATACTCCTTTCTGCTCCTCAGTCTGTAAGTCTCTTTCTGTCTTGTATGACATTTTCTGGGTCACTGTTCTGAAGTATCTAGTGAAATGTCTTTCTTCTGCACTTCCATTCAGGATGTCACTTTTTGAAATTTTGAGAGGTTCTGTATCCTGTTTGCTCCTCTTTCTTTGAGCTGTTCTGATGACTACAGTTGCTTTAGCAGTTTACTTTTGTGTGTGTCTAGTTCCTCTAAATTTGTACTACTTTATGTTTCCTATTATTAAGCAATGCTGTGATTCCTTTATACACATAGCTTTAAGTCATATGGAGTATCCACCTTAATTTTTGCCACAGAAACTTTCTCACTGCCTCATCAATTAGCAGACATAGGCATACTTTTCCTGTCATCTGAACCTCATATCTAGACTGGTTATTACTGTTGAACTACCATACCCAGTGTCTCATGGAACCTTTACTTTCTTGTCCCCAAAGTAGTCATAACATATTGGCATATTATGATTTGTTGACACCTTCATTTTATCACAAATTCATATCACCAGTAACACTGTTGATCCATTTAATAACTTAAGCTTACAATTAGTTATGTACTGATCAGTCACTTTCTTCATATACTGAATGGGATGCACTTTCATGACTCTTTCTTCTGGCAGCAGCATCCATGGTACCAGTCACTCTTTTATTTCTTACTAGCACTGTCTTGGTAAATAGTTCCAGCTACTTCATATAAAGGTTTCTACTGTTTGCTGGTGATGGATTTGCACTCCTTTGCAATATGTTCCATCACATAACAAATATAGCATCTCTTCTCCCTTCTGTCTTTTAAACTCCTGTCACCATTGGAAGGTTTTAGTCAGCCATCACTTGTTTCAAATTTAACTGAATATTTTTGGACTTTCCAGTTGTTTTACTTCCAGTGGTTTCCATTTACAATTCTGCCAGCTGGATCATCTTGTCTGTATCTTTAGGTGCTTTTTTCTTTAAGAACAGTGACATATTGATGGAACACATGATCATGAACTGTTCTTGTAATAAAACATCTGCCAGTCCCTCAAAACTATTTTCACACATGACCATATCAATCCATCAGGTGAAATATTACTGCAGACATGACACAAACTGGAATACAGTTTCTTCACTGTTGACTTAAATCTTTTTGAACTTCTGACGACACTTTCTTCAGTAAGTTCATACAATTTCAGTGAAGCCACTTTTAATTTATCACAATCCATGGCATTTTCTGACACCATGCCTATATATACATTTAAGCCTTCTCCTCAGAGAAGTGTTCTGAGACAGACTGCTCAGTCTACTCTGTCCCAGTTTTGACTTTGGGAGAATCTTTGTTCTTCAAATTTAGGCAGCTAGGGTTAGCCGGTACCGACTCCATTTTCATTCTTGGGTTTTTCTTCCTTTAATTGGGTAAGCTTTGCAATCTCAGTTTTTGCTCTTATTCTTTCTATTTTTAGTCTCTTCTTTCTTAATTTAAGCTCTGATTCTCTTTTTCTTAGTTTGTATTCTCTGTTTACAGGCTCTCCTTTTCTTTTAGTCTTTCTTCCTCTCTTCTCTATCAGGGCTCTTTTCTCTTTAGTTTTTGTTGCTATTTAACAAATTCTCATAGTTCACTAATTTTTAACCCTGGATGAGATTCTTTTTGCACCAATTTATTGAAATTTCTTGACATGCTTATACAGCATTATTGTAATCTGTACACTATATTTGTTACTACTACAGCTGCAAGTATATAGACCTAATTCTTTCTGCTGTTTGCATTTTCTTCTCACTGTTTACCACATCAATTGTTTGATGTTAAGTTTGCCAATTTTCACTTAAAGACTTACTTACACTTCTTAATAGTATAAATATATACTCTGTTTTTGTTCTTGGGCTTAGTATTTTTCTATAGTAAGTGTCTATCTGTGACTATGCATGCACGCATATACAAACTAGTTAAATGTGTATGCAACAAATTCTTTTTAGTACAGAGATCATGGGCATATCATAAACATTATATAGAATTTTCTTCTTGCCAAATTACCTTTTTTTGTTTTTGTCACACTAATATTCCTTGTATAGTTCACTTACAAATATGTTGTGAATTACCATAGTTGTGTACTGCTCTTAAACTAATTTGTTCTTTTTTCAAAATGTTCTATATTTCCTTTTCTGAAAGTGCAATTGAGCTGATTCAATTACTTTAGAAACATGCTTTGGAATAAATTTTCTTTTCTCTTCTTTTCTACTTAGTCCTGCTCTAATGTATTAAATCTTAGGCCTTTGTTAATGATTAGACCCATGACTTTTACCACAGGTAACTTCAGGATGAACTTTTCCTTGGCTTGAACTTTGTACATAACAGCATAACAGCAGCAGAGAGCAATGGATATTTCTAGGTTTCAAATTTTGAATCTGTGATCTAAACACATCTGTATTATCTCAATGTATGAATATTTTGTATTTGAAAGGACTATTACACACCATTCTAAAAGCACTAAATTTTGGTGCCATTACACTATCTAGGAAATACCAAACAATGTTAAAATGTAAATACTATACATCCACTGCAACTTTATATCAGCTGTGACTGCCATGTTACTTCTTGATCTACATATTTAATCAGAAGGCCTTATCTCATACATTTCATATTTGCTTTTACAGTAGTTATCCGTTCTCACCATGTTAATCCATTTATTTCTGATTCATCATTCTCCCTGTTATCCTACTATTCTAGACTGGAATGTTAATCTGGCCCTCCATGCTCTTATTTCACCTCTATTTAAACCTCTTTCCTTGTGTTCTAGTCTCACCTTTCCCTTAAAGCATGTTTTCTTTTCTTTTTGGTTTTGTGGTCATTGATGGTCTGAGTTGTTTGCCATTGATGCTGCACATTCTTTGCCACCATACTAACCATCTTTATTTGGATCATTCCTTCTTTACAAAAAAGCCTTTGAGGTTCGAGAGGGTAGGTTCTTTTTGCCTGTTTCACTTTCCTCTACTTCTCAGTTTTACCCTCGTTCTAATCTGGATAGACTTCTATATCTGGTGCATTCCCTTTATTGCTACACTGCCAGCATGTCTTTTTTCTGTGGTTCCTGTTTCCTATTCTTCATCTGATGGTATTCTTTTTTATCAAGAAATCTATCTCCTTCTACCTTCACCAGTTGGCTTATTTCTTCTTGTCATCTTTCCAACATAATTTGTTCAGAGTAACTTCTCATCAAATCTGACATCTCATGATTTTCCTTGCTTCTTATCTTCATTGGCATTTGGAGGATCTTTTGCAGTTAGGCATGTATACTACCAATTAATTTGTTCATCTCCCATTATTTACATCATATTATGGTTTCAACTTTTCTGGGTTTTCACTTTCCACCTATGGCTGTTCTTCAAATTGTTAAGTGTCTTTAAGACTGGGCATGTTTCATTTAATGCCTTATATATTTCAGAGATCCATTTTTTATACAGTTCTTACAGGGATCCCACTCTGTAGCAAATGGTGCCTGATTATGTATTTTTAAATCTGCACTGTACAGCCATGTTGGCATGCACTTTATCTTCCATGGCTTTGCAGTGCCCACTGTTGCTTCATAAATATACTCTTTCCGGACCATATTAGTCCGTTGACTTTGTGGGTGAAGTAGAACAGGATAGCTGTCTATTCCTGCCACATCTCAGTTGAGTAAATCATTATGATCTGCTTTCCAATAGGGTTTTGTGATCACTCATTGCACTGTCTCCTCCAGACTCTAACACATTGCCACCCCCCTTTTTCTTCTGGTGGAGTATGAGGAGTCCTTACTATTTACCAATACAAGTATCTGGGATGTTTGACCTGGGAAGCACCATCTGGAATGGTTTCCACACAAAGACAACTAACTGTGTACAATAGAGAAGTGGTGTTCTGCAGGTGTAGATGTGCTATCCTCAAATTTGCAATAATCAGTTCAGCAGAGTGAGGCATAACAATGCAGTTCAGCTCTTTGTAAGCCATCATCCTACCCTGATGTGTAATGTCAGTACCGTGTGAGAGGATTTTTAGTGTTCTTGTCTTACTGAGTATGGTCTGTAGTATCCTAACCACTCTACACCCAGGAGTGCATTCTAGTTTACCTATATTTCTCATTGTGTGATTGAGTTGTATCTTTCTCTGATTAAGATTACTTTTCTACTACAGTCTCTCCCACTTGGATGTGCTTTTCTCATTTTCTGCTTTAATATTTTAAACATTCCAAAGGCTATGCCTGGCTCAGAAGTGGTGTGGTTCACTTCTTCAGGTCTTCTGATTGGACACTATCTATGGAGGTATCCTTGTGATACTTTTGTGGAGAATGTCTGTTTTTCCCTTGCACCAGTTCCTCCTTCTATATAGAGGTTGGCATGGATAATTTAAAAACCCAAGCACCCTTTAGATATTAAATAAACTTGTCTCAACCCAGGTCCCATTGTACTTATCAGAGTTTCGGTTATTAATCTGGGAACTTAATGAAAAATCTTAAATATAACAGCGAAGCAAACTGTAATAATAGAACTGTCTATTTGTTTTAATCTTGTTTCAATTACTATTAGGCTCCAGATTTTCTATTCTTGACATTCTCTAATTTCACATGTGTTAGATTAAGAGTGAATCATCAAAGAATAACTTTTATTTTTGTTTATATGGCTAGTCTCAACAAATTTGTATTTAGACAAACTTTTTCCTGAAAAAAACCCCAACAACATTAAAATAGTAATATCAGTTTGTACGTATATGTAACTGTGATGAAATCAGCATTTGTTTTATTTACTTACAGTTTAATGTGCACTCTGAAAACCTAAAACTAGTGTCTGCAATACTCTGTGCAGCACTATATCCCAATGTTGTTCAGGTTCTTACTCCAGTAGTGCGATATGCTAGTAGTAGTTGTGGTGCAGTCAGAAAAGATCGAAAACCGGAAGAGTTGCGTTTCAAAACCAGAGAAGATAATTATGTGAGCCAGCGATTTTAATATTTTATATTTGAAATAAGTGGTATAAATGGATATATTTTTAAAAATAATTATTCAAGATATAGTAAATTGGAAAGGAGGGGGACAGCTGAAATTCTGATTTATTAAGCTTAAAAATATTAATCAATATGCTCTGGAATTTTGAAACAACGTTTGGTGAATACAGTTTATTTTAATAAAAGGAAGGAGGTGCAAAATATGAAGTCAAAAACAAATTAAAATTAGAATATTTAGAGTTATTTCTGATACTTAAAATTAATTTGTTAGAAAAGTGAAGTGCTTTTTGATATTTATTCATTTTTAATATGTTGTAAGGTATAAATAGATTTCTACATATACTTATGATGTTCTCTTTTATTCTGTGATTTTAGCAATCAAATATTGTACACTAATATATTCATATTATTCTACAATATTATGTCAGTAATACAATTGAACTGTTTTTCACAGTAATGTATAAAGTAATGCTGAAACAGTTAAGGTTCTTATGAGATTACATAGAACTTCCTTTCAATAACCTGTGGAAAATTCTTTGTCTTCATTCATTTTTGAATGTCTTCGACCAGGTATGGTCAGGGGGTTATGGTGCTCAACTCATAATTTTGTTACACCACACATGATTGCCCTATCAGTAGTGGGAGTGTTATAATATGACAGTCAATCCCCACTATTCACTGGTAGAAGTGTAGCTCAAGAATTGGCAGTGGGTGGTGATAACTAACTGCCTTCCCTCTCGTCTTGCACCTGCAATCTTATTAAAATAACTAAAGATATTTTTAAACAGTTTCTGTTGAAAAGTAAACTGTACATATAATTTGTGTAAATTAAAAGTTTATTTCTAAATTTTTGCATAAACTTTATCATTGTTTAGGTTTATTGTATGTATAAAACTGATAATTGGTGCAGTAATTTGAATTACTTCTGTATCACAGCTGATACAGATCTTGCAAAACAAAATTCTAAATGGGTCATGATTTTTAGTATAAACTTTATGGAGAAATTTTATGTATTAGATGTAGATAGTTTGCATGAAATTAGGTATTTATATTTCTTCCAGGTGTTTATTCATCCTTCATCTGTGAATTTTAATGTTGGTAATTTTGAAAGTCCTTATCTTGTGTATCATGAGAAAGTAAAGACTTCTAAGGTATGTATTGATAACTTTTGAAAGGAACAATATTATCACATTTTCTTGTAATTATTTAAATTATGCCCTATTTAACAAAGAATAGAAGTTTATGAAAGTTGTTCTTAGCTATTGTTAAGTAAAGTAATTTAAACTTGGATTTATAAGACATTGCGAAGGCATGTTCAAGAATGAAATTAATTATCAGAGAATTATCAGATGCAAGTTTTATGATACTAGACAGTTGTTAGCTTCAGAAATAGAAAAGTCAGTGTTACATATACATAATGTTATAGCTGTGACTAAGAAATGTCACTACTTTTAACGTTTCCTCTTTGTTGACTTGCATAGCTTTTTTGTAATACTGTAAACAATCCTTATTAGAAATGTGTGAATTTCTTTACAAACAAAACTTAATTTTTTCTCAGTATTTAATGATATTTAATACTGTATATAACTTTATAGTTAAATATTTTAAGATAGGCTTGTAGAGATTTTGAAAGATCTTACTATTGTATGTTTTGCATACTCTGATTTGGATTTCATAAATTAAAATTAATATCTGCCAACTTCTGTTTATTACCTTGAATAATGAAACTATGGTATGAGTTGCTAACTGAATTTTTTCACAGCACAGAAAAATTGAATGCTGTTGACAAATTAATGGATAGCCAACAAATGTGTATTAAATTTTATTTGTGTTGTTAAACACTTAGTTTTGTACATTACCTGAATGCATGCATGCACAGAGAGACAGACAGTAATTTTAAGTTGTGTTCTTCTGTCTTACAGAAATTCTGCCACTATCTTGGATGTGTGACTTCACTCTTTACTTTAATCTAGTCACTTGCACCTTCTTTTTCATAGATGAAATCTCATCTTGTTTAGTTGATGTCAATATGTTTTTATACTAACTAAATTTCATCATTGCTTAAGTATACATTTTGTAATGTTTGTATTACATGAGAAAATTTTATATACTGTATTAAAAACCTCTGAAAAAAAACATTATATTTGTATTATGTTGGAAAATACCTCAAGGTTGTTAGCAGTTTCCTTTCATTTGTCACAGTCTTTCAAATATAAATTGTTACAACAACCTTCTGTCTTTCACTTGTAAAATAATTTTCCTGCATATTTCCCCATTTCATTTTCAATGAATGACAAACAGCTTCAGGTAATTTTTAGTTTAAATCTTGCCCAATATTTTGGCTTGTATCCTTTTTTCAGTGGCTAGAATGTGCCCTTTACAACTGTTATATTGGATGACTAGATTCACTTTTCATATGTACTTTATTTGTCTTGACAACAAAGTTGTGATTCTAGTTTTTTGAACTAATAATTCAATAGTTTCTGTAAGTTTACCACCAGCAAATGCAGTATGAAGTTTCTGTATTTGAGTAGTATCTCTGCACTAGTTGGAACTTTTTATTGTGTGTCTGTTGACTTGATAAAAAAACAAAACAAATCGCATGATTTTCAGAACTCCATAGTGAGGTGTATAAATCTAATTTTCAGAAGTTTGATTTAATAATGCTCAATAAATTTTTCCTTGAGATAGTTTTGTATGTATCTGAAAACTGTTCCGTGTAAAACCTTTTGTTGTATAAACATATTCAGTATTGGAAAATAAAATTATGAATGGCAGAAAAGAGAATTTCAGTTGTATTATAACCTGTGCCTTTTTTTAAATTGTAATTTTTTGATTTTGTAGCACAGTTATTCCTTTTATCATTTTTGTTATTAGTAATTTCCCCAAAGACCATTTGAAAACTTTGTGTAAACTGTTTTTTACATTTGTTTAAAATTTTATATTTCTGCTGAGGACATGATATGCAAGTGCAGAATTGATGCGACTTAACATATTTTTCTCTTATCATAGGTTTATATTAGAGAATGTAGTATGGTTCCAGTTCAAGCTTTGTTTCTCCTTGGTGGAGGCCAGTTATCTGTTGAAAGGTACAAAGGAGATTTAACTCTTTCTCTTGATGATGGCTGGGTACATGTTAAAGTTCCATCCCATCATGTAAGTCTTCTGCATAGGTTTGGTTTCTGAATGTTAGCCCTAAATATGCTTGTCTTTAAAAAAAAGTTATTTTGGTTTGAACTCAGAAAATATCTTTAAATCTTAATTTTTCATCAGTTGTTGGAATAAAGCTTAGTATCACCATTACAGGACATTCACTTTGATATCTTAATGTTGCTGTAAAATTTTACTTTGAATTCACATTTTATTAATGTGAATTGTGATTATTTTTTCTAATCTATTTAGCACCAATACTCAAGTAGTTAGAAAACATTAGTATTTTAATAACCAAAGAACAAAGTTAAAATATCTGTTGTTTAAACTGCATATCAGCATGCCAATATTTACTGGAACAAGATTACCTTGGTAGGGTACATACTTCATTACCATGAAATGGAAAGGAGGAAGTAAAGGTATCATATTTCAGTTGCAGTTTATTAATATATTACGTTTAGTCTTAACTAATTAATAACATAGTATGATTATAATATATTTTGTGGTAATGCATCCATGATTACTTGACTACTAGTTTTTAGGTCTTTTGTCACAACTTTTTATAGATTGTCGGTATTGATTTTTAACCAAAAATGCTTTTTTTCTTTGTTTGCAAGCTGAAAAAGTGCATGAATGAACCAGAAAACCTTTTGGTATCACTTTAGATTTTTAAAATAACCTGCAGCCCAAAAAGTGCACAAGAAGCTTTATTGATCTGAGAGCAACTGTCAGGATCAGAATGAAATATGAAATGCATATGCATGCATCAATGGCAAAGTCATGAATAACTAAGACAGGTGCAGAATGCAGCTATGAATATAGCAACAGAAGCAGACAAGCCATCACTCTGTGAAACTGTCTACTTTTGGCTGGATGGGCAGATGTCATATAGAGAAATGGACATTTTGTAATTTGATGGTCTGTGACCAAAACTCAATACAAACCATACAAGGATATATTTGTTTGGTTAACCTGTGCAAGTAATGACAATGACAGGATCATACTCCTCGCACGTCTTAAGTCGCACCACAAGAGAAGACAGTTTTTTCTAAATAATGCAAGTAAAACCTGTGAAAGACTATTAGAATCATCTAGTAATGACCTTTATTCCATACCACAGTGTCTTTTTCAGTAAAAATGGACCATCTAGATGTTAAGCTATAACATTTGAGTAAATTGGTAAGATCTCAGAATGACGTTATCAGTGAAATAGTCTGTTGGATGAGTGAATAGGAAAAGATGAAACCATAGACAAACTGGTCCAATGGAAGATTGAAGAAAAACGTGTAGTGAGCTTGAAGTACATAGAAAAGACAGTTGCCATTTAAATGGAATTGAATTAGGAATTAGTAGGAGTAGAACTTTGAGTGTGCTGGATGGATGAGATCCCATGTCAAAATCTTCCATATATATCAAAATCATCTTATTAAAAACAAATGATACATTTTACTTTTTTACTTCATAACTTACAAAGTGGTTAATGTTAACCCACTGCATCCCTGGTTGGCAATTTGTAATTAGAAAAGTGCCACACTCTCTGAACTGCACACTGACAAACATGCCGAGACAGGATTCTACAATTTACATGAGTGAGAGTCTGTGTTTTGAAGTTTACAAAACTCCTCAAGCATGAAAATGAAATAAGTTCATGTTGAGAAATTTCTGTTTCTTGAAAATTCAATTATATATATTCCAAGCTCGCAGGTTGAGGTTTCTTGATGTCATAAGTGTCTTTTATATGCATTTATTAGAAACTAAGAAATATCACCAACTTTTATGGTAATTATTTCGTTGACTTTATGGCAGTGGTAGAATTATGTGTTTCTTTAGTCACCCCCCATCTCGTAACTTTACCGAATAAGGGTAATTAGCGTAGATACCTGTACTATGTTTAGCTTTGTATAGTGAAATTTGAAATAATTCCCTAGGTTGAATTGTTTGATTGCTTATCTCTGTAGATTTTGTCTTTAAGGCATCTAATTCAGTTCTTTTATCAAATTTCATCAAAACTGTTTTAATTAGTTCATCATAAAAACTTGTGATATTAAAGAAACAGACAGACAACTATGAATCTGTGAATGGAAGTATTATGATTATTGTAATATGTTTTTAGCACTGAACTTTTGTAACAGTTCTGGTAATAGGGCTGTTGTATACTTTTTTACTGGATTTTGATTTCAAGTCTTATGTTTACTTGCAAAGTGTTTTATTGTATTTTAGCTTTCATCTCATTGTTTATTGCTTTTTGTTTAATGATTTAAAATTAGAATATACTCCTTTTATGTAAGTAGCTGAAATATTTTAGTTTTGTTGTTTGAAAATAAAAATGTGGTTATAAATTTACATAACTTTATTTGTTTTTTCTAATAATTGTGAATATTATTACATGATTAATATCTAAAAGATTAATAAATAATCATGTTTATTAAGGAAGCACATGTAACAAACATTCCTAGTTCAAAACTTGGCAACAATTATGCAGCCATTGACAAAAAAGTTGCATCAAAATAATTAACAGCTGAATGGTCACTAAGGGTTAGTGACTATAAGTCTACAACAATAAAATACTTGTTTACTGATTCACTCATGACACTGTTAGACATATTTTTTTCTAAGAATGATGACTTGTGGGAAAAAACTATTTTAAGTTTATTTCTGAATATTTTTCCTTTTTTAAAGTTGTGTATGTATGTAGTAAGTTTTTAGCATTCAAATCTTTAATATATGCTTAAAAAAACAGTTGGTTCTAAAAATTAATTTTTGCTTGAATATCAGTTTATTGAAAACAAAAAAAAAGTTTTGTAATTACTATTTTTTTAATTAGGACAAATTACCAATGCATGTTAACTTGATAATGTATGACTTTTGCTAATTTTAAACATAGTAATTTCTTGTAAATGAAGGTAAAATGAAATTATGGAGATAACTTTTCTCTCAAATGAAGTTCTTTACAAGAGAGTATAACAGGATTTAGTGGTTAGTGTGCCAGGTAATTTTGAGGGGCTGTCATTTTGTTGCATAATGTGACTGCCACTCATACATACCCAACACAACTTAGACTATCCCAAAAGTTGGCAGTGGGTACTGTTGAATATGATTTCCCTGTAATCTGTCAGTTTTGAATAAGGAATGGGTAGCATGAATATCCAAAAGAAACAAAGCTGTTTTAAAGCTAAGCATTAAATTTTCTTGTATTTATTTACTTGAATTGTATTAAAATATTCAGTTTTGTACTTAATTTTTAAGTTTTTTCTTCCAGTTTTTATTAACTATTGTTTTTTCTAGTATTTAAGAATTTGAGATATGAATTAATTATTTTTTATCTCCAACAGGTGGCTTGGCTTATCTGTGAATTAAAGTCTGAACTGGGTCAATTGCTGAGAGACAAGATTGAAGATCCGTCCATTGATCTTTGCACCTGTCCCCGTGGTCATACAATACTAACCACTATAATGACAGTACTATCAACAGAATAGACACATTTAATAAATTATTTTGATTGAAATACCTGATCAATACTTCTTTTATGTATGCTGGTTGCATTTTGTAATTTTGTATAATTTGGAATTAATCAAATATTTTAGGACAGGATATAAACAAACTAGGTTGAATCATCTTCAATATACTAATACAAATATTTATTGATGTGACTGTCACTGATAGAATCTGACATGTTATGGTGGTTAGGGTGCTCAGATCTTAATCTGAAAGTCACTAGATTGAAACTGCCATTGAACATGTATTTGATCTTTTAACTGGATGTACTCTGCATGGCAAGGTGGTTAAGGCACTCGACTCGTAAACTGAGGGCTGCAAGTTTGAATCCATGTTGCACCAAACATGCTCACCCTTTCTGCCATGGGGGTTTTATAATGTGATGGTCAATCCCACTATTCATTGGTAAAAGAGTAGCTCAAAAATTGGAAGAGGGTGGTTATGACTAGCTGCTTTCCCTCTAGTCTTATACTACAAAGGAATGGCTAGTGCAGATAGCTCTCATGTAGTTTTGCACAAAATTTCAAACAAACCAATAAATGGGATGTGTGTGTGTGTTATGGTGTAGTAATCAAGTTGCATTGTTCATTGGTGAAGATTGAGTCGAGTGGGTGGTGTTGAGTAGTTACATTACTTCTAGTTTATTACTTTGAAATTGTTAATGATTAGTTCAGGTAACACTTGTAGCTTTTTGCAAAAATTCAGTTACAAACAAGTCGCTGTTTATAAGGTTTTCTTGCATATTAATATCAACATAAGGTAAAAAATCAAGAAAAATAATGTTCAATAATTTTATTTTCATAATTCATAATAGTATTCATAAGCTTAAGAGAACAGTGATTTTCAGTAGAAATCAAATATTTTTGGTCTTTGCTGAAGTTACAGGACAAGGAAACTTGTATGTTCATAAGACAACTTCTCATCTCACATTGCTGATTTATGGCCTCAATCTAACTAATAGATTTACTTTATTCAGAGATTGTATTAATCATTTTCTTAGTGAAAATGTTAATTATTTGAATAAACAGATAAAGGCATGGTACATTTTCCAGTACCTTTAATCCAGTTTGCTTTTATATGTGGATGTACCTTTATACAGATATGTATCTCTAATTGTTGAACCAATTTAACCTTATATGCCATGAAGATACACAGGTTGATATACTAAATTTGCAGTTTTAAATGGTGATAATTTGTACCCTTTCCACCCATAAAATAATGTAAATAATATTTGTTTTACATTTACATTAGAAATTGTTTTTCCAATAAAACAATACTACAGATACAATTAGTTTGAAAATTATTTGTTTTTGTAGCATAATTTTTTATTTAGATAATTTAAAATTATTTCTATTTTTCCCCAAACCTTCCCGATATTACCATTTTTTTCATATAGAAACTTAAGTACTTGTAGTATCTTTATGACGTTACTTCGTTAATGTGAGATTGAGCCCATAATTTCAAAATAAAAATCTGCAAGTTTTCTTTTTATGATAAATATTATACATAAATACTGTTGTCTTGATCTAAATGTATAAAAATTAAATTTGACAAAGATGTTCTACGATGAAACTGTTAAGATCTTTTAATTGTGTATCATCTTCACTCGTATATTTATGAATGTGAGATATCATCTTCATCTGTACAATTATGTCATGTACAGTAATGGAAATAATCTTACTATGGTTGATAATAGGTTAACAATTGAAAGTGTGTGGAATCACCTGGTAGTTGTAAAGGCTTAAAAGACATGAAAGCTGTACATCTACTGACTTGCAATGCTAAAAACTGGGTTTCAACACATTGTCCATTGTGTAGCTTTGCTTAATTTAAAACAACTGAAACATCTAGTTATTTATCATGCATAAAAACAAAGAAAAACTAAAGGAGCTATACTTAAGCTTATAGCTGATCTGTTACTTTTGTCAAAAAGAATGGTTGTTGTTGTTTTGAATTAAGCACAAAGCTACACAATGGGCTATCTGTGCTCTGCCCACCACGGGTATCGAAACCCGGATTTTAGCGTGTAAGTCCGCAGACATACCGCTGAGCCACTGGGGGGCCAAAAAGAATGGTATTGTATGGTTGCCAAATTTATGATTTTTTTAAAAATACTATTGAGGGAAGCACATATAATTTTCAGTGATGTTAAGAAACCCACTTGTTGAGAATTTTATATGCAAAAACGGCTCGTTTGGGTTGAGAAAATATTTTAAAAAGAAGAGCGAACAACGTTTCGACCTTCTTCAGTCATCGTCAGGTTCACAAAGAAAGAGGTAACTGACCTGAAGTTGACCACATGTTTGGAAGGCGTTGTGTAACTGAGTGTCGCAATTACCTCTTTCTTTGTGAACCTGACGATGACCGAAGAAGGTCGAAACGTTGTTCACTCTTCTATTTAAAATATTTTTTCAACCCAAACGAGCTGTTTTTGCATATAAAATTCACATATAATTTTATCATTTTCTTTGTTATGAAAGACTAACATACAGTATTTTTGCTTATATAAATATAAATTATTTCTGAAAATACGAAATAGTATATCATTTTCTATGCTATTGTTCCATACAAAGCAATATTGCTTCTCTCAAAAAGTGCGTAACAGAATTTCATAAATAGACATAAAAATGTCAGTGCTTTTATCAAGTCAATTATATCTGGGCATGTTGAGAAACTATTTTTACTGACTTAATAAGTACATTAATTTTTATTTTATATTTTTTAAAAATTGTAGAATTTATTTGTTAAACTAAAATTTATAGTCACCTTCCTTTTATTAAAATAAGTTCTCTGGAGAAACAAAATTGCATCTATTTGTGATTTAAACTTTCTGAAAACATGCATATGAAGTTACCTATAGCAAATAATGATTTGAATGGTGTAACTGCAAAAGATGTCCCCACCTTACAAAATGTAATTGAGACCACAGCAAATATTTTTATATAATTGTAGTTCCAGTGTTATAACTAGTGTTGGCTCCCCCCCCCTTCCTTTCAGCTTGTCCCTCACTCTCCCTGTAATTTTGGGACATATTTATGGCATTAAGCTGTCCTTAAACCCTCTGTCATCTCAACCCATGCAATTTTGTCAAGTACAGTAATGGGGGAAAAAAACCAAAAAATTCTACAATTGAAGATAAAGGTTTAACAAAAAAGCTGAATGAAATGGATTCCATCCATGATGATGAGAAAACCCACCTGTAGAGAAAATTTTATATATTTAAAAACAGCTGGTATGGGTAGAGAAAGCACTAGAGGAATAAACAATGTTTCAACCTTTGGTTATCGTCAGGTTCATAAAGAAAGAAAGGGTTGCTGACCACATGTTTGAAGGCAATTGTGTAACTGAGTTTAGGAGTGTAGAGGGCATGCTGAGATGTTGGATATATTATTTAATATAGTTATAAAGGTGTTCCTTTGTATTGGTTTATTTTGGACTTGAATTGTATAAGTAAGGCTTCTTTAATTTTGCATCGTTTGTTTGTTTCTAAAGCCAAAAATAAACAAATGCAAAGGAACACCTATATACCCATAATAATAAATACATCCAATATCTAAGCACGTTTTCTACATTCCTAAACTCAATTACACAACTGCCTTCAAACGTCGCCAGTTACTGGTTAGTAACCTTTCTTTTTTAGTGAACTTGACAATGATTGAAGAAGGTCAAAACATTGTTTGCTCCTCTTGTGCTTTATCAACCCATACTAACTAGAAGCAATGTGATAATGACACTACATAAAATTAGTAGGCACACCCAATGGAACCTTAAAATTTAAGTATTTTTTTTTAAAATTTTATGGATGTTATTATCACAGTTTAATATTTGTATTCTGCTTTCTAAATATTATGCATTGGGAACTTTTGTGTTATAATGTTATTTAAGATCACACTTTATAATAACTAGCTGAGGGTACTTGTTAAGGAAACAAAATTTGTATAAAAGAATGTTAGGTGATGTCCTTTCTTTCTTTTGCTACTAAATCCTTAATGACTTCATTAGAAGTTAACTGCATACTCTGTTTTGTGGAAGGTAATAATTGAATTTTTGATAATTCAGTATTCCTATTTTTAAATTGAAAGTCAAAAGTCTAAATATTTGTAAATGGTTCTCTATTCTAGAATTTTTTTTCTTATCTCATTTCTTCTTGGGCAAAAGTTTTTTCTTGAAAGAAGGAAAAGTGATAAGGATTCTGATTGAGGTAATTAAGATTGTAAAGAGAATTGATATGCATATCCATTATCTTTTTCATACTTAACAGTGAGAACAGCAGGACTGTAGGATACAAATATAAATTTTGGCAGGATAGAAGGAACCTTCAGCTAAGACAGCTATTTACCTAGCAGGGTGTTGGCCTTTGGAATGAGTTGCCTTCTGATATTGTAGAGGCAGTAAATATAAACGAGTTAAAGAATGATGGATGATAAGTGCTGGCTTTAAATTTTGATTTTTAACTTAATCTAGAAAGTGGAATAGCTGAAATAGACTGGTAAGTTCTGTGTTGCCCCAAAATTTATGTTAAAAACTTGTGTTAATCAAGGTATCCAGCTTGGGTTATGGAAGCCAAAGTTCTTAAAGAAAATTTTGCTATTTTAGGGTATATTTTCTTCCCCTCATTAGGCAAAACTCCTAAAACAAAATAGCATCTGTGCACCTCAAGCTTCCAGTTGTCATACCAAAAATTATGATCATCTAACTACCAACTCTGGATTTTATTTCTTTTTAGCACTATTTTGTGTAGCACATTTAAGTAATGTGAAAACAGTGTGCAAGAATTGTTTTATTTTCTTGAATGTGTTTTCTGACAAACTTTTTCTTTGTTTGATTCTTCTTTGTAAAATATAACACACAAACTGTTGGTTTTTGTTTACTAGTATAATTGTTTTGATAGTACAAGAAGAAAAAAATATTGCTCAAAAATGATAATGTATATATATATATTTAACTTTATGAACAAATGTGGCAATATTATACTAGGTGTAATTTTTATTTAACCGTGAAATTCTTATTTTTCATATCTTTCATTACTACTGAGGCCCACAAAATATGATTGTGAAAAATTATTTATTTTTTCTTATCAGTAGTTGTGAGGTTAAATAATTGTGAAACTTGTGTTTAAAAGTAAATAGTCAAAACACTGAAGATTTGACATTCATATCTGGCATTAAATCCAGAGAAAATTCATTTTAAAGGTACTGTTAAGCACTTAAAAGTGAAAATAGTTTCTAAAATTGGTTGTAAATAAAAGGCTTATTAAAGAATGTTAGATTATGTCCTTTCTTTCTTTTGCTACTAAATCATTAATGACTTCATTAGAAATTAACTGCATACCTAACAAATCAGTCAGGGTTATCTGATTGTATACCCAAGTATTGCATTCATCATCTGAGAAATCCCTAGGACGGGTATCTTCCCTTTTTTAAGAAAATTAGAGGAGCTTGCTGGCTCCCCCAGTTTAGTGAGAAAGTTGTGCTTTGAAGACACTGGTGGATACATCCTCACAACACAAATTCCTTAATTTAAAGAGTGTTGGGGATATGCCTATCGAAGTCACACTCCATGCTATTCAGAATTTCTCAAGGAGTTATTGTTGAGAGAGACTAAGAACATTTCCAAGTCGGAGATTCTTGCTGTTTTTTTGGGTTTTTTTTTCAGCCAAGGAGTTTCTGTGGTGCACCTAATTTCTACTCGCAAAGGCAAAATTATGTTGTCTTCTGATGTTTTTATTTTGACGTTTGCACCACCACGTTCACCTACTATCAAGGCTGGGTATTTGTAATGAACGGCAAAAAAAATTCCCCAACTGTTTCGGATTTTGACAATGTCAGTGGTTTAGTCACTTGAAGAACCTCACGTTGTGGTTCTTTACGTGCTCATTGTGGTGGCAAAGAACCCAATGCTTACAAGTGTGAATTTTGGTGCAGTGTTTGATGACTGATAATATCTCACACCAAGAGCATTGGACGTTATTGTCCCCTGCTTCATCTTGGATATATCCTACTGCACTCCATTCCACTGCTACAGTGGGAGTGCAGACATCTCTATGTGACTCCAACAGAGTTGTTTGCAAAGTATTTAAAGAGTCTTTTGCCCTCCATGATTAGATGAGTTGATGAGTCTATCAACTACCATCTCTGTTTCTGCCACTCCTTCCAGTGGCTTTTTGGGTGCACTTCTTTTGAATCTTAAGTTTGGGTGTTTCCTTTGGTCTATCTTCTCTGGCTCCAAGTTGCAGAATGATTATCCATGCTCTCAGTCGCTGGAATCTTTGTCCACAGACCCAGGGCAGGATTTATCAAGGTCAACCGAAAGAAGAAACATGGTCAAACACAGAAGGGATCTCTGCCCAATTCTCCTCCATCTAAATAAAAATGAACACTTTGAACTATCGAGGTTTTAGTTCAAATATAGATGACGTTATGGATTTGATTGATTCTTATTATCCTGTGTGTCTCTTAAAGGAAACGCTTCTGAAACCTACCAATGCAGTCACCATTTGGCAGTTATCTTTATACAGAAATGAGTTGTTGGATGAAAAAGTGCATAAAGAGATAGCACTGCTGGTTGATCAGCATGTGGTCACCTTGTATTTGCCACTCAGTACACCCTTAGAGACTGTAGCCATTCGTGCTTCTTTGGGTCGTACCGTCACTGTTTCTTCTCTCTGTCTATCTCCTGGATGATCAATGATCTATCAGACCGTGATTCTCTAATAGAAGAGTTGCTATCTTCCTTTTTAATCCTGGGTGATTTCTAATTATCATAATGCACTCTGGAATGGTGCTAATATTGATGGGAAGGGTGTTACATAGAGCGTATGCTCCAGGATCAGAACCTTTCTCTCTTCAGAATTGGTTCTTATTTTTATGCACCTAGTCAGTCTTTTACTGCTGTTGAACTCTCTGTCTGCTCCCCTTCACTTTTCTGTTACTTTTCATGGAGGGTTAATAGTGGCTTATGGAGCAGTAATCATTTGCCTATCATTTTAAAAGAGGCTGACTGTGGTCTGTCATCTGACCTGCATGTGTAGATGGAAGATGGACCAGGCCAACTGACCCTCTTTCATTGCTAATTCGGAACTTGATCCTGCCGTCGTCAGTAAGCTATCGATAGATAAATGCATGGCAGCAGTGACTGACTGTATTGTCCAGGCAGCTGCTCAATGTATTCTTAAAACCTCGACACGTTTTCCATGGTATCTTCATCCGTGATGGAATCCTGTTTGCCATATGATACAGAAGACTTGAAACCGAGCCTGGAATACCTTATAAAAGTATCCTACACTTTAAAACCAGATTGCGTACCTAAGATGTATGGACAAGATTTGGTCGCTCAGTGGACAGTATACTTTCACCTTCCTTTCCTTCTTCCTCTGTAATTTGCTGATGCCAAGAGCATCAACATTGCTAACGGTAAAAGCCTTTCCTCGTGCATCTGGCACTTCTGCTTCATCCCCCACTTTCTTAGCCATCAAGACGTGGGCAGAGCAATCGCCTCTATCCTGGCGATCTGGCTGATCAATTCTTTAACTACAATCATCCCTTTCACAATGTCCACGTGGAACTCAAGCATGCTCTTTATCTGTGGGATAGTGCATCAATTGGACCTGGTGATATTCACTGGGAAATGCTGCGCCATATATCTCCTCCCTCTTTTGCTATTTTTCTGGATGTTTTTAACCACGTTTGACGAGAGAGTGCTTTTCCTGATGCTTGGCATCAGGCTATTGTGCTCCCTTTTCTTAAACCCGGGAAGAATCCCAAGGTGCCTTCAACTTAATGCTCATCTCTCGCCAACCCAGAACAACGTTTCGACCTGATGTCATCTTCAAGTTAACGTTTAGAATAGCACGAATGTTTGTCTCGAAATAAAAAAAAACGGATTTTTTATGCTTTCGATTAATTATTCATGTCATCTGTAGGAATAAGTGTAGATAAATGACTATTTCCAAAAATATATAGAGGAGAGCGGGAGCAACTGTTTTATTCAGTACATGAGCTATATTTAAGCAAATAAAAAAGGTTGGAGGTTATTATATTTTAGCTTTTCAATAACAGTATTTTTAATTCAGTTCGTACGAAACTATAGTCTGTTTTAACAACTCCAAAATCTAATTTAAACCGTTGCTGCCTTCAAAATAGTATGAATGGGGGGGCAAAACATCGCCAGCGGGTTAAAGTGTTTGATTCGTAATCTGAGGGTCGCGGGTTCGAATCCCCGTCGCATCAAACATTCTCGCTCTTTCAGTCATAGGGGCGTTATAATGTGTCAGTCAATCTCACTATTCGTTGGTAAAAGAGTAGCTCAAGAGTTGGCGGTGGATGGTGATGACTAGTTGCGTTCCCTCTTGTCTTACACTGCTAAATTAGGGACGGCTAGCGCAGATAACCCTCGTGTAGCTGTGCGCGAAATTTAAAAAAAAGAAACAAACAGTTTGAATGGGCCAGACGTACAATATAAATTAAAATCCGAGACAAGTGTAAAAACATGTAAATGTAAAAATTGGGAAGTAGTAATGTAAAAACCAAAAGTTAAGGAAACAAGATAGGATTTGTGATTTTGACACGGTGTAACCTCAACATTGATTGCTGCAACAAAGTCTACAAAAAGAAATATAGCAATGCACACCTTTGACTTAATTTGAACAAGTACTAAGTCACAAAACAAAACAGAAGTGAAGGGCGGAACAATGGCCACATATACTCTGTTGTACTTTGTCAAAAACTACTAAGTGTTGTAATGGTGCTCCCATTTCTAAATCCAATTTAAAATGTATACAATCCTTGTAATACAAAATATTTGTTTAGAAGGTGTGCTTTTGGGGGATTTGAATGCAAATTCTCACGAGCACGGAAAATGTTTCTAGATCTAACTTCCTTTGGCCTGGCATGGCCAAGCGCGTAAGGCGTGCGACTCGTAGTCCGAGGTTCGCGCCCGCGTCGCGCTAAACATGCTCGCCCTCCCAGCCGTTGGGGCGTATAATGTGACGGTCAATCCCACTATTCGTTGGTAAAAGAGTAGCCCAAGAGTTGGCGGTGGGTGGTGATGACTAGCTGCCTTCCCTCTGATCTTACACTGCAAAATTAGGGACGACTAGCACAGATAGCCTTCGAGTAGCTTTGTGCGAAATTCCAAAACAAACAAACAAATTTAACTTCCTACTGATAAAACACGGGTGTAAGTGTTGCATTCAAACCATCTATCACTGCTACGCTTATATAGATTATGGGAAAACATCCGCATTTTTTAAAGAATCTCATCTGCTCAAATTGGTTATGTATATCCAGGTATGCTCTTATATTTGGAATATTTGTTAATTTTACCATTTGACAACTGGTATATTTTATTTCATTCAATTACTTTTCTAAATGATGATACAGATGTCTTTTTAATGTACACTTATCTATTCTTTTAAGCGAAGGTGGCACGTTACAAAGGTTATTCTATGGAAGTTCGTAACTACTTTGCTTTGTGTGTCTGCTTTCTCGAATACAGTTGTCACTTTCAAATGGTGATTACGAAACTTGTACAAGTTAGTACGATTTGAAAACTCTCGCTTAATCGTTTTTGTTTTGAATGATAATTTAAATAGGTCTTATCAAAGGTATATAATTCTACAGCATATTTCTGGTCTGAGTGTAAATAGTAGTATTCCATTATTACTGTTTCCGTCCGTAAAATGTACGGATGGGAGTTATTCTTGCTTTACATGGTGTCTCCTCTTTAGAAGCGGTAAAGTGCATACCACAGCAGCTTGTTAGAAGTAATTCTGTAAAATACAAACAATGGCAGGTAAGTGACATTTGTCTCACTCATTGTTTATGAATGAAGGTTTTATTTAGAAATGTGTATTTTCTTCTTTTTTTTTGCCATCCGTGTTTATTTTAATGCATATCCCGATCTGAATTATGTGGATACTTGCAACTAGGTTTCAGATGTCAATGCATTTGAACATCACAATTTCCTGCTATAAGTGATTTTGGACTGACTGACGAATAAATCTCAAAAGTTACAGTTTATTTCGTAACTATTGATTTTTAAACCAGGAAGGACAATCGCGCAATTAAAGTAATTTTATACAGATTGACAAAAAAATGAATATACCTAAAATAAAGTTTGTTATTTGAGATAACAATTGAATATATATACAAGTAGAAGGCTTGTAAGTTTACTTGTTTTGCTCTTGTTTCTTTGTCGATCGAACTGTTACTTGAAATTCCAATCCACAAATGCTACAGAAGTTCTTCATTCTGCAACTCTATGAAATTCCTGCCTTGTTACTTGAAGCTGTCTTCTAACAGGATGGAGAACCACTTGAATTATTAAGTGATTTTTAACTGAAGCTTTTCCAGAGCGTTGGATTAATAGTGGAGGTCCTATTAAAGGACTCGTTTGTTCACCTGATATAACCAATTTAAATTTTCACCAATGGGGATTTGTAAAACAAAAGTGCACCATAACAAACCAAAAGACGTTAAACTGAAACATGGAATGTATGATGCTCTCTTTTCCACCTTTACTTGTGTGTTGGAAAATGTTTTCTCAAAACTTGAACAGAGAATTTGATAAATTTTAAATTATCGAAGGCATAAATTATTAAAACTAAAACTTAAAACCTACTACTTGTATTGTAATAAAATTGTGTTATTTCAAAAACAATATAATTATTGAATTTTTATTTTGGTATATTCATTTTTCGGATACCCGATACGTAACATTTTTAAGAAAATGAAACAACTCCTTCTTAATAGGCGTACAAATGTTCATGAAAATATCATAGTGGGAAATGAAATTTTAATAATTAAGTTGTTATATGTTGAACTTTATTACGTTCTAAACGAAAGACGATTGAACTTTTCACCTACGACGGTTCGGACTGTGGAAAAGAGAAACATTAAAACACTTCTTAGTTTTTGTGACTTAATGGAATTGGAGTTTCCTGCTATCAGTGACTTCTGTATTTTATACACTTGTAATTCAACATGTGATTAATAAAGAATAGTCTTCCGGTTGTAGAACGGTAAGTTTACGTACTTACAACACTAAATTCCCATGGCTTTGTTAAAAACACACAAAGAAACCAGAATGAATGGGCCGGAAAAACTCGGTTGTGTGGTGTCATCCGGAACACGTTGTTTTACACAGTTGTTATTGGAGGAATTACATTAAGAAAACTCTCGTCCTTTTAAGTTCAAGTTTAAACTGAATGCTCATGTTACGATGCCCAGTGCGGTTGTATTCTACAAATATACTGTCGTCGCTTTTTGTTTAGCTTCCTATGTTTTACAAAAAGAAAAATAACTATATTCATTATTCCAAAGTGTGTTGAAAAGTGGATTTCAAGCAGTGTAGGACAAGCTTGTAAGCAAATGACGAAGGAAAATGTAATGTCATCGGTTCATGCCTGTCTATCAACGATGACCAACCCATTAGATACGTTTGTGTACGGAAGTGCACCTTTAGATTCTCAAACACCATCTAAAGATGGCCAGTTCCTTGCTAACGTAGAAAATCTTGATGACTTCCATGTTGCTTTAGTGAGGTGTGTTGATGCTCGCCAAGTTGGACAACTCTGTTCCTATTGGGGTCCATCATCTCTTACTGCAGGGAATAGTCTTTGTAGAAATGGCCACCAATGTGGATACCATGGTTACGATTATTACTAGTGTTACACCAGTTTCCAAGGGAACTGGGGTTATTGCTGTAGTGTTTTTTTTTGTGTGATTTCCATGGTTACTCTTACCAATGGTGTCGATCGGGGAGCAAGTTGGAACATTGTACGAACTACGGCTCGGGTAATGGACACAAAACAGTTGGCGGTTACAGTTGTTTGAATGGGCACATGTGTGGTCACCATGACTACCAAAGTTACGTTTGGTGTTATACATCTTTAAATAAATGGAGCTACTGCTGCTTGCCAAACCACGACTGCTCTTACAGAGGTCAAACTTACAAGTGGTGTAAAAATTCTTACACTACGAACGTATGGAACTATTGTTTTTATTATGTTAGAAATGTAACGGTAGCAAGAAAACATCAGTTTCCTTTATGTTACTGAATATACATAATGACTTTTTTGTTACAATTCTTAGTTCTTTAACACAACTGTACAACTAAATACTGTATCGGGATTCTCAAAGGTGTTTTACTATTTTAATTTAACTCGGGTGGTCCAATATAGTGTCAGTATTTTCTAAATAATTTAGTGCAAGATAAATTCTTCTGAATGTTATTTTCACTCTGAATTACAATTAATTGATATTAGAAATTGTTAGTGTAACAGAAACAAATATCTATAGTATTACAGTGAGTTTGTTCACTTTGGCATTGTTTGTTAGCACACCCTAGTTTAGTAATTTAGTATTCGCTGATAAACGAACCCCGCTAGTATGTCTCCGGATTTACAACGCTATAACCAGGAGTTCGATTCCCTTCGGTGGGCTCAGCAGATAGCCCCAGGTGGCTTTGTTGTAAGAAAATACACAATTCACACCGATAAAGAAAAATTATTTTTTTGGACCTCAAGGCTTTACAGATAAACAAATCAAAATAAGTTTCTTAAAAAGTTAAACGTCCAATTAAATACAATTATAAACAGAAGATATTAATAACTAAAACTCGCGTTTTCTTTTTATGCATTGTTATTGAAAGCACAAAGTTACACAATGGGCTGTCTGTGCTATATCACAGTATCGAAACCCGGTTTCTTGCGGTTTAAGTCCGCAGACATGCCGTCGTGCCACTGGGGAATTTTTGAAAGTATCAACTACTAATGTGCAAGCAAGTTTATGAATAAACTATTGCTTTGTTACCCCGTTCATTTATTCTCTTGTGATCAACTGTTCGAACTTAAAATACAAATATTTTACATAAGATTTAGTATGCGTTAAGCCTAAAGAAAACAAATATCAGTGAATAAGTAGAAGTTAATCCATAAACACACTCAGCCGTTTGTTTTTCTCTTGATAAAAATGTACTATAGGCACTATTTTAAGCTCCATCGCTCAAATAAAAATGCTATTTCTCATTGTTAAATCATATTCATAAATTTCGTTAATCACGAAACCATAGTTGTGATATCTGCTACTGTGGGAGATGCTCAGAAGTTTCAATAAAAAAGATCACAAATTTTACCTTGGGCCAATGTGACCTAGCAGCGAGATTGCTGGTTTGCGCACTATAGGGTCTCGTTGCCACAAAATTGCAGCTCATACTTTTAAATTGGGGGTGGCTAGCGCAGATAGTCCTTGTGTAACCTTTCACGAAATGCAAAACAAAATCTTACATTTTGTTCGTTTCATTAGCTTCCGTGTACGCTTTATTCTGTGATCCACTTTCCCGCCACCTGACTGTGAACTGGTTATTCAATCCTCCTTCCTCTCTCAATTGTAACCATTTCTTACCCTTATTTTCTTCTTCCGTTTCACTTTTAGATACGTCTCGATTGTGATCATCTGCTGTTGTGGATTTGCGTTTGGAAAGAAACCTTTCCAAACTCTGGAAAGGAAGTTGGTAAAATAAAGAGCAGACGAAGCCCATAAAGTATGACACGCTGGTGTGTGAAACAAACAGATAACACTGTAAAAACAAACGAACAAAAAACAGATAAATGATAGACTCCACTATTAACAGTAGTGCAATGTGTTACTGAAAAAATACAAATAATTAAACCGTAACAATCTATAACCATTTTAAGATCTTCATTTTAATATAACAGGTTAAGGGAGTCTGTTTCTTACCTTTCGGAACTGAAATAGATTATTTGACCCAAAATGTTTACAAAAACAACAATACTCAATTCTATTCAAATACATAGGTTATTTACTAATCTCATACTTACTTATGTGAGTATATACGTACTGCACATAGAGGTTCTGTCTTGAGGGGGCCTCTTTAAGTTTAAAACCCTAATACCAATAAAGCCCTTAATCCGGCCTTGAATAGCATTTATTAGACATCCTGAATTTCAGACATATCCATTCCTAATTTATAATTACTACTTAAAAATGAGTTTTGAGCAGTTACTAGCACATTACTACTTTTAACTGAATAACAAACATGCTGTAAGTCACTCAGAGTTGAAAGTGCAGGGCGTCTTCAATGGCACACTTCAACGTGTAACTTGGATTTCCTAACCACTGAGCCTCACTCAGCCCCATAATTATAGAAAATAATGAACAGTATAAAACTGTAAAAACCCTATACCGAAACGGTTCCGAAAGCACAAGGGTTATACGTTTTTTTGTCATTTCATGTTAAGTCTTCTTAATGAGAAAATACACAAAATGTGTTAAACCTTGCAAACAATAATTATGACATTGTTATAGTAAAACATATATGTCAAAACGGCTGGTTTGGGTTGAGAAATTTTTTATGTAGAGGAGCGAACAACATTTCGACCTTCTTCGGTCATCGTCAGGTTCACAAAGAAAGAAAAGGTAACTGACCGGTAGCTGATCACGTTTGATTGTTTGTTTTGCTTGTTTGTTTTTTGGAATTTCGCACAAAGCTACTCGAGGGCTATCTGTGCTAGCCGTCTATAATTTAGCAGTGTAAGACTAGAGGGAAGGCAGCTAGTCATCACCACCCACCGCCAACTCTTGGGCTACTCTTTTACCAACGAATAGTGGGATTGACCGTCACATTATACACCCTCACGTTTGAAAGCGGCTGTGTAATTGAGTGTAGGAATGTAGAGGGCGTGCTTACACGTTGGATATATTTATTAATATACGTATAAAGGTCTACCTTTGTATTGGTTTATTTTGGGCTTGTAGAAGTAAGGCTTCTTTAATTTTGCGTTTGTTTATGTTTGTTTCTTTATTTATTATTTAGGTGTTTTCTGTGGTTAAGTTGTGTTTATTTGATTTGCAATGTTCGATTGTAATTGAAAATATATTTTACTTAAAAGGGTTGTTTTATGTTATTAATCATTTCGCGAGAGAAAAGTATTATCTTCTCTCAGTATTATAAGTATCATATGAAGGTATAAATTTTTGCTCAAAAATGTTTTGTTACACACTCACCAGTTTCACAATTAGAACACGACGTTGTTATATAGTTTAACTTATCTATTTTATCGTCAATAACTCGAAACTGATCATCAAGGAGTTGCAATATCTGGTAAGATGATAACATGAGGTAATGAGATGACTGAAAAGGTAATTCCTGAATTAAAATATAATTCCTGCTAGGGGGCGTTGTACTTTGCACGTAGTGATCCTGTAAAAACACAACGAACACTCGTTATAAATTATTCCTGTCACTTTATACTTGAATAATAGAGCTGCTTTGCAAAATATTACTACGGTCATATAATAACACTAGTGCAACAATGAGGTAGTGCTGACGTGGATGTGGCGAAAGGAAATAACTGTGCAGTAATGACGCTTATGGGAATCTTGTAAACAAAAAGGATCGATTTGTTGACTTATGTGAAGTATTGAGAAGCTGAGTTTTGAATGGGATCTCGCTGTGCGAGATGGGGATCCACCCCAGAGACCGTCAAGAGGATGTTACGACATGTTTTCACAGATGGAATAATAAGTAGAGATGGGGCTGAAGCTATGACTGGAAAATGTTCAGGCGCAGTGACACGTATAAAAAAAAGAGAAAAACCCGGACATCGAAACTATCCACTGCTGTCTTCATCGTCATGTACTTGCAATGAAATGAATGCCAGAAGACTTGAAAGAAGTATTGGATAATGTCATAAAAACAGTCAATCTTAGAAAATCAAGACCACTCAATGCGAAGATCTTCAGTTTACTCTGTGAGAATATGGGAAGTGTGCATAAAAATTTGTTGCTTCATACTGAAGTAGGCCCGGCATGGCCAGGAGGGTTAAGGCGTTCGACTCGTAATCTGAGGGTTGCGGGTTCGAATCCCCATCGCATCAAACGTTCTCCCGTGAAGGCGTTATAATGTGACGTTCAATCACACTATTTGTTGCTAAAAGAGTAGCTCACAAGTTGGCGGTGGGTGGTGATGACTATTTGCCTTCCTTCTAGTCTTAGACTGTTAAACTAGGGACAACTAGCGCAGATAGCCTTCTTGTTTCTTTGTGCAAAATTCAAAAAACAAAACAAACATACTAAAATCCGATAGCTATCTCGGAAAAGTGCTTCCTCGGTTTTACGAACTGCGTGAGGAGATAGGTTTATTATTATCTGAATGAAATTTTGAACTTGCATACAAATTAAGGAACAAATGCTGGGTACAGAAAGTGGCTCACCTTTAAGACGTATTTGCCTATCTAAATGAAATGAATGATATAATGCAGGGTGCCAAAGTAACGTAAGTGACATGGAAGTGTTTCAACGCAAGCTAAAACTTTGGGGTTAACGTGTAATTAAATGAAAGTTCAAAAGTTTCAGTCTCGCAGGACACATCTGATCTGTGTACAATTATCGGGGAGTACTTCCCTCCTTATTTAAAAAAAATTACTGTGGATTCACAGTCACTTTGTTGACTCTGCAAATATCAACGATCTGCCTTTAAAAAAGAAAGAACAGCTTATAGAAATTTCAACTGTTCGCACCCTGGAAACATAATTTCAGCAGGAAGAAATTACACAATTTTGAATGTATTTTACTTTTTATTTTTTTACAGCGTATTCCGATTCAATTTTATAGTTTTAGGAAAAATATTAACAATCCAAAATTTCCTTGCGGAGCCCAAGATAAGTGAATAGTTTGAAAAACCATACACTAGAGAAAGGACAGTTAGTAAAAACTAATCCCAGCCAACTCTTGACATGATCTATTTTTCAAAGAATAATGGAGTTGACCGTAATATTATAATTCCCATACGGTTGGAAGGGTGAGCATGTGTGATAAAGGGATTTGATCCCTTGACCCGCAAGTTGGAAGTCGAGTGTTCTAACCTCCAAGCCGTACCAGGTATTTTTGTTTTTCAAAAATGATAGATAATAAAACTTTCTAAACAAATTGTCCACATGCATTCATTCTTGCACTGTTTTCATCTTGTTCTTATTATCTAACAAGATGACGCTAAGAAACATGAGATACAATCTTACTCAACATACACGGAGATGAAAACCCGGTTTTATTATTGTTATTTTTTAGTTACTGTTGCCCCATTTCATTATTATGTTTTCTTTATTTCTATTTTTTTCGTTGTATTTATACAAATCTTGCATATTTTTTTCCTGGGCCCAGTAGACAATAGTATGTTTAGGTTCTGGACAACCGCAGCATTTCTTTATGTAAACCCACACATCAGTCCGAATTACGCAGTCTTTTCTAGTATATTCAGTAGCTGTTTCGTCTTTACTGTAATGTTGTTGATGACAAGGCTAAAACCAGTGTTTAATCAAATACTTCGATCTGTTGTATTGCTTTATATCAAATGAAGCAAAGAACACTGGTGGTAGCACTGGTTTGTTTGTTTGTTTTTCAATTTCGCAGGCCTGGCATGGCCGAGCGCGTTAAGGCGTGCACTCGTAATCCGAGGGTCGCGGGTTCGCGCCCGAGTCTCGCTAAACATGCTCGCCCTCCCAGCCGTGGGGGTGTATAATGTGACGGTCAATCCCACTATTCGTTGGTAAAAGAGTAGCCCAATAGTTGGCGGTGGGTGGTGATGACTAGCTGCCTTCCCTCTAGTCTTACACTGCTAAATTAGGGACGGCTAGCACAGATAGCCCTCGAGTAGCTTTGTGCGAAATTCCAAAAAAACAAACAAAACAAACAATCAATTTCGCAAAAGCTACTCGAAGGCTATCTGTACTAGCTGTCCCTCATTTAGTAGTGTAAGACTAGAGGGAAGGCAGCTAGTCATCCACACTCACCGCGAACTCTTGGGCTGCTCTTTTACCAACGAATAGTGGGATTGACCGTAACATTATAACGTCCCTACAGCTGGGAGGGCGAGTATGTTGACACGACAGGGATGCGAACCCGCAACCATCAGATTACGAGTCGCACGCCTTAACACGCTTGGCCATACCGGGCCCAGGTAGCTAATGTATTGGGCTAAATAGTTGAACTGTATGGAAAGAAATATACTCTACGTTAACTCAGAAATTTATATTGTCTAGAAACTTTACCATGAGACAGCTGGAGTAATACAGGGTTGTCCGGTAGTGGCTGTTGAAGACAATAATCCAAGCTGGGTGGAGAAGAAATACTAAATACGATACTCGACACAGAGGTACGTAGAACTTCCAACTGAGTATGGTGTTGATAATTCCTGCATAATAAAAAGAAAATAAAGATGCGTTAAATATTCGCGTGCTATAATATCCAAAAATGCTATGTGCAACTGGACTGAGGCTAAAGTATAAATGTAATCGTAATCACTATTATTTGTTTCCTTTCCTTTACGATTTTTTGGTTTGGTTTCTTTTGAATTTCGCGCAAAGTTACACGAGGGTTATCTGCGCTAGTCGTCCCTAATTTAGCAGTGTAAGACCAATAGAGAAGGAAGTTAGTCATCACCACCCACCGACAACTCTTGAGCTACTCTTTTACCAACGAATAGTGGGATTGACTGAAACATTATAAAGCCCCATGGCTAAAAGGGCTAGCATGTTTGTGCGACGGGGATTCAAACCTGCGACTCTCATATTCCGAGTCGAGTGCCTTAACCACCTGGCCATGCCGGGCCTTTTACGATTGTTTTCCATTCTATTCGATTCGTTTCATAATGCCGTTGGAACTTGATATGGTGTAATGTTTACAAAGTACGACGTACACAGACTTGATTTAAAATGTCACTTGTATATTATAATCAGCTAAACCTTCAACTGATCAGAAACATATTTAATATTATTATTTTACCATGATTAACAGTAAGTCTTCAAGCAGTACTTGAGCTTAAACGAATCGAGATAACCAGAGTTGCTTTAAACTTAAAATGTAAAATCCAGCGTGTATATTCTTGCATGGATGAAACCTACTTACCTCCGTAGCCACTCAAACAAGCTACAACAACCCAAGAAAGGCTTAACGACCAGGCGAATCGACTGACGCCAGCATAAACTGCGCCTATCGCCTGCTTAGGTAGATATCCACTGTTCCACTGAATAATTCCAAACACCAGTGCTATATTGCAGGCGAAAGCTGTGATCCAGCCCAGCAAAGCCACATTCTGTTTACAGCAATAAGAAGTAGAAGTTTTGATTAAAGAAAGTTTCCAATGAACACACGTATTGTCATATGAATAAACCTTGTTAAATACATGTCACTAAGAGAAAAATACCACACATTTCTCAAAACACATTAGATTGATAGGGTTACATCTTTCCAGTTTTATTTTAAAACAATAAAGGTGCTTTTTATGAAATATCAGTACTTATATGAATTTTAAAACTGGTACATTTTGGGAAGTTTAAAGGGCAATATGCTGCCAAATTTTCAGATTCTATTGTAATGTCCCTCAGTAGCTCAGCGTAAAGTGGGTTTCGATTCCCGTCGTAAGCACATCATAGACAGTCCATTGTAAAATTTTGCGCTTAACAATAAATAAATACAAAGGAATCTAGTACAATGCTTTGGATTACAATGTATTCTTCTTTTAGCAAAGCCACATTGGGATATCTGCTGTGTCCAATCAAGAGACTCGAACCTCCAATTTTAGCGAAGTAAATCCGAAGTATTACCTGCTGTCCCACCGGGGAGCAGAACTTCAATAACAGAGTTTAATTATTTGTTTTTGAATATCTGTTTACAGGATTCGATTTGCTTATTTATCAATGTTGTCCTTTCTTTAGGGTAATAGCAATAGGATAAAAACAAAACGTTGTTCAAGCGCTTTCTAGATTTATTATCTTTCACAATTTTACTACCAAACGAAAATTTTTAAAGACAAAATTTTGTAATCAGTGAAATTTTACGACTTCCTCACACTAATATTTGATTTTATCCGGTGATAAATCGGAGCCTTGTTTAATTGCTTTGATTTACTATAATTGTCTGACAACTTTTTCACACTTACAATCCTCATAAGAATAATAATACGCTCGTTTAAGACAAATTTCTAGTTATATAAACCTTTGAATACTCTTCAAATGTCTGTTAGATTTTACAAACTACCAGTAATATGCATTTTGAATATCCTTTAAACTTTTCATTTGCTAATTTCATGATGATTTTACTCCATCGATAAAAAAACTTCAACTAAAACAAAGTTGAGGATGTTGTTCAAGTGAGTGACGTGATTTTTGTTTGTTGTTGAGCACAAATTTTTATAAAAGGCTACCCGTGCTGTGCCCACCACATATATCGACACCCTGTTCTAAACGTCATAAGCTTTCAGACAAAGTGCCATGCCGCTTAAGCCGCAACTTAATGTTTTTTGTTTTTTTTGGACTAAGAAATTATTTTCAGGTGGAAAATAGAAACGAAAGTGTTAAAATTATTGATTTTACAACAACGCGACAAGTTACAAACACACACAACAGTTGTACGAAGATGAATAATATTCAACTGTTTGATTTCCTATTCGTACAACAACAGTTAACAAGAGAATTTCCTAATCACGTGAATATTAAATAGCTTTCTGATTAGTAACTGAGAACATCTTCAGTCCAATAATACTGTTCAAAACAGATTCTTTGGATCGTTGATTTCCAAATACAATTACTCAGAAGTTTCAAAACACTATAAAAAGGGTACACCTTTTTAAAAAATACCTTTATGAAATTTTCTCACGAGAATACTCATTTGTGATAAAATGTACAATAATTTAGCCAAGCGGTATCGAAATAGGTTATCACACAAATAAATGTTTATGCGTTAATATAACGTTTATTTGATCATATTGATAAAGAATTTCAGACATTGACTACAACATGTAAAGACGCTTGTAACTTACTTCTGTGTTTTCTAACTTTGTAATTTGAATTTTAGGCCGTACTTCCTAAGACATGACCTGGCACGGCCAAGCGCGTAAGGCGTGCGACTCGAAATCCGAGAGTCGCGGGTTCGCGCCCGCGTCGTGCTAAATATGCTCGCCCTCCCAGCCGTGGGGGCGTATAATGTGACGGTCAATTCCACTATTCGTTGGTAAAAGAGTAGCCCAAAAGTTGGCGGTGGGTGGTGGTGACTAGCTGCCTTCCCTCTTGTCTTACACTGCTAAATTAGGGACGGCTAGCACAAACCCTCGAGTAGCTTTGTGCGAAATTCCAAAACAAACAAACAAACAAATCCTAAAACATACTTTCCACACGTACAGACAAGTGTAAGAGAACTAAACAGAAAGAAACAAGTTTTTAATCTTCTGTTACCAAGAAACTATAATTGTTTACAGAATAAACAAAAATATTTTTCTGTTTTTTTAATTTCGTGCAAAGCTACACGAGAGTTATTTGGGTTAGCCGTCCCTAACTTAGCAGTGTAGGACTAGAAGAAAAGGAGCTAGTCATCACCACCCATCACCAATTCTTGGGCTGTTCTTTTACCAACAAATAGTGGAATTAACCGAACATTATAATGCTCCCATGGCTGAAAGGCCGAGCATGTTTGGTGCGACAGGGATTCGAACCCGCAATCCTCTGATTATGAGTCGAATGTCTTAACCACTTTACTATGCAAGGCCCAAAAGTGTTTAGTGAGATTAAAAAGTGAGAGATAGAAACTGAAGCAAAAGAAAAGTGCTAAAGATGTAGAAATTTTTCTAACATTAGTATTTTACAATTAAATTACTACGAAACACTTTACCGGATGCATACAGATCTTCCTTTGTCGATAGACAAATAAAATATATCCTGTTGCCATTCCGACACAATAAGGAGCGAAGTGAGTGTACGGCATGGTGAAAATCAAGCGTAGGAATTCTTTCTGAAGGCTAAAAAAAACGTTTCGTTATACCACATGACATTGCAGTAAAACAGTATGTACATCTCAGTGTAATCTTATATCTTAGAAACATGTTTAATTATACCACATGACATTACAGTAAAACAGTATGTACATCTCAGTGTAATCTTATATCTTAGAAACATGTTTAATTATACCACATGACATTACAGTAAAACAGTATGTACATCTCAGTGTAATCTTATATCTTAGAAACATGTTTAATTATACCACATGACATTACAGTGTACACCTCACTATAATTTTATGTCTTAAAAACATGTTTAATTATACCACGACATTACAGTAAAACAGTATGTACATCTCACTGTAATCTTATGTCTTAAAAATATGTTTAATTATACCACGACATTACAGTAAAACAGTATGTACATCTCACCGTAATCTTGTGTCTTAAAAACATGTTTAATTATACCATATGACATTACAGTAAAACAGTATGTATACCTCACGACAATCTTATACCTTAGAAACATGTTTCATTTTCCCACATGGCATTACAAGAGAAAAGTATGTCTTACATTATAAGTTTTATACTTCAGAAACGTGTTTAACATTACGCCACACGATGTAACATGAGAACAGTGTGTACAATACCTTATCTCTGGGTGTCATGGTGATGGTACGATTTTCTAAGGACTTTAAAGCTTTACTTAATTTGATATATGTTTATCCCTTTCATATCGCTTTGTCTGTCTCCGAACTTATAACACTAGAAACTGGTTCTCAGTACCTGTAACCCATTGTGTAGCTTTGCGGTTAACTATCAACAAAAAACCCCTCCATGTTTGTATTTTTAAAACCAAATTTCTGTAATTTTTTCAGTGGCAAATGTGTTACCACATTCAGTTCTCTTTGTCAGTAGTAACATGCCAGTTTTCTAATTTCTATTGACAATTATTAAAATATAGCGCGTTCTTTGTAATACGTCAATATTTTCTGTTTTTGCTACAAATTTGGCCAATAGATGACGCGCTTATATAATCTTTAATAATCTAAATTTTGACATTAAAAGTTCCATGAAAAACCGCTTCTTAATTCTTTTAATAACTATATACCCATGCCATACAAACAGTTAAGTTAAAAAAAAAATCCGGTTTATTCTTATTTAAATCACGTTTCAAATATCAGAATATAGTAAACGGTTAATCTCAACTGACAGACACCCGGAATCACCCAAAATAAAAATAAAATGTTACAAAGTTTCAGCGTCAAAATATTATCATTTTATTTTGTTTTTCAGTTAGTTATGGATTATACACTTTTGAGTTTTGATTAATTCACTATATGAATCTAAAACTCATTGGTATTTTATTAAATTGAGATAAAGATAGTTTTGTGATGCATGAATTTTAGTTTCCCTTACTGTATTGAGCTACATCTGCGCAGTATTATACATTTTCGTCTAATAATTAACAACTAAATGACAAAACATGACATTCATCTCTAGTAGAACACACACAAAAAACACATAACTTTGAAGGATGAAAATACATTTTGAACTCAACCTCACAATAACACAGCTTTAAATACCCAATGATTGTTGGAAGAAATAAAATTTAAAATATAAAGATAAGTAATAAACTGCTGTGAAAGGTGAGTATGTATGTGGTGTGACATAATTTAAAGGTTGGCCAGTGAGTTATGTAAATAGCACTGAGATGTAATACTGCATAAGTTCCAGAAAGAAGAAATATATATATTGAAATATTCTACAAATAACTCCTGAAGAGACCGTACAAGGAGTAGTAACACATAAAGTGTTATCTAAGTAGAAGTCGTTGACAGCTTTAATAAACATCCTTTAATTATGAAAACACGATACGATGTATTATAACCGTTATTAAATTTAAGGGCATTACACAAGTTGTTTATATCTATCTTATATTCGTGTGTGTGTTTTAACAGCCACCCCTGTGACAAAGTGGTGTGTATCTGTAGAATCACAGCACCAGAAACTGGGTTTCGATGGATTGGAAGAGCAGAAACAACCCATTGTGTAACTTTGTGTTTAACTTCAAGCAGATTCTGTTTATTTTTGTACATTAGGATTTTAACGACTAACGTTGTAGTATTCTATTAATATTTCCCTACAAATATTACAAGTAACTTTATTACATCAGGTATTTTAATTATCAGAAAGCTAGTACTTCACTTACTTCTAGAGAGATAAATGTTTTATTTTCTTCTATATTTTAATATAGAAGTCCTTAACCCTTAAACGGCGGCCATCTTCAACTGATGTGCTACCTACAACATTCCTACTGTTTAAGGGATAATTTTGAACTGATAGACAAGAGAGAAAAGAGCTGGTCATCAGAATTCACTGCCGTCCACTGGGCTCCTATAATCAAGTAATGGAATTTGACTGTCACCCTTATAACACAACAACGGCCCCAAAATGCGTAGCGCAATTTTTTTTCCCGCAAGAACGGGATACAAACCGTAAGCCGTCAGATTCTGAGTTTAACACACTAACTACTAGGCCACCCGCCCTGCTTTGAATATTTATGCTGTTTTGTTTTTAAAGGGCATGCAGTACTGGTATACAGGATTATTCTTCTGGCTTTGCTTTAATGTATCTTACAAAGTGCCTAAAGTTTGATCACTTCTTTTATCTCTAGTGGTTGTTTTCGTATCGTCTTGTTTACACCTATTACATACCTACGTCAATAATGTTTGTCTTATGACACGATAGTTTTAAGGAGGTGAATATTTTACCTCATCAGTGACTTGTACTTTACATTTATAAGTATTTTATTTTTCCATAGGATGCTACCGTTTTAGTTATTTAAATTGATAATTTACTTAGTAAAATAGTTATCAATTATTCATTTCAAAATTATATTTTACAAAATACCTTCATTATGCTTGGGTTTTTTTTATTGTGCATAATCTGTAGTTCTGGTGCTTAAAAATACATTCAATACCTGAATCCTCATGTCTTACTTACTTTAACTCGGATATACTGAAGAGTAAGGTTGGCATTTGGTTGAACAAAGGGGTAAGAACAGCCACGGTTAACACTGAACCGAAAATTCCGACACCAAGCAACAGCTTTCCAATGAATGGTTTTCTGAGAAGAAAATCACTCAGGTTGTATTCCTTTAGAAACCAAGCAGTAAAAAAACCCGTACAACATTTTGTTATCACGTTTAATATTGAAAAGTTTAAATAAGCGTAAAATTAGAGGTTGGAGTAATAACCAATTTTCAGAACTCTACATTAAAATGTAAAAATTCTTAGTTCTAAAATATTGTTGTTTTTCTATTTATCTATAGCCATATTCTCATGTATAATATAAAAATATACTACTTGAGTAATATTTATTCGCATTATACGAGTTATATATAATTTAAATTAATATAATATAATAATAATATATCAATATAATATAATATAATATATAAGTCTTAACCACGTTTAATTATTATCAAAGATTGTAGTTCTTGACAATCTATACCATTAGTACAGGGTGTTCGGAAAGTCACTGTGCAGTTTTGAAAGCAGCGATAACAGCATTCATTCAGTCCATTTCAAGCCAGCAACTGATAGCGGTGTTTAGAAACAAAATAAAAAGAATCCAAGTCTGTATTGATGCCAACGGGGGTCACTTTCAAAATTGTTTATAATTGTCATTCATATTTACCTCCTGTATTCTATATTGAAACATGTCTGTTAATAAATATATAAGTGTACAACGTCTTTCCGAACACCCTGTATTAGTACCTGTCGCCATGGGCATCCGGAAGGGAAGGGCTTGCTGGCCCTCTCCTTAGAAAATGAGAAACATAATTCTTTATTTATTTATTTAGCACTACTCTGCTCTCTCCCTGACAAAAAACTCTGCGGACTCCCACGGCTGTAACAGCACATAAATAAACAAATATATATATATATACGGATAGAAATATATCAAATCGATTTCTTCTGGGAAACTAAATGATTATAATAAAAATGTCTAATTTCAAATTTCTGTGTGTCGTTAAGAGAATACGCAAAAACACAATTCTGTACGTATAATGAACACTTTGTAATGGCGCTTTTTCAGTTCATTGATTTAATTTCAGTCACATCTTTACAGCATTTCGAAGCGGTAAATATGTGCAGAAATACTCAATACTCAGTTAAAAGAAATAAGTACTTCCATTTCAGTGTTCGTGCCAAATTTTCTGTTCCACCTTCGACGTTTTGAGATTGTTAATTCACAATTTTCAGGAAATGCTGGCTCAATTAATACTTAATCCAAAGTAAACATTTTGGTCGTTTGATGGCTGTGAAACACCTAATCTTTCTAGAGTTCAATTATCACCTCTCTTCAGTTCGAGGTTTCAATAGACAGATCCCGAAGTCCACCTTTATGCATACGGCTTCCTTAACATTGTATTGTGTGTTTACAGTTATATGTTTCAATAGACAGATTCCGAAGTCCACCTTTATGCATACGGCTTCCTTAACATTGTATTGTGTGTTTACAGTTATATGTTTCAATAGACAGATTCCGAAGTCCACCTTTATGCATACGGCTTCCTTAACATTGTATTATGTGTTTACAGTTATATGTTTCAATAGACAGATTCCGAAGTCCACCTTTATGCATACGGCTTCCTTAACATTGTATTGTGTGTTTACAGTTATATGTTTCAATAGACAGATCCCGAAGTCTACCTTTATGCATACGGCTTCCTTAACATTGTATTGTGTGTTTACAGTTATATGTTTCAATAGACAGATCCCGAAGTCCACCTTTATGCATACGGCTTCCTTAACATTGTATTGTGTGTTTACAGTTATATGTTTCAATAGACAGATTCCGAAGTCCACCTTTATGCATACGGCTTCCTTAACATTGTATTGTGTGTTTACAGTTATATGTTTCAATAGACAGATCCCGAAGTCTACCTTTATGCATACGGCTTCCTTAACATTGTATTGTGTGTTTACAGTTATATGTTTCAATAGACAGATCCCGAAGTCTACCTTTATGCATACGGCTTCCTTAACATTGTATTGTGTGTTTACAGTTATATGTTTCAATAGACAGATTCCGAAGTCCACCTTTATGCATACGGCTTCCTTAACATTGTATTGTGTGTTTACAGTTATATGTTTCAATAGACAGATTCCGAAGTCCACCTTTATGCATACGGCTTCCTTAACATTGTATTGTGTGTTTACAGTTATATGTTTCAATAGACAGATCCCGAAGTCTACCTTTATGCATACGGCTTCCTTAACATTGTATTGTGTGTTTACAGTTATATGTTTCAATAGACAGATCCCGAAGTCCACCTTTATGCATACGGCTTCCTTAACATTGTATTGTGTGTTTACAGTTATATGTTTCAATAGACAGATTCCGAAGTCCACCTTTATGCATACGGCTTCCTTAACATTGTATTGTGTGTTTACAGTTATATGTTTCAATAGACAGATCCCGAAGTCTACCTTTATGCATACGGCTTCCTTAACATTGTATTGTGTGTTTACAGTTATATGTTTCAATAGACAGATTCCGAAGTCCACCTTTATGCATACGGCTTTCTAAACATTGTATTGTGTGTTTACAGTTATATGTTTCAACAGACAGAGCGTAAAGAGAAAGTAGTACAGTTAATTTTCAAAACACTGCTTCGTCTGTCACAACAGATACAGCTTGAGGTACACGGGATATGATTTATCTTTTCAAAACATAAGTTGGGATACTTATCAACTGTAATAAACTAACTTACCGGTATAAAGTCATTATAATAACTGGAGACAAGAGAAAGAACTGCATATCACAAGCCAGGTAGAATCCGTGGGGTAAACACTGCCCAAAACATAAAGAAGGGTACATCGTATTGTTTAGATATATCTTAAGTAACATTTAATTACCGTATATTTTTAAAAGCTATAAAAATTATACAGAGCATACTTAGATTAGAATGAAAAACTATTATTTCTACTTTCACATATATTTCATTCTGATTAAAACACACCTTGCTTTGCCATTGGCTATCAGTTGTGTAATTTTCAAGTTTAAATTGTAGCTTTGACTAAATAATAATTATTAAAAGTACCAAATAGGAAAAACAGAAAAAGAGTAAAAACTAAAATAAATAAAAGACATACACATCGATTAGGCTTACACAAATTACACAGAAAGTAGCTTATTACTTATTAACAATAATAACATGCAGAGATTTTGGGATGTAACTTCTGTCAATTTCACACATTTAAACCACTAACATGCAAGTCAAACTGTTTGTTCATAACGTTTACACAGGAAAGAGGGATCTCTGGAAAACTCGTGTCAGTTCTCGGTAACTTACCTTCAGAACAAGTACCGAAGTACAGTAGAGTAAATAAAAAAAATGTGCTGAGAGTGTGTTTTAAAATTGATAAGCCAAGTGTAGCCTAATGGTTAACCTGCAAAGCTGTGGATAAAAAAATCACGGTTCAAGACGTTATAAGCCTGTTATTTGGAGGTTAAAACTGGACAAAGTCCTCGTGTAAGAGGGTGCTGCTAGCTAACTCCTATTCTTCTGGTCAGTATTTCAAAATTAAGGCTACCATATACCTGAACCTTGGGGACATCTAAAACAGTAATTTAACGCACGTGCGTGTACAGTTTCGTTAAAGTTGAACATAACAATCCTAACTCTGTAGTGCGATTAAAAATATTTTGTGAAAGTACTCGGTACTGCTTAAAAAATTATTTAGCGATACTAGGTAGCAATATCTATCAGAAGTTCACTCTTTTAAAAAAACACTTAGGGGCGTCAAGAAGTTAACGTTATTGTCGGATTTAATACCATGAATATGTTTACAGTTTCATACCGTTGGTAAATGTTAGGTTTGCTGGTTTCAGGATATCATCACTGCTTGTTATTACTGTCAGTACTTACCAAGTTTCCAAATACCAGTACAAAGCACGTTAAACTGTTCTAGGAAGTCATTACTGGTGCTGGTAAACTTCCTTCTCAGCCAATTATTAGAGTAACTATATACCAAATTTTTATTCAAATATCGGTGCTTGTTTTTGTTTCTTTTTGAATTTTGCACAAAGCTACTCGAAAGCTATCTGTGCTAGCCGTCCCTAATTTAGCAGTGTAAGACTAGAGGGAAGGCAGCTAGTCTTCACCACCCACCGCCAACTCTTGGGCTATTCTTTTACCAACAAATAGTGGGATTGACCGCGACATTATAACACCCCCACGGCTGAAAGGGCGAGCATGTTTGGCGTGATGGGGATACGAACCCGCGACCCTCAGATAACGAGTCGCACGCCTTAACACGCTTGACCATGCTGAGCCAATATCAGTGCACATCATGTTAAACTGTTTCAGAGCGACATTACTGATGGAAACGATCCTTTTCACACAGTTATTATTGTTACTTCTTGACAAGATTTCAGTCAAATATAAGTACACATCTATATGTATTTATTTAAACTACGAGTTTTTATTTCCGTTCTGGAGATTACTTATCCTTTTGTACCAATACGAACTCTGCGTAAACGTCACTTTATCTGTGTAACTTATTCGTTTTTAGTTGCGAGTTTTTTTTTGTTTTTTTTTAACTTTCTGGTATGTATATATGAGTTAACATGTTAAGTAACTGTATTAAGTTGGTTTTTCTATTCGCTATTGGATCAGCAATTTTATCAGCTCTTGGTAGGTTATTTATTATATTATTCTTAGCAGAGCTAACTGCAACGCTGCTAATAACTTCTTGCTATGTATTTTTGAATTATGAGGCCAGTTTATACAAATATTTACTTACCATATCCTCTGGTTCGAGGAAGTTGCTAATATATAACAGGTTGGTCCACCAGTTTTTACGACAGCCTTTTGCAAAATTGTCTAATTTCTCGTGCCAGATGGGTCCACTTCCTATGACTGGTAGCACTATGACTATTCCCGACACCAACATGAATGCCGGTGTTAATCTTAAATAAGTTACAAATTGTTTAAACAACTACAACTTCGTTTGCTTACAACTGATAAACTATACTTAAACATTCTTATTATTAATTCTACGTTTTGCACATATAAAGTCAAGTATAGAAGCTAGCTAATATTTACCTAAAATGTTTTAGTGTATTTACACATATACCAAAGCTACTAATTTTAAACTACTGATCAGAGGAAAGGCAGTCAGTCAGCAACCTCCCACTAAACATGCTAAGGGGTTGACTTTATTTTGTATCACTTAAAATGCAGGAAAAGTTTTGAGAAACTGCGTACATTTGAATCCGTCTCACCAATATCACTTAAGTCAATGAAGACTGTAGATATCCACGAAGTCTCGTTTATCTGGTTTTACCCGTTTCTTTGACAAATTTAAAATATATTTTGAAATATGCACAAAAGGAAACTTTGAGAACCACCTTCAGGATCTATCGAGTGACAATTTGAGACTTAAGTGGTATTATTTTTATATTTTTTTAGATTTTTCTAGTATCTGACAACGTTTCTTTATATAATATGTTTTAATAATATAGCTTTTACGAATAGAACAGAACTAGTCTTGTAAACAGCTTAAATAATCAATAGAGGAAAGGCATGTCAGCTTTAAACGCTGTGAGCATCGAAACAGTGATTTGCAGTAAATATTCATTGAGTCATGTTTTTGTTTTTGTGTGAAATTCATGTTTTGTTGGTTTTGTTCTTTGAACACAGTGATATTGTTTGCAACTGATGCATGGTTCATTTTGTGCACTAATAAAATATCTACTTATGTCTTGAATATGAAAAAAATCATATTTTATTTTTCCAATTACGAAGGGTTCAGTGAATGCAAGTACGAAACTTCCGAGGTTCAGTACCTCCAACAGGGTTTAGAACCACTGCGCTAAATCTTGATATACACATACGTGTTGTTTTACAAACCATGTTTTCAAATACGTACTGCTGCAATAATGTTACTGATTTGACAAATATTTTCCAGTTTTACTAGTTTATTATACGAATATTCGGTTTTTGTATTTTAGTGGGAATTTTGTACAACGTACTGAAAGCTTATGAAAGTTTTAAATAGGTCTAACATTAGGTCGCAGCCTAACATTATAAGTTTATTTACTGATAAAATTAATTGTGGTAAAGTTTAGCCTTGACTAAAGCACGTGCACAAGTCATCGAATGTATGTTGCACTTAATTAAAGTCCCTTCGATGAACTCAGCAGATAGACCGATGTGGCTTTGCTATAAGAAAACATATATACTTAATAAAAGCTTAATTAATATTAACCCTAAGACTAGTGATCTCATAAATTTCATCATTTTCGATAAAGTGTATTTTGTATTATTCTAAAAATAATGTGTTTAAAGAAGTACTGTTGCAATAAAGATACTAATTTAATCTCAAAATAGTTTACGAGTCTCTTCGTTTTCTTTAGTAATGCTTACCTGCAGTAACGATGAATATAGAATTTCAGCAAATTGAAGCGACCGTCATTTTTTTCGAGTTTTCTCAACGTAATATGTGTAACAAGCAAGCCACTACCGTGGTGTTGAAAAATAAAAAGATATTAAGATAAATGCAAGTTCAAACTGAACTTTATAACAAAAAGCTCAAATTCGCAGAAAAAGTTGTAAATTCCAAATCACAATAATATCTAGTGTTACTATTAATATCAATAACATAAATATTATTACCAGTGAGGGCGCCCAATGCGTTAAATTAATTATACAAAAGAACGTAAAACAGTATATTCTCTTAGCTATACTAATTACAGGGCTAATTTTTATATTTCGAGTTTAACATGGCTTTCAGTAGTTTTTCTGTAAATTATGAATAATATTTGTACAATGGTTAAAAATATTCGATAGTTTTATCTTCACAAAATTAGATCGAATAATTTTAACCAGTGTACAAATATTATCCATAATTTAGAGGGAAAAACTACTAAAATCCGTGTTAAACTCGAAATATAAAGAATTAAATGACCTGCAGAAACAAAAAAATAAATCTAGGGCTAATATTTAGTTTTAACGAACGAAGTAACTTACTCAGATTAGAAGTTAATAATTATGATAAAGTGCTGTTGTTGGTTTGATGCAGGGCAAAGCTACACAGTGAACTATCTGTGCTCTGACTACCGCCGATAATCTGACTTTTTTTTAAATACTGTGACAAGGATTTAGTTTTAAATTAATTTTAGAATTTTTGCGATGAAGTCAGAAAAAGTGGTCGGCGGTTGAAGAGGAAACGTTTGGCAGACGACAATATTCGACTTTCAAGTGATAACCCTTTTATAAGGTTGATTGTTGGAGGATATTTGATTTGATGATTCGGAGTTGAGCACAAAGCGAAACAATGGTGCCGAAACCCGGTTTCTAGCGGTATGAGCCCAAAGACATATCGCTGAACCACTTAGGGGAGTTGGCGGTGATTTATAAATCTAATGCCTCGAAATGTGGAGCAAGGAGGGGAGAGTACCCCGAGAAAACTCGCTTTCACAGAAGAAGCTCGATCCAATATGGCCAGGTGGTTAAAACACTCGACATCCCGTCACAGTAAACATGCTCTCCCTTTCAATTGTGGAAGTGTTATAATGTGGCAGTCAATCCCACTATTTCTAAAATTCTAATATTAATTTACATTCCCAAAATATGTAACCTGATACAAAACTTAAATCTCTATGATAATATCATTATATTCACTCGCGTAGTGGCAGCCTGGCATGGCCAAGCGTGTTGAGGCGTGCGACTCGTAATCTGAGGGTCGCGAGTTCGCATCCCCGTCACGCCAGACATGTTCGCCCTTTCAGCCGTGGGGGCGTTATAATGTGCGATCAATCCCACTATTCGTTGGTAGAAGAGTATCCCAAGAGTTGGCGGTAGAAGGTGATGACTAGTTGCTTCCCTTTAGTCTTACACTGCTGATTTAGGGACGGCTAGCTCAGATTGTTCTCGTGTAGCTTTGCGTGAAATTCAAAACAAACAAACAAAACAGGGCAGGCTCAACTAATCAATCGGGGGACAAATATATATACATACATAATGAAACAGATATTAAAGAAATAATGCCAAGATTTATAATGAGACTGTTCTCGGTCTCGAATACAATAGAAAAAAATGTTACTTAATAATTTTACTGTATAAAGACAAAATAAAGTAATGTGAGACTGGGAATAGTCTCGTAACACTACAGAGGTGTTTTGCGCTTTCTTTCTGTGTCTTCATCCAAATGTTTTTAGTTTGTCGTTTATCTTGTTTTATACAATATAGCACAGTGTTATGAAACAAAACAACAAAAGCTTGGATTTCTCGTATTATAATTGTAAATGTTTATGCTTGGCACCTACCAAAAACTAACCTGATGAAGAAGAATGTGTCCACAGCAAAGATAGATTGAACAACCAACTGGAATCCTAAGTCTTTTCCCAAGTTCAACACTTTCAGAAGCGCACCTTGAAAAATTCACATTTCAGGCAATAACGACAATGCTGAAACGAACACGCTTATTCCTACTCTTTATACAAACAACTATACCATATGAAAAAATTACGCATAACATTTACTTTTACACATAAAGAAATGTATACAAGTACTTCACGGATTTTACACCTTGACAGTCACGTTATTGACAAATAACAATAAAAGAATTCGGGGTATATAAATATATTTATAGATAATTATAATTAATGCTCAGCAAATAAAGCCTGGAATTTCGAATAAAAATTAATTCCAATATATCAGTGAACAATTTTAGAGGACATCACGTTAAGAGCTTTAATGTATACTTTACAAGTAGTAACTGACTAAATAAACACACGTCTATTGTATTAATGAAGCTAGGGACAAACTTCAATCCCTTATCTCCAAGAACACGTTTGCAGATACTTTTTTACATACCTATATATTCCTAGACAACTGACAAGTTGTGTAGTGAAAATGTTTGTTTGGATGTGATGATCTGACACAATGAGCTAATACCATCCTTAATCGCTGTGGTTGGCTGTCTGAACCTCTTTATTCTGGTAGATTTGTTTTAGATATGCTTGAGTTTCAAATTTGTTTTACTGTTGTTTCTAGGTTATCTTTTATGCTAAGGAGATCTTTGAAATAATTGTGTATAACTATATATTCCTAATAGATTATCTTTGGCTTAGTGAAAGTGTTAAAACTTATGTTATAGCTTAATATAAATATGCACTGCAAAGTGTTTTAACTGATTAGGCAATGTTATACGGAACATTTAAATTCATCACTATCTTATGGTAGACAAATGTGTTACAAAAACTCGTTGCAACCGCACTTATATTAAAATACGTGGATATTTTAGAAAACGAATGCAGTTACAATTTGTATCGTTTGTCTGAGCTTTCAAAGAAAAACAGCACACATCATTTTTGATATATTAACCAACAAAGTTTTACACTTATGATTATAAGATAAGAGATAACCACTATAACTGTAATTTTTTAAGTGAAAAAGAAGCAATGGCTATTTGTCTTACCTACTTGGTTGTAAGAGAGAAGATAATAGATGTTGCCTAGAATTACCCAGTTGATGCTAAGCACTCTCATTCCATGAACCACTGGCAGATCGTTTTTACCAGTTTTTGTTGTCAGTGTGGTCCTCATATTGGTGTACAGAGAAAAACATCTTAAAAGACCTAGAAACTGGTCTGTGTGGGATATAAAAAATACTATTATTTCTTAGCTTCTATCTCCTGCTTATATTGAGAGTTTCAATAGTGAGTTGTACTAATGTTTTATAATTGTACAAACTAGAAAGGAAGTATTTTCTTCACATTTCGACAAAAAACTTATTTTGTTTTAATAATGTTTAAAACATATGATAGCAAAAGCTGTAAAAACGTATGTTTTTTCCCAAATATAAAGTTTAAAAACCGTCAATTTTCTTACACATCAGACACATAAAAAACAGTAACTCATAAAAAGTTTTAGTTGAACTTGATGGGCATATTAAAGATGTAATTAATGAACGCCCTCTAGAAGTTTGGAAACTTCTTATTGTTTGACAGTTTCAAAAGTCGTCTTCAAGATTCCACAGGTATATAAAACTGACTAAGCTATTAATGATTTAATGTTTTGAAAAAAAACAACAACAATTCTGCAGATACTAAACTATTTTCAGTGCTGCATTTCACTCTTTTCTTTTACTTAAATTATCTTGTTAAAACAAAAATTTAGAATAACAAGAGGATATCCTCAATAGCCGCGGCACTTTAAATTCGTTCAGTAGGGTTAAAGTAAATTAATATATGAAACTTCTTTTCTCAGTTTTATTAGCAATAGTTTTTGCGCGCCAACATTAACAGGCATGGGCTTGCGTATATGCGATTTAATTTTATTACTCATCAAGACCTCTACCAGCCTACCCTAAAAATGAAATTATTATAGGCAGGATTAAATAAATTAGTATGTGAGATTTTGATTGCGGTCAGAGATATCAATCGAAGGGGTTGGACCTGCTAAATCCAAAGAAAAAAATAAAAACTCAAAGATGTTTTGAAATTGTCCCCCGCTTGTACAGTGGTAAGTCTATAGATTAACAACGTTAAAGTCAAGAGTTCGATTCCCTTCCGTAAGCTCAGCAGATACCCCGATGCAGCTTTACTATAAGAAAAAAACACACAGATGTTCTAAAACTTAGAAAAGGATTTTTAAAATTTATAATACTTAATAACACTAGAGTAAAGAATGTCTGTAGAGTTTTGAGCCTGTCTTACTTTACCAATAGAAATATTTAACATAATATATCTAGATAATCAGAAGAGAATAGTTGTTATAAAAGATGCAAATCTTAATTTTTATAAAATAAGAAAATTCACACAATGCTTTATTTTGTATAACAATTTTATCAAAGGGATAGAATCTTTCAAACTAAATTATCTGAGATGTTAATCGCAAGAAATAATGCAGTCTATCTTACACACGGTTTGTTTACGATGGTCAGAAATATAATTCTTCATTTCCAACGGTTTAAAGTATCTTTGGACAATTTCAACCACAGTTGCTACGACAATCAAACAGAACAAGAATACGTTGAACCACCTAGAAAACGGTATTTAAAAAGTGAAACTCACAAAATCTAATATAGACATAAAATACTTGTATTTAAAACTTCTAAAATTATGTACTTCACAGACATATCTTAAAATAACAACTTAAGTCACTAGGAATGATAAATTATTTATTCTTTTTACTTAATTTAAGAAAATTAATGAGAACTTAAAAATTTATACTCTTTTAAAAGCAAACGGCATTACACCCTATATTTAACACTAATTTATAAAACAAAAAGTTACATAGACAGAACTATATAAAAAAATGTACAATAACCACATTAATATGATCCACAACAAAAAAACTTTTGCAGAAAACACTATTTTCTTCATAAACAAAATAATCTCATCAGATAATATGTCAAGTAACTGCTTAAAACTTACAAATGAGTTGACATTTTTATATCCTAGTTAATCAGCGAAACGGTGAATAAGATCTAGGAGGTCTCAAGAAGAGGTTTTTCTCATGGAAAACCATTTCTTGATACAGCTCTTTAAAAACAACACCAATCGAAAGAAAATATGCCCGCCTCGAGGAAAGTCAGTAGCCACCATTTTACGGTTGACAGATTAATTTAAAAGACAAATATTAGGCTTATAAAATGCGATATATATCAGTTTGTGTTCTGTTTGACCTATTACGCTAATACTTGTCACAGTTAAATTCCACCCAAACATATCACGCAAGGGATATTACAGATAATTTCACATCATACTTCACCACTACCACCCCAACAAAAAGAGAAAATTCAGAAATGTCGTTTTATTATATTTAAAAGCTTAGTTTCATTAAGGATTAGAGTACTGTGGTCCGAATAGTCGTGTTTTACCATTATCTGTACTTATAGTTGAGTAAGAAGTGAAAAAAAATCACATTATATATTTAATATCCAGATTATACCTGAGTATTGTTGTTGGTCATATCCACCACAAAATTCTACATCTGAAGCTCTTCCAAAATGATAACACAAGAAGAGGTTGCATCGTATAATCCTAAATTAATTTCAGGCCTTTTTCCTTACCAACACCATAGGTAAGATGCTTTGGACTTTCAAATGGGCGTAATAGAAGACGTTCCTCACAAAAAGTTTACTAATAAAAGTTTTTACTTCAACTAGCTTTCCAAGGCATCTGTTGCCAGTTTATCAAAAGTGTCTATAGAGAGGAAGAAAATGTCTGCCACTGAGAAAAGCAGCAGCTGCACATTGCTGGTGACAAAAACGTTAACCTCACAAGGAAGGTAATATAAATCCTTATATTATTTTTCTAATTTTCTAATTATGTTATAGACAACCTATTGAATTTTCTTAGTTATAACTAATTGTAATGTGTAAATATTGCAAGGAAATATATTTTTGGATAGAAGTGTATATTATACTTCGAAATTCGAAAAAAATCAAATATATTATTTTTAAAGTTAATAAAAATTGTATTATACTTTCCTTTTGATAGTTTTTTTCAGGCACATTTTAGGCCAAAGATCGAATAATCTGCACCCCAAGCATATTAATATGTTTCAGGAACATGTATCTGTGTTATTTTATCCTTTTGTTACTGATCATGCACATCTGCATATGAAAGAAGTCACGCTGAATGAATAAGTTTAAAAAACAGTTTGTCCTTGGAAAAACAACAAACAAACTGACATACACTTTCATGTATTTTTTGGGTCACCATCATCGGAATATTTTTTAAATCTTCCTCTGATTGGATGATGTACCAGATAAAATATATATATAGAGATATGATGAATGTCCCTTTACTAGTTTCGTGTTTTTTTTCCTCCTTGCAAGCTTTAAGTCCGAATAGAGACAAACATGGCGTATTTTCAAACAACACCATAATTATCTGTCCTTCAATGATAATGATAACCCTCCCTACTTGAAACACGTTTCTAAGATCATGCTAGAACATTTTACAACATACGTGAAGGTTTTTTAAAATAATATTTCAGACTCCGAACAACGAATAGTGATTTAAAGGTAATAAGACAGATGCTAGCGAAGAATAATGTGGGTTAGGCCCCATATTAATGTTATTACTGTGTTTCAAGTAATGCTTACGAAAAAGTTATTTTGCTAAAATAACTTCATCTACTTCATCTTTTGAGCGACATCTATACATTTTTTACGAGGTTTTTGAATTTGTTTGAGCTAAAATACCATTATTGTTACTGTAATTTTGGTCTCATTTCTTTTACATTCGTTGTTTCTTCAACAGGTGGAAGCTAGAGCCGGGGCCGATGGTAAGCTGAATTATTGTAAAAAAAGGTACAATTAAAATCTATACATATACACATTTAACTTTTTCTTATGTTCTCTAGAAATGCATGAAGTAAACTAACTAATTAAAAAAACTTACATAACACTCTCCTCAACTGTATCCCAATTCCAAGGTTGCTTGGTATCACACCAAGGAACGGTTACATTTAGCTGAAGTTCTTCTGTTGCTGATAAAAACAATATATATATAGTTTTAGTGGCAAAAAATACATAATTGTTATTTCAAAAAACGAATTTTACGTATAACCATGGAAAATCATTGTAATAATAACGATATTCTGCCCAGCTAAGAAATCTATATCGTCTAGAAATGTACACCGACAGAAGGTAAGCCACTAAGCAATGTGTGGATGGAAGAATCATGAGTTTATCTGTAATAACTAAAAAAAATAAAATAAAAGTTTATTCATTTGTTTTTAGGTTAACATAAAACATCCACTACTTTTAATAGCGTTATTGATAAAGGTTTTCATTGATGAAAGAAACACTAGAATTCAGTCATCTTCGTAAGATCATGAAGTGGCGAACATTTATTAGTATATTCAGTTATTCATACATTAAGGAGGGGAAAGACGCCCATAAAAGATAGAAAAATATTACTAGGGTTTTAGCTGCTTCGTAGAAAGGGTAAAATTTTACTTTATTAAGAGAAATGTTTCCAGAAATAGAACAAAAACTACCTCTGTTGTATTAAAACCCCTAAAATAATTTTCAAATCCTCGGTGACGTTTCCAAATCCCTTTTTAGTAAGAGTATGGTGTGAATAACTCTTTCAAGCATTTCCTGGAAATAAATTAAAACTGGGAGCACACGTTTTAAATGACATAATTAAAACGTAATATTTATTTATTTGTAGTTTCCAGAAATAAATATACGTACAACGTTTCTGCACCTTATCTCCGCGAATATAGAGATAACAAGTTATATGATCTTCTCGTGTTAGTAAAACTAAACGATGTTTAGTCTCACATTTAAGTGTAAACCAGTAATGATTTCGAAACTGAGATACTGAACTTCAAAAACCAAAACGTTTCGTATAATATACAGATACTCTCACCAGTTAGGTGCATACTTCTCGCGTTCCGAGCGGTAAGAAATAACAAACAAACATAATCTAATAACTTTACTTAGTTTAATGGAAAACCAATGCTAGGTATCACCAGTTTGTTATATAGTTTTTGTAGTGCACAAAAATAAAAACAATGAAATTTTATACCTTTCTCAGCAATTCTACGAACGTCTTTTAGACCACACTTGGACGGCACACAAAACCCAAGTCGAAATTTAATTCGGTACATATATGCCAGCATTTCTTCCATTTCATGTTGCTATGAAATCATGAAAAGCACAATGAATACAACCAGTCAACACATAGTTTGTAATTTTTCAGGCTAAACCTGAAAATAAATTATACAAAATGCAATTAGAAATTATTCATAATACATAATCTTAATTCTCAGTCACATTTCACGTGTTTTGACTATTTCATTGTGTAAATTATAATACGATATTAAATTTTAAACTAAACTTGTGGTAAGACTAGGATAAAAATATACCGATGATTATCAGGTACGATAGCATTATATACAGCTATGAAGTTTAATTATGGATAGATTTATGTGGAATAAAAATTATGATAATTATCATTGGATAACTTTTACCCAATGTACACAAAATAATCAAGTTATTTTTACACTGTTTTTGTAATTTCAGGCTATACTTTGACTTTTTGAAAGAAAAGGACCAACTTATTTCTTCCATAATAAATATATTCAAGTACTAAATTATATATGTAAAAACGGCTCGTTTGGGTTGAGAAAATATTTTACATAGAAGAGCGAACAACGTTTCGACCTTCTATGTAAAATATTTTCTCAACCCAAACGAGCCGTTTTTTACACATATAATTTTCTCTACAAGTAGGTTTTCTCGACATCACTGATATTCAAGTACTCTAGATGACGTTTTCAACAATTACTGAATTTTGCGTTGATGTTAAAATGTGGACAGCCGGTTTTGATGAACTTCAACATAGTCAATGAAACACGAGGTAACATTAAATCAGTAGATTTAAGAAATTATGAGTTGTTAAAAATTAAAGCATATTATGCACCAGAAACGTATTTAACACTATAGATCGTAACAAATTTTAATACCAATACGCAGTACAAGGATATACAGCTCGTGTTGTTAAATTTCGTGAATACGCTTTTGTTCTTTGAATTAGTTACACTTCCTCTTACATTTTCAATAGGATAGGATCCTGTATCCTGTTTGTTCTGAATTTCGCGCAAAGCTACTCGAGGCCTATGTGTGTCAGCCGCCCCTAATTTAGCAGTGTAAGACTAGAGGGAATGCAGGTAGTCATCACCACCCATTGCCAACTCTTAGACTACTCTTTTACCAACGAATAGCGGGGTTAACCGTTACATTATAATACTCACACGGCTGAAAGGGCGAGCATATTTGGTGCGACGGGAATTCAAACTCGCGACCCTCGGATTATGAGTCGAACGCCTTAACACGATTGGCCATGCCAGGCCACTTATATTTTCAATTGGATAGGATCCTGTACGAATCCTAAAATTTAAACAATCACAATAACGCCATTTTATATTAAAATCGGCATGATACTTTATGTGTAAGAACAATATAATTCGACAAAAGTAAAAAAGAAATGCATACTTAAACTTGTTTGTTTGTTTTGGAATTTCGCACAAAGCTACACGACGGCTATTTGTGCTAGCCGTCCCTAATTTAGCAGTGTAAGACTAGAGGGAAGTCTACTCTTTTACCGACGAATAGTGGGATTGACCGTCACATTATACACCCCCACGGCTGGGAGGGCGAGCATGTTTAGCGCGACGCGGGCGCGAACCCGCGGCCCTCGGATTACGAGTCACACGCCTTACGCGCTCGGCCATGCAAGGGCCATACTTAAACTGCCACTAGGATTAAGAACGGCTTTCTTGAGCCAAGAATTCCAAAATTAAGTGGTTAAGGCAATCGACTCGTAATTCGAAGGTCGCAGGTTCAAATCCCCATCACACTAAACATGCCCTTTCAGCAGTGGGTGTTTTATATTGAAGATAGGTACCACTATTCGTTGGTTAAAGAGTAACCCAAGAATTGTAGGTGGGTAGTAATGACTAGCTGCCTTCCCTTCGATCTCACTCTGCTAAATTAGAGACGGCTAGCCCAGATAACCTTCATGTAGCTTTGCGCGAAATAAAAAAAACAACAACAACCAAGCCTTTCTTATAACAGATTCCCAAGCTAGGATCTTCCAACTAAGTGAGGCTCACCAGACGGTCTCAGGGGCTGTTAGCATGTGTAGAAATATTATCTTTGTAATTTACTTAACTTAACATGAAGCAGTAATCTTAACAATGAATTTATTTATTGAAGTAAATATGACCACAATGTTGTTTGTGCTTGAGTATTTACTGAAATAATAAGATGTAATGAAAGTAAGACACTTAAAGTAGCCATTACTTTTAATTCCAATTCAATCATTACGTAAAGGTCTTCAATTACACCCCCCAGTGGCTCAGCGGTATGTCTGCGGACTAACACGCTAAAATCCGGGTTTCAATACCCGTAGTGGGCAGAGCACAGATAGCCCATTGTGTAGCTTTGTGCTTAATTCAAAAAACAAAACAAACAGTCTTCAATTACTGTATTTAAAACCTTGATGGTTCTCGAGCCTAAAAGTTTGAGAACTATGGTTTTATAATGCACATTATACTGTGTTGTTGTTGTTGTTGTTTTGTGTACAAAGCTACACAATGGGCTATCTGTGCTCTGCCCACCACGGGTATCGAAATCCGGATTTTAGCGTGCAAGTCCACAGACATACTGCTGAGCCACTGGGGGGCCATTATACTGTGTAAAAACTCTTACCGTTTTGTTAGCTGTGTAGACATGGTACTCAAAATGGCGAGGTAAGAATGGTTGGACATCAACAGCACAATATTGGCCATGAAACATATTTTTCCCTTGACTGTTAGTTGCCATAATGTCATGACATTCCTCATAATCACCGAACTCTGCGACTGTTCCATGAAGCAAGCCACTAGGAGCCTTGCCAGAAGCATCTAAAACTATAAAAAGAGCATATGTGTTTGTGTATAAATACTTTATACTATTAATCATAATGTACGAAAGTATTATCTACTAGAGAATAATGATAAACTTCTAGGTGAATAAACATAATATATCCTTAATGCTCACGACACTTAATTGCCCATAAAACTTTTTATTATTGTACAAACCTCGCTGTTACCCTAGGAGGTAAAAAAGTACGTCAAAATGAACTACTATAGAAGCAACTGAAATCAAATATTACACATCTCAGAACGGCTGATATGGGTATTAACACTTTTACCAAAATAAGGTAGAGAACAAAGTTAACCCGAAACTTTGTTGTCTGCCTTATTTTGATAAAAGTGTTAATACCCATACGAGCTGTTCTGAGATACGCAAATCCTGTACAAACAATTTTTATTATTACCTGGAAGCAAACTGGGCATCTGACATTCTGAAATGGTTTCGCAAAACAATTGGAAACTAGTGTTTTAAAATTGTTGTTTTTGTGTGCAAAACTACTTCATAAGTTTTGTTTATGTTTGTCACTTGAAGAAAAAAACCGAATAATCCGAGTATACAGTTTCTTTATCTTTGCAATAAATGGATGTTCGTTAACTTAAGAAGTATTAGAACAAGTGTTTTTGTTGTAGGTAGAATGACAAATAAAAGACTCGCCATCAATGTAATCAAGGCTAATTCTTTGGCTACTATTTACTAACAAATTGTGGGATTAACCACATGTTATAACGTCCTAAGGCTGAAAGATCGGGCATGTTTAGGGACTGAACTCGAACCCGCGACCCTCAGATCGAGAATTATAATCCCGAGGCTATGCCAGGTTGTCAGATAGTTTTCATGGCTCGATCATGGTAAAGAAAGTAACACCTAAGACTGAACTGATACATAACATCGACTAAATGTATTTAGCTCTGAATTAGGACTATGGCTAAAAAAAGCATAAACGCGATATATTTTCTATAGGAGAGTAAACTTTGTGGTGTTTGCTTTCCAAATTATCAGCGAAACATTCATAATTTTCCTTTAAGTGCAATATAATCTACAAGTGTAAATACAGACGAAATCCTTTACACCTATTTTCTAATACTGCTAAATATAGACGAAATCCTTTACACCTATTTTCTAATACTGCTAAATATAGACGAAATCCTTTACACCTATTTTCTAATACTGCTAAATATAGACGAAATCCTTTACACCTATTTTCTAATACTGCTAAATATAGACGAAATCCTTCACACCTATTTTCTAATACTGCTAAATACAGACGAAATCCTTTACACCTATTTTCTAATACTGCTAAATATAGACGAAATCCTTTACACCTATTTTCTAATACTGCTAAATATAGACGAAATCCTTTACACCTATTTTCTAATACTGCTATAATGATTGAAAACATCGTCATATTTCAGCCTTCCGTAACTCGGATGTATCTTTACTTTTATGTATTCCAGTAACTATTTTCTAATTTCGTGCGCAGCTATTCCTTATGTAGTTACCACAGCCTTATGAGCTGGATGTAGGAAGGTTATAAACCTGCAGTAGTCCTCTACTTTTGAAACAAGTTATATATTGAATTCATGTTTCATATATTTTACTTACTTCACCCCCTGTCCTCCAGTAGCACAGCTGTATGTCTGCGGACTTATACCGTCAGAAACCGGGTTCATCGGAACCCTTGGTGGGCAGAGCCCAGATTGTCTTTTGTGTAACTTTGGACCTAACAACAACTAACTTCATCCTGTTTCAATATTGTGCTCTTCTTCTCATTTCAAGAGTCTCTTCTGGAATGGGATCTCATTTCAAGAGTTGTACAAATTAATATGAGCTTAAGTTTATCTCTCATGGACATATAGATAAATATTAAGGAATAATCATTCACGAACATAATCTAAGGATTGTGAGATACTGCTATATCAACTGACCTCACAGTGTGATATTTCATTGTTAGTTCACTGCTCCTACATGGTGTGTTTTAATTTTTACCTTCCCTTCGTTTGTTATGGATCTTCTCCTTACGTGCTTTTTATTCCAACTGCCAGTTACCTTTCCCTTTGCCAAGGACATAAAAAGTAATAGATATGTCCATAAATATTCTATTCATTTGTTCACTCATATTTGTCACCATTTTCTTGAGTACATGAGTTAAAATTATCTAAATAATTTTTTATACCTGTATTTTATAGACACTTAGTACTTTTAAGACACTTTGCCGTAATTTGGTGATTGATGTCAGTGTACCTGAACGCCACATGTATCTTTAATATAATATAAAAAAATTTATCTGCGAAAAAAAATCAACCTTCTTTGCTTATTATATATTCATTATCAGATGTAGGTCGCTAAAGGTCTTGTCTGCAAAAATGTTTGCTTATTAATTTGTCCCCAATAGCTCAGCGGTATGTCTGCGGACTTACAAACTAAAATCAGGCTTTCGATACTCGTAGTGAGCAGAGCACAGATAGCCCATTGTGTAGCTTTGTGCTTAATTCAAAACAATAGCGTATTAATTTACAGGTTTCTTTTTAATTTTTTCTTGAAAATGCATTTATTTTACGAAGGTGACGAAATATAATAAATAATAATAATGCTCATATTATTTTTTCTTTAAATTTTACCCATATATTCTATGTAGACTTTGATCTTCTAAATCAAGTGAAATTCCAGGTAAAAGATGATCGGTTCGGTTTTTGTTTTTGTTTTTTGAATTTCACGCAAAGCTACACGAAAGATATCTGTGCTAGCCGTCCTTAATTTAGTAGTGTAAGACTAGAGAGAAGGCAGCTAGTCATCGCCACCTACAGCTAACTCTTGGGCTATTCTTTTACCAACGAATAGTGGGATTGACTGTCACATTATAACGCCCCCACGGCTGGGAGGGCGAGCATGTTTGGGATGCGAACCTGCAACCCTCAGATAAAGAGTCGCACGCCTTAACTCACCTGGCCATGCCGGGTCCCCAGATGATCGGTTTAACGATGTGCTTGTATTTAATTAAAAATTGTTCAACGGAACAATTTGAATAAATAGTAGATTCATTAAGTTAATTGTTAAAACTTGCAGACAAAGAAGTACTCACGTTGGAGAGCCCAGTCATCTAGTCTTCTTAAGCCAAAGAGGATCTGGAAAATACTTGCAGTGCAACCTCCTGAAAGTGTAACCTGTGAACTGTAACGAACCAATGTTGGTAAAATCTGCTTTATCACAGACGTAAGTAACTGACGACTTCTGCTTTTGAGGTTTTCAAATGTCTGTGAAAATTCCTGAAGTGCATTGAAAGTTATTGCTTCTTGAGAAGAATCACTAGATATTTTCATGGATTCCATCGTTGTGATACTAAAAGTGCTTAGTGGTTTCAGCGATCTATCAGTAGCCGTTCCTGAGATATTGACATAATCTTCAAAAGGGTTCGCTGTTGTACCTTTAGTTCCGACTGGTATTTGTGATGTTGTTCTGACGTTCCAAGGCCTACTTGTTGAGACAGTGTTTATTTTGATGCTGGATGCAGACACATTAACTGAATAACTATTATTTGAATGTTTAGAACTATCAGTAGTAAACACAGTTAATTTCCGGTTATCTGAAATTTTCTCGGAATGCGACCATTCTGCATTAGCCATATTGTCTTTTTGTAAGTTTTGTATAGTTGTAAATTGTTGAAAGCCTTCATCTGAGTTATCTTTATTAGTTATACTCCGGGTGTTTTCTGTTAAAGATTCATCAAGATTTGTTCCCAGTGATGCTTTTCTCTCTACATGTTTTGTAGGCGCTCCAAACACACAATAAAGTAAGCAAAATATTACATAAAGATTCCACATTTTAGCCTACTGTATGAGCTCTTAGCATCTCTCAAATGAAACAGTCACGTTGTAACAAATTTCAATCCAAGCAAGCAGGACTTATAGTCAGACCTTGGAAACAACCATTCAAGTATTAAGAAATGTGTTTGCCCCAGGGCGCTTTCTCTGCGATACCTCGATGTAACCTCCTGTTGTCCTTGAACTGCTCAGCAGGGTTTGTTTTTACTGCTGAACTTTATTTCGCATAATTAAACTGTTTAAACCACCAATGTACAATAGTTATTTTTTTTACAGGGCTGTACATTAAGTAACAAAAGTTTATTTGTTTGCTTTTAAGCGCGAAGCCACACAATGGACTGTTTATGCTTTAAACTTTCGTCGGTATTGAAATCCGGATTTTAACATTACAGGTACTCAGACTTAACGTTAATATATTGGGGACAAATTAATAAAAAGTAAGTTTTACTGGTTATCTGAAAGAGGCTTTATTCAACTCATCGTTAGGTGAAGTTACAAGTAACGACACGAAAATATTCTACATTATTAGCCACTGACAGTATTTATACCTAAAAACACCGTATTTGGGTCACATTTGACTTTTGTTTTTAATGTAAATCTACGTCATGTTCGTTGCGAATATCTAACCCAGATTTTAGAGTTTTAAGTCGTTAAGCTGACTTTTGAACCATTGAGGACGTTTAATGCGTGGTTATTTTTTTTTTCCAAGATCCATGTATGGAATGTCCGAAAAGTTTGGAACCATAAGTGATTTATAGTTTGTCCTAATTTCAAATAAGTGACTGATTCTGACGCTATCAACGTATGAGTAGATCGAGTCAATCCATTTGTGTGTCAAAGAAGTTGTTCTGAACTTTATGCATGCCATCCAGAGAGAAACACCACTTACAGCAGTGTCATTAGGAAGTTGCTTGCTACGTTTAAGGAGACTGGTAGTGTAGACCACTGACAATGAGTTGTTGTTGTTTTGAATTAAGCACAAAACTACACAATGGGCTATCTGTGCTTTGCCTACCACGGGTATCGAAACCCGGATTTTTGCGTGTAAGTCCGCAGACATACCGCTGAGCCACTGGGGGGCCTGACAATGAAACGAATATGTTTCGCAATGTTCAACGACAATGGAAATGTTTCCAAACTTGTTTCGAATTACAAGGATAGCACATGGAACACATTCTAAAAAATACGTTTGATGTGCCTATAATTCTGTAGTATGTTCACTTAAAATTTTTAAAGAACAATTAAAATGACATAAATAGCTAATCAAAATACTTTTTATTGTGGTTTTAATATCGGTATTATATAAATAACTAGTTAAGAAATCGCACTGCAAGAAAATAAGCAAGAGCCAAAAATTAAAATATTCCTTTTTTTTATCATACGAAATAAATTACTGGCTAAAAAGGTCAACAACTTACGATTTTGACATTTTATTCCTACTTACGTGATTGGTTCATGAAAACTGTATTTATAAAAGTTAAGTTTTAAATTATCAGTTGGAATCAGACCCTATTTTAATGCATGGGCAAGGTCGGCAACTGCTTTAGGCATGGCCCGTCTTGGCCAAGCTTGTAAGGCGTGCGACTCGTAATCTGAGGGACGCGGGTTCGCGCACGCGTCGCGCTAAACATGCTCCCTCTCCCAGCTGTGGGGGAATATAATTTGCGGTCAATCCCACTATTCGTTGGTAAAAGAGTAGCCCAAGAGTTGGCGGTGGGTGGTGATGACTAGCTGCCTTCCCCCTAGTTTTACACTGCTAAATTAGAGACGGCTAGCACAGATAGCCCTCGAGTAGCTTTGTGCGAAATTCCAAAAACAAAACAATGCTTTAGGCAACAAAATAAAAAATGAAAGTCTCAGTAGAATAGCCGATCTCACGCTTGTTTTATATACAGGGATTTTAAAACCTAGACATATCTTAATAATCATTGTATTTATAATTATTCAAAGTATGTATACCTTTTTTGGGACACTGTATTTTGTCATGTATTATTTATTTATTTGTCATATACACAACCACCTTAGGATGATCATTTTGAAAACAAAGTAAACACTTACTGAGTTCAAGAAATTAGATTTTAAAAAAATACTTAGCATGTTTGCAGTTGAATAAAATACGATAAAATCCATTTTTTTTAAATCTAAACTTTTCGAATCAGAACACAAATGTGCCTGCTAAAGTAGTTGTTGTTTTGAATTAAGCACAAAGCTACACAATGGGCTATCTGTGCTCTGCCCACCACGGGTATCGAAACCCGGATTTTAGCGTGTAAGTCCGCAGACATACCACTGAGCCACTGGGGGGCACCTGCTAAAGTAAAGGTTTACTATAAACCGTGTGATTTTTTCATATAATGTTTTTACATAATATTAACTTCCGATTAAAGTTTGTATGTTTTAATTTTAGAACAAAGGAACTTAAAGCTACCTTCTTTCTACCACGGGTAATCGAATTCAGAATTTTACCTTTTTAAGTCAATAAACGTACTGCGTCCTACTAAAAAAAATCACTTGAAGACTTGTAATGCTAAAAATAAAGTTTCGACATCTGTGGTGGGCACTTCACGAATAACCCGGTATTTAACTTTGTGCTTAATGTTAAACGTAGCACGGGCGTCTTGACATGGAACAAACAGTTAAATGCAACAGCTCAAAATAAAAGAGCACTGTTTCATATGTAAGTGATCCATTCCGTACGTTTTAGAAACTGTTGTGGGTTATGGTTTTACTGTGTACAGAATGCAACTTATTGGACATTTAACACGTGTTAACCTTGATAAAAATAAAACGCACCAAACTGTATTATTTTTTTTAGTTATTTCTTGCATTCTATAAGAACTAGATAAGAAATAGGAAAGAGATGTGGAGACGGGCATCAACCAAGCTCTTTCTCAGACACCATTTCTGTCATATATGTGAGGCATCGATTTACACCCTGATGTTGTCCCTTTTACATTTGTTACAGCAGGTGCAAAAGTCAGGTTTTCTGTGTTGATAGACATTTCCTGGTTGATTATGTGTATATTTTTGAACAGTCTTTTTATTGGTCTCAAAACTGTAAAGTGTTGTATTGGGTCTCAACACCAAAAGTTAATTGTGATCTAAGCAGTCCTGCTAACTAGCGTGGACCATTTTCAAATATCCCACTACATTAATCTATTGGAAACGTGAATTCAATTTGGATATTGAGAAAATGTTAATTGGTTGTTCTTCCAACTTGTCTGTTTTTTTTTCCTCGTGTCCAATCATCCAACCCTAACATTTCAAACAACCAAATCCTTGCTTGTTTTGTTATGCGGGAAAAGGTGATACATGTGCGCCATTATTTCTATAAACCAAAAATATGACGTGCACACTGTAAATATTTGATTTAGTCTCAGAGCAAATGTCCTACGACTGCACTGAGCTAAAAGTAAAAAATAAGAAAAATAAGAAATTTCGTTTCCTTGTGTTATAAACTTTAGTTCTAACTTGACCAGGTGGCGAGACGACTGTGCCGTTTATTTGAAAATGGTTCCACATTTTATTTAACGATCTTTTAAGACATCCTTAATTAATTCCTAATAGCCTGCTGTGACTAAACAGGTTTTGTTTGTCAGGTGGTTCTTCACAAACAATTGTGTTTGCCGCGATTCAGTTCGAAATGATCAGTGAGAAAAGATTGTGTAAAGTCACAGTACGAGCTCAGTGACCAATCGTTCACGTGATCAACACTTGAGTATTTGCACTACAGTACCTATTTTCCTGAGATATTTAATAGACATCTACAGCACCAATCTTAGTAATAATGTATTTGGCATTGCTTAAATACAACATCCCAATCTTTGAAATATAATTTAATTTACACAATCATAGTTTAGAAAATATTATTTGAAAAGAATAAGAAATAACTCCCGAATAATCGATTTCAAAGCTTGAACTAAAGATTTCGGCATGAGGTTATAATTTATGATGTAGAATACATAATGCTATTTATGTAAAAACATCAATATTTACTATCTTGAAAAGTTACGCCTGCTAGTACTCTGGCCATCTAACATAGATTTGTATATTGCATCAACACTTCTGAAGAAAAAATGGAGCCCGGCATGGCCAAGCGTGTTAAGGCGTTCGACTCGTAATCTGAGGGTTGCGGGTTCGTTGCACCACCTTTCTCGTCCTCCCACTATTCCTTAATAAAAGAGCAGCCCAAGAGTTGGCGGTGAATAGTGATGATTAGCTGCCTTCTCTCTTGTCCTACACTGCAAAATTAAGGATTGCTAGCGCAGATAACCCTCGTATAGCTTTGTGCGAAATTAAAACAAATAAATATACCAATAGGTATGATAAAAAATTTAAGATGGACGATATGTTAAGTTATTTTTTATCTCCATATGTTAATATTCGATTAGAAATATTATGATTTTTCACAGATACGTTCTTTATATGTATGTCCTGCTTTGTTACACAATAGTTTTAATATCATACTGATAATCCTGCTATGTTTAGCATTAACTTTATTTAAGTACTAATGATCAAGCTATCTTTAACCTTTACCATTACAATCAGTAAACATACACAGAGCCTTGTTTTCACCATTTTGTTGCCGTCTGTGCTTGACATATTTAGAATTTACAAAATCTACTCCAATCTGAGAAAGCTGAAAACATATTTATATTATACAAGTAAGTTGAATTTTCAAAAACAAAATTAGGATATTCTCAATTGCCATAGAATTCAACCCTTTAGACACGGTAACCTTAAGTTCAGTTGCAAAACATTAGTTTGAAAGGTCACAAATTAGTTTAATGATTTCTGTTTGGGTGTAATCAAAGTGATTTAAATTGATTTCTGAGTAAATGCATTCGTTTAAGCCACAACTCACATAGGAGCTTTCAGAGAAGCACAGATCAGAAGAAGGTTGCAAAAACAAATGTTGGAGTCTCTGATTATCCTTTTGAGTACAGTGAAGTTCATCATTAAGATGCGCAATGCGCTTCATGCCACCCAGGCACTACCAAGATCAGACAGCTCTTTCAAACTAAGAAGCTCAGTAAGCAGGAAACTGATGATGGATATCACTGTGAAGCCAAAAGTGACTTTGAAATAATCATTCTTTATGTATCAACAGTATCGCTGTCCCTACACAAAAAATACCTGTATGAATATGCAGTATTATTGAAAACGAATCATCTAAAATCTAATATGTAGTTCACTACAAAGCATGTAAATGATATTGTAGAAAAGCGGCAGAAGTTTATTGTGGTCAGACGAGACAAAATTTGAGCTTTTTGACTAAATTCAAAGCGTTACGTCTGGTGCAAACATAGTACATCACGCAGCCAACATCATCTCACTTGTCAAGCATGGTGGTGGCAGCATCATGTTATGGGAATGTTTCTCATCAGCAGGAACGGGGGACTTGTCAGGATTGAGAGGAATATGGATGGCACAAAGTACAGACAAATTCTAGAGGATAAACTTATTTGAGTCAACCAAGAGCATAAAAGAAGGTTGAAAGTTTATATTTCATGAGGACAATAACCCGAAGCACAAGATCAAAGTCAAATTGGAGTGGTTTCAAAGAAGAAAGTGAATGACGTTGAGCAGCTCATTCAAATTCCTGACTTGAGTCCACTGGAGAAAGGTATGGTGAAACTTGCAGTCCATCAACGATCCCTAGCAAACATATCAGAATTGGAGCACTTTTGCCAGAAAAAAATGGGCAAAAATCACCCCATCCCATTGTATAAAACTTGTAGAGACCTATAAAAAAAGATTTACAGCAATAATTGCCACTAAAAGTGCTTTCATTAAGTACAGGCTTAGTGGGCTGAATACTATGGAATCAGCAAATTTCAGTTTGTATATTTTCTTTGTAGTGTCTGCTGACATTCAACTTGTAAATTTCGGTCATTTGAAGTTTGAATAGAAACAGTTTAATTGTAAAATAAATTACTTACATTATTTGTATGCCATCAAAATGTAGCATTATTGGTCAGGGTGAATACTTTTGCAAGGCACTGTATATAAGTCAAATAAACCATATTATCTGTGAATCATTACTTTCATTATTAGTATTGACGATACTATTCAACACATTAAATATCACTACTTTTTAATTTCGTTTATTAATTATTATTTTTAGAAATATACTTTAATTACAAAGATGTTTGTATTGCAACAATAATATATGCATTAAGGACAAACCTAAGTATCTTAGTCTAACCGAAACTCTCGAGCTTTGATTGGGATTATGGCTGAAAATATCGTTAACAATAAAAATATCTAAGTAACAATGCATTCTCACTTTTATGAATATAAATGTATGTTGTTTGTTGTCAAGCACAAGACTTCACAAAGAGCTGTCTCTGTAATCTGTTTACCAGAGGTATGGAAACCCAGTTTCTAGAAGTATAAGCCGCAGACACACCTCAGTGCCAATGGAGGATTTAAATGTAAGAAGAGTGTACTTAGTTAGCTATACCTAATGTAGGCTGAAGTTAACTTTTGTTGTTGTTGTTAAACGTTAATTTCATTTGGAGTTTTCTTCGAGCACTTAGCTAACGATCGTATCGCCTATATTGAGCCTTGGTTCGCAGCACTATGACCGAAAACTGAAATGCGTGTAAAATTTGAACAGTTCTGCTTATTACTTAGCCGTCAATATCTTGAGATAATTTAAAACCGGATTCCAAATTATTTTCATACAGGAATGTGAATGCATATATCAATAATGGAAGAATTGTGTGTGCAGGTATGAACATTGGAATCCGACAGTTAGTGCCTTGCGTTACTCAGCCAACTTCTTATGATCCCTTGTGCTGCCATGTGCTGATGGAATTAACTTTGACTTCAACTACATGTAACGACCCATTCCTTCAAAAATCGGTGTTTAACTAGGTGAATAGAGTGACCGACAAGTCTGTATATACCTGATGCTCTTGATAGATCTGTGAAATTCACTCAGATGGCTCCAAACATTAAAGATGTCTTTGAAAGTTGTTTAGAAACATCAAGATCTTATCAAAGAAAACAAAACAACTCCCAAATGTTCATGAAAACTTAATATTGAGGTAAATAAAATTACTGCAAATATTATATATATGATCAATTATGAATAAAAAACATTAACAGGTAATCTTGGATTCACTTGAATCTAAGCCATTTTTGGATAATGAAGTTGAAGTTTTGTTGTGCCAAGTTCCTCAAACCCACTTCACTTTGCACTGTCATGAATTGCGCCATTTTTATTTAAAATTCAGTCTTTTACTGCCAATACGTGTGCGTATTTTTCATGTAGAAAAGCCACATCTGATTATCTGCTATGTCAATCGAGGGGAAGCGAGCCCCTAATTTTAGCGTTGTAAATCCGAAGATTTACCGCTGTTCAAGCGAGAAACTTTTTAATACAAATCAATCCATACATTTTCTGGAAATATATGTTTACTTTATACGAAACTAGCAGATTTACTTTAAAACGTGTACAGTGTTTCCTCGTGTATCGCGGTAGATGCGTTCCAAAACCCCCCGCGAAAGGAGATTTTCTGCGAAGTGGGATCGCCGATTTTTACGTTTATATTTATGTGCATTTAGACTTTTAAAACCCTCCCTGTACAACTATTTAACCCTCCCATTACAATACTGTTCATTATTGCTGAAATAATAAGAACAATTATTAAGATATTTCATTTCTGCACCAATCATAGCCTGTCTTGCACATCGTTACGCCATGAAGCTGATCTCGCGTAGCCTTCGCAGACGCACAATGCGTACATCTATAGCCTTTCCAGTTGGTTTTGTTTCCATTTTTACGCTGTTATAAACTCAAATATATGTTTATATCTCAAAATATACCTGTTTTTTTCTTTACACTATTAATTATATTTATTTTTAATATTTTAATGGTATTTAATGCTATATTTTAGATTTAATGTTTATTATTTTATATATACATGTATGTATATATATATATATGTGGGGGTCGGCCGAGCCCGCGAAGTGGCGAGGGAACACTGTATTAACATTAGTTATAAAACTGTACGTGTATACTGACATGGAGTACATGTTGACTCAGCATGGCCAGGTGGTTAAAACACCCGATTCGTAATCTGAGAGTTGCGGGTTCTAATCCCCGTCACACCAAACATGCTTGCCCTATCCCTATTGTTAGTAAAGTCAGTAAAATAGTAGCTTAAGAGTTGGCGGTGGGTGGTGATGACGATCTGCCTTCCCTCTAATTTTACACTGCAGAATTACAGACGGCTAGCGCAGATAGCCCTCTTGTAGCTTTGCGCGAAATTCAAAACAAACTACGAGTATATGTTTATTGATTTTTATTATAATACGATTACTACGGTTGCAGTAACTAGTTGTACATCTCGTACAAAACAGGTATGTGAACGTTATTTTCAAGGGCATTTTTCTTAGACAAGCTTCAGGATCTCAGTTTCTCTAAAATGTGCCAAGTAAATATTCGATGTAAAATCGTAGTTAATGGGTTTATATGCTACAAACAACGATATAAAACCATGTCACGTATATTAATTTTATATAAGTATACATATATATATACATACATACACATATACACTTATATATTTGAATTATTTTTATTGTTCATTTCAATACTGCCTTATGTAAATGAATCAATAGCTGGGCAATCACAGTATAGGATTTATGTTGGACATAAAATACGTTAAGATTTGCTTATTTCATTTCAATCAATAAGCTAAAATTTAAAACAAAATTGAGAAAAGTTATTGGTAAGATTTTTGTGTGTTTTTTTTTAACTTTCGTGCAAAGCTATCTTGTAATCCGCGGGTTCGATTCCCCGTCGCATCAAACATGCTCGCCCTCTTATTCTTGGGGGCGTTACAATGTAACGTTCAATCCCCCTATTTGTTGGTAAAAGAGTAGCCCAAGAGATGGCGGTGGGTGGTGATGACTAGCTGCCTTCCCTCTAGTTTTACACTGCAGAATTAGGGACGGCTAGCGCAGATAGCCCTGGTGTAACTTTGCGCGAAGTTCAAAACAAACCAAAATTCTACTGTTAGAAAAATGGCATGGCTATTTTATATTGTTGTTTTGTAAGGGGGTCAGTTAAGTCAGTCACGAAAATACCGAGACACGAGATTCAAAATTCTCTCGCTTTTTAATTGATTAAGAGGTTACAAGATTATGTGGGTTGATTGTTAAGCACGAGATTACACAATTAACAATCTGTACTTTACCCACAGCGGGTATAGTAAACCAATTTTTAGCGTTATAATTCATCAAACTTATCGTCGAGACATTGGAAGGCTATTTGATTATGAATAAAAAAAGTTGTATTGAAAATTGTCTGGATTAAAAAAAACAAAAACATAAAATTAGGTATTTGCGTAAATAACCACTGGAAAAATACATGTTATTAGATTACTGAAAACATACAGGTTAATACAAGCAAGATATTTTAAAAAAATATTTATATAATCTAGCTTACAAGATAATATATTAAAAAAATGAAATTATTTTGTGTATAATAGATACAAAGTTTTAAAAATATGAGGTTTAAGTTTATTATTTTAGAATCAAATGTATATTAGTCAAAAGCCTACATAGTAAAAACTACACTTCAACATTTTCTTTGTTTTTTTTGTTTTTTTATTTCCCACTCAAAAGAAATACTGGTTATAGGTCTTTCTGAAGACATTGGTTTATCAGTGTTACCCACCGTCCGAAAGAACCATACCTCACCGAAAAGACGTCATTGCATCAGCAGAGGACCGGGCTATTTTTGGAAAGTGTGTTTTTGTTTTTTATAGCGAAGCCACAGTGGGCTATTTGCTGTGTCCACTAAGGGGAATCGAACCCCTGATTTTAGAGTTGTCAATCCGTAGACTTACCGTTGTCCCTGCGGGGGACCATTTCTGAGAAGATGTTATGTGCTGAAATGTCAAATACCACTTTGAGGATGGACACAGGAATTTAAAATGTTCTTGTTTAACATTGAACAGTTGGTAAAGCGCCTAGTGTCAATTTTAGATACTAGCAAAATAAACTACTCGCGATCCTTTAACATGTATATGAAATATTCAACTCTGTTTACTATATATTTCGTCCATTAGGCTTTTTCAAGTATGTGCGTTGACTTTATAACCACCCTTTTTAATAAATCTTTATTTGTACTTAATGTTTATTTCCTTAAAAATGTTGTTTTCATTATTTTAAATAGGAGTGTTTCATTGTACTATTTTCTCGTGTCATGGAATTCTTATACTAAATTTATTTAATCATAACATTTCATTGTCTTTTACTAAATCGAAAAAATATCTCATATGTTAATACATCTTGAACTAATTATCTTTCCAACAGTACCATACTGAAAAGTAATAAGCCGCCCTTTTAAGTTATTTTGAGCCGTAACGCACGAACCGCTCATCTGGTACAAAGGTACTCATCTTACGCGTGGCAATAAACGTCACTTTCATTTAGCGTGTGCTTCACGTGCTTCATCTAATAACTGTGTTTATATCGTTATTTCAATAATTTTGACTATTTTAACGAGAAAAACATAAACGATTTTTCTTATGTTGCTATAGTAACATTTCGAATAAAAAGTCAACAAATGTTTGTCTTGATAAAGATATTTTAAAACTATATGAAACTGGAAATATACTCATTTATTCTTAAACATCATATTCAGTTACTGTTTGTAATTAACTAGAAAGCTACACTGACGACTGTATTTGCAACGCCTACAACGAGGATTGGAAGCTGGTTTCTAGAAAGCGTAAGTGCGCACGTACAACGCTGTACCACGTGGAGAAATTATGTTTATGAAACACAAGTTTACAACACAAAACACTTTAATAGAAAGCTAACAATGAATAAATTAGTGTCCTTGAACTTGTGTTTTCATCACGTACACTTTACATGAAAGGAATAAGTAAACATTTTGTTCACGGTCGTACAGTACAAAAGTCAAGTTTTATAGTTTACAGTTGGTCATTTATCGCCGTAGGTAAAGACGAGTTCCTCCACTTTCAATTTCTTTAAAGCTACAAAACCAGATATGGGTGTCGCTTTATAACGTTGTCCATGTCTCCTCGCTTGCGCCATAAATTTGTCATTAATTCTTTTAAAGAACATTTTACACCAAACACGTGTGAATTTCAAAGTACTACGTGTTTTTTCTCTGTTTGAAAGACAACAACAAGTAAATTTAATAGATACTACAGAGTTGTGGATATTCTTTGGTCCAATTACTCTTTAAACGTCAGTTTTGTTACTTAAAAATGGGTTGGCATTGTCTGGTTGGTATGGGGGCGCTCGACTCGTAATCTGCAGATAACGGCTTCGAATCTCCGTCTCTCCTTCAGTCGTAAGGGCGTTATTATGAAACGGTTAATCTCACTATTCGTCGGTAAAAGAACTGAACGTGAATGGTGTTAACTAACTGTTTCTAACCAGATTTGCTTGTTCACGGACTAATGGGAAGAATAGATTTTGGATTGAGCCTGACCATAATAAGTCACACAACGACAGGCCAGAGATAATCTAATGGTTAACGTGTCGCACTAAGGATCTCAAAGTACGTCATGCAAGCCACATCAGCGAAAAACATCACGTGCTACACTTTGAGGTACTTTGTTTGGTTTGTTTTAAATTTCACGCAAAGCTACACAAGAGCTACCTGTGCTAGCCGTCCTTAATTTAGCAGTGTAAACTAGAAGGAAGGCAGCTTGTCATCACCAACCACGGCCAACTCTTGGGCTACTCTTTTACCTACGAATAGCAGGATTGACCGTAACATTATACCGCCCTTACGGCTGCATGTTTGGTGTTATGGCGATTCGAACCCGCGACCCTCAGATTACGAGTCGAACGCCTTAACCCACCTGACCATGAGGTACTGGGTATATTGTCAGTGTAACGTTGATATTTCTCATTTAGAAAAACAGCAGTAAGTAAATTTAATAAGTACGAAAAAACGTGGATTTTATTTGACTTAAGTACTCTATTAACGTCCGCTTTCTTACTTATAATGTAGCCTATTTTATTTATATCGTTTAACACTGCACAAATATCTGAAACCTACAATACATCTTTAAAATGCATGTAACAAAATTGTCCCGATTACAAGGAGTTGATGCTCTTCTTTGGTGACATAAATATGCCTCTGCGCCCTCCGAAAATGCGACAGGGAGGCTAGAAAGGAGCCAAAACGCCTGACAAGCTTAGAAATTGCCAACAAGGGCTATAAATATGGTGGGCCATTCGCCATCTTGAATGTAATCTTACTAACACGTTGTTAAGCTTAGCAAATCAATGGCATCAGTTACAAAGGGGTGGTTATTTGTTTAGTGATTCTTAAGCTTAGCAAATCAATGGCATCAGTTACAAAGGGGTGGTTATTTGTTTAGTGATTGTTAAGCTTAGCAAATCAATGGCAATAGTTACGAAGGGGTGGCTATTTGTTCAGTGGTTGTTAAGCTTAGCAAATCAATGGCATCATTTACAAAGGGGTGGTTATTTGTTCAGTGCTGTTTGTTTATTGTCCCCAGATGAACGCAGCAGTTTATATATGTAAATACGGCTCGTTTGGGTTGAGAGGAGCGAACAGCGTTTCGACCTTCTTCGGTCATTATCAGGTTCGTTTGCTCCTCTACGTAAAATATTTTTTCAACCCAAACGAGCTGCTTTAACATATATATTTCTCTACAAGTGGCTTTTCTCGACATCACTAATTATTAACGCAGCAGTTTGTTTAATTTTTTGGTTGGAAATACGGCAGCTCAAGGATGGTTAGAAATAAAATCACCAAATTTGTCATTCAATTTCTCTTTCATTTGTTTTTTTCAAATGTTTAAGTCAAGCTACACTTGTTATCAACACTAACTGCCTTTAATTTTGTTTGCTTGTAATTAAACACAAAGCTATAGAACAGACTATCTGTGATCTCCTCACCATGGGTATCGAAACCCGGTTTATAGCGTTGTAAATCCGCAAATAAACCACTATCTCACTGAGAGGGTGGGCTAAATCAATAGTGGGAGTTGATTGTGTAATTCTTACAATGCGAGTTTTTTATCATTGAATCCAAAGCGTGAACCTCAGAACTCTGACGCACTGACCGCTGGGCCACGCCTGTCCTTCTTAGATTGGTAATAAATAAATTTGGCCCGGCATGGCCAAGCGCGTTAAGGCGTGCGCTTCGTAATCTGAGGGTCGCGGGTTTGCGCCCGAGTCGCGCCAAACATGCTCGCCCTCCCAGCCGTGAGGGCGTTATAATGTGACGGTAAATCCCACTATTCGTTGGTAAAAGAGTAGCCCAAGAGTTGGCGGTGGGTGGTGATAAGTAACTGCTTTCCATCTAGTCTTACACTGCTAAATTAGGGACGGCGAGCACAGATAGCCCTCGAGTAGCTTTGTGCAAAATTCCAACAAAAAAAAACAATAAATAAATTGAAGATGTTATGATGTAAAAATATAGATATCACTCATATTTTTTTCTTTCGAATCAAAATTGCTTTAAAACTACTTTCTCCAGATCTATGTACATCTTTACTGCGAAGACTCATTACACACTATCAGAATGAAAAGTTGTTATTGAGGCTCGGCCTATGGTAACAAAAATCTTACCTAATTTCATCGTAATTGTTAACCCTATTAATTTTCGTTGTTTCTTCAGCTTCGGCGTTTTTCGCAATATCTCAAAGGTAGTTTTAGTTTTACAAACATTCATTAAACTTAGACAGAATTAATGTCGTTATTGTTGTCATAAAATAGAAAGGGAATGACTATATTATCATAAAATTGAACATTACAACTTCACATGTGTACCTTGAAATCGCGTTTTTTATCCTAAAGAGACGGGTAGCAAAACAAGTTTAGCGTTTGTATATAGTATAGTACCACTAAAAACTGATTGTTTTTAAGAAGGGTGTGTAACATCACTTTCTCTCGCAAAATATTCATACACTTGTATTATTAAGATGTGCTCAGATCAAAGACCTGGAACTTCCAAGACAAGAATATTTTTTGTGTCTGATGACATTGTCAAGCAATGGGTTGTGAATTAATCTGGGACAACAGGACCATTCAGAAAGATACGTACAAGAAGTCGCACCCCATAATCAGGAAGGATCTTCATATTGAAAAGATACATCTGCAGATGGTACTTCTATAACATATCTTTTCAACCGTTGCATATCTCAAGCAGCTGAAGAATGAAACGTGTATTCATGCCTCTCCATACCAAATTACCCGTCGTAGCACCTATGGACTTCTGTGTGCAGAGAGCCTTTGTTCTCGTACGCTAGGTGGACGATGGAATGCTTCCAGAAAAAATTAGTATTCTTTTGGCTGAAAGACAACAAAGTATTTTTCAACAAAAAGTACACTTCATGACTACAGTCAAAATACAGAGCTGTAGGATAGAGTATGGTTGGACATGGAATCCTGGAACGTAAAAACGTCGTGGGCCTTTAAAAAGTGTTTTAATAATTCGTGTATAATATCTGTAATTATTTATTCCTGAGTATTTGATATGGTCGAATATTTCTAGAAATCATATTCAAAACTTTGAAAATAAGAACTGGTTCAAAGAGCTGTATGTAAAATTTTGAAAACCACGAATTAATTCAAAGAAAAACACATTTGAAATTGTGAACCTGCGTATTTAGACAACTTATTGTTGAGATTGCGATACGTGTTTAAAAACACAACTAATATTTCAATAAATCAATGCTTTCGTGATGACAAGAAATCCACTTTGAGTAAAAATATATCTCAGTATAGCTGGTATGGGTGTTAACACTTACCAAAATAAAGCAGAGAACAACGTTTTGACCTTTTTTTTAACTTGAAGAATACCTTGTAGGTCGAAACGTTGTTCTCTGCCTTATTTTGGTAAAAGTGTTAACACCCATACCAGCCGTCCTGAGGTATATTTAAATCAATTCTTTATAGCCAGTATATAACATTAATTTTTTTCACTAATGTTTGTGAAAAAGTATACAGTATTAGTGGCACAGCGGTATGTCTGTGAACTTATACTGCTAGAAATCAGGTTTTTATACCCCTGGTTGGTAGAGCACAGTTAACCCTTTGTATAGGTTTGTGCTTAACTACAAACAACAACAATCAAGACAATGAGCGAACGATGTATGTAGGTACTAATCTTCTGGTTTTCTACCCTGATAACACAGAAATCACTTTTTACGGTATAACAATACGGCGGTCACATATTTTAGAAGTTTTGTACATGAGTTAGTTTCTTCCAGTACGCAAAATTTAAGAAACTCTAATTTATAGATTTCAGTGATATAGCTTTAACAAGAAAATAAAATTATAACTTCAAAGAAATAAGCTAATGTTATTCATATTTTAGAACAGGAAGTATTAATATTGTTTCTGGTGTATATGTAAACAGATCGCTGCTTTGTATTAATTAGCTAAGGTTCAGAAACTCCTGAATTTCCAAATTTGGTAAATGTTTTCATTACATAAAGCTGTTAACTTTCTATAACGATACCAGATGTTTTGGCAGCTGCTCTTAGTTTTGAATTAAGCACAAAACTAAACAATGGGCTATCCGTGCTATGCCCACCACTGGGTACCGAAACCCAATTTCTAGCGTTGTGAGCTTACAGAACACCGTTATGCCACGGGGGAAGAACGTGTTTTAGTAAAGCTACATAGCGAACGTTCGGACCTCCGGTAAAACAGCTGTAAATCTATGAAGTTACCAATCTAAAATCTGGTGTTCGATCTGAAACAAACAAACTGTACGTTTTGGATTACAATAACGATTGAATTATTCTTAAAAATAAAAAAACAATAAAATATCAAAGTTTTTCTATTAATTTTGAGAAGTGGTTTTATTTTATGTCATCAAAATAAAGTATTTTAACAGGAATAGATGTTAACTAGAGTGAACTTGTGGAAAAGTTAGATTATACTAAGTTAAATAGAGAGGACTATAGTGAGTCAACTACAGAGTGAACGTATGGCAATATTGGACTATGCTAATTAAGTAGAGTGGACCGATGGCAAAATTTGGAGTTACTAAGTTTATCAGTTTGGTAGGAATTGATATTAACCAAAGTGAACCATGGTAAGGTTTAACGTTGTAATTTTTTTTCCCAAGTGATTCTACTGTGTTATGAGTAATTACTTTCAGCCAACTAGTTTCAGTTACAATCATCAGGCCTAGTGTTACTTAGACTAGTCGGCTGTAAATAAATAATAAATATTTTATCTTTCATTTTGTCAAAAAACGTCAGTAAATGTGTGTTTTAAACTCTTAATGTGGTTTGTCTTTTAACAAGGAATTGATGTTAACTGTACCGTAAACTTATGGTAAGTTTTAACGCACAGTGGTAAAAATAACTGTACCATTTAAAGAGATATGGTCGTTCGAAACAGAGTTAATAATTTCCCAACATGTTCTACATTCATGAGTATGAGTCAGAAACAAAAGTAGTAATATTGTTTGCACACTTATGAACTTCCTAAACATATCGTGATATTTTGTAAATAATCAACTGTATTATCAGAATCATCCTGGGATGAAATCAATCTAAAACAAAAGCACTTCTGATCAATTGGTGAACCATTCTTTATCCTCCACTAAAGAACCCTGTCACCTTGGATATATTTTGAAAAAAAAGTATTTCTGATCAGCTAGTGAACCATTATTTTATCCTCCACTATAGAACCCTGTCACCTTGGATATATTTTGAAAAAAAAAGTATTTCTGATCAATTGGTGAACCATTCTTTATCCTCCACTATAGAACCCTGTCACCTTGGATATATTTTGAAAAAAAAAGCATTTCTGATCAGCTAGTGAACCATTATTTTATCCTCCACACGAGAGCCCTATGTATTTGGATGTAATTTAAAAGAAAAGCACATGATCAATTGGTAAGCTATTGTTTTATCCTGTTCACGAAAACTCTGTAGCATTAGATATATTTTAAAAGAAAAACAATTCTGATCAACTTGTGAACCATTATTCTATCCTGTACACGAGAACCCTGTGTCCTTGGATATACTTTATAATTGTATATTTGTCTCAAATATCAAGGAACAAATTGCAGCCATTTTTATTTATATGAGAAATATCTGTCATTTTATTTCATAGAATGGGAAGAAATATAATACTAATCAGTGATGTCGAGAAACCCACTTGTTGAGAAATTTATATGCAAAAACGGCTCGTTTGGGTTGAGAAAATATTTTGCATAGAAGAGCGAACAACGTTTCGACCTTCTATGTAAAATATTTTCTCAACCAAAACGAGCCGTTTTTCCATATGAAATATAATACTGCCCTGTAGGTATCATATTTCATCAACAGTTAAGAATGTGCACTTTACTATATAAACAAGAAAACACGTGGAGTATATTTATCCGTATTCAAAAGAGAATCTCAATTATAAAATCAATGGGTCTTTATTTATGGTTGCTCGAGCCTTAAAATCTATACAACAGCTTTAGAAGATACTAGACGTCTTTGGTGAAATACTGTGGTTCATGGTGATATAACATGTTGCGCAAGTAGGTAAATTAACACAAGCTTGTTTTCTATGTGGTTTCACAACAGCGTGTCTAATGCACCGAAACATTTATCTTTTGCAGTTTATCTTAGAGTAAACCTGAACAAGCAGTTTATGACCTTGAGGATTTGGAAATTCGGTTATTACAAGCATGCTAATTTACAAGCACATATTGTACTTTTTGTTTCATGTTTTACCCCTACACTCTGAAAAGAAGGGGTAAAATTTATATAAAGTTGGCCAGGCATGGCCGGGTGATTAAGGTGCTCGACTCGTAATCTGAGAGTTATAGGTTCAAATCCCGTCACGCCAGACATACTCGCCCTTTCAGTCATGGATGCATCATAATGTGATGGTCAATCCCACTATTCATTAGTAAAAAAGTAGTCCAAGTTTTGGTGATAGGTGGTGACGACTAGCTGCTTTTCTTCTAGTCTCACGTTACTAAATTAGGGATAGAAAGCTAAGATAGCTCTTGTGTAGCTTTGCGGGAAATTCAACAAACAAATAATTCATTGACTGTCAAGCACAAAGCTACACAATTTATTCACAAAGTTTCTTTAATTTTTCTAATCTTCCAGTTTTGTGTGGTATCAAATGAGTATACTGTAAGAACTTTCAGGTATAGAGAGTTTCTTTGTATGTAAACTAGCTACACCATCAAGTTCTATTAGTCACTGGTTGAGAGTTTATCCTTTTTCTGAAATATTGATTTCACCACAACTGTGAACTTTACGTTTTCCTTTTTTTGATATTACTAGCTTGTGTAGCTCAGGTCAGAATGTTGAGCAGACCTTTTTTTTGTCAGATTTAAAACAACTTTGCTTTTGAATTTCTTAGAAATTATTCTGTGTTTGTATCTTAAACTGAGCACAAAAGGTGGAGAGATATCGTTCTGATAGAATTAGTGAGAAAACCGTATAAATTTTAGTGGCTGATGAATTAATTATTTTGTTATTTTTCAGAATGTTTGGTGCATACTAGAGATATTTAGACACTTTGACAATAAATTTAGAAGAAAAAAAAAGACATTTGCTCACCAGATAATGATAATGAATTGTTTTATTTCAGTCAGCGCTTCGCCATTACAGCAAAACATTGGCTGAAATGAAACGGTTTTGTCTTCACCTTGAGATTAAATGTCATTTTTCCAATATTATTGTTAAAATATTGAATGAATTTCTTGGTGTAACCATTGGCTATCATGATAATTCTTGTTGATGAGACATATTTTGTGTCTTCAACGAGTGGGACACACACTGTCAATTAGCATTTGGAAATTTTTAATAATTCCATGTTTCATCGAGTACAAAGGACCTGATTTATAATGTAAGGCTGAAAAGCGCAGTTTATGTTCTCTAAATTTTCATAGATGTTAATGGCGAAGTATTAGAATGCTTAGAATTGATAGACTTACTCGATCAGGGCAGTTAATTAAAGAGTTTATATTATCTTACGATAGTTTCTTAGCTTTCTCAAAACTCAAAATAATTCAGCTTATAAAGTATAATATTTTATTCATATATGACCCAAAAGGCCAAAAGAAACATAATTTCTGTGAGTTAGCATGCCTCTTCACCTACACATTACAACTTATTTGGAAAATATTCCAATAGGTTTTCATAGAAATGCTGAAAATATTTAAATTATATGGTTCTCCATTTTATTTTTATAACAAACACTGTATGAACATGGATCACTCACTTGGAATACATAAATATTCAATCGGAAACAACATTTTGATTGTTTGTTTTGGAATTTCGCACAAAGCTACTCGAGGGCTATCTGTGCTAGCCGTCCCTAATTTAGCAGTGTAAGACTAGAGAGAAGGCAGCTAGTCATCACCACCCACCGCCAGCTCTTGGGCGACATTTTGATTAAATTTATTTTTCTCAGAAAGCAGTAAGTGAGATATTCCTATAACATTGTCGCTTTGAGTGAATTTGAATATCTTTATTTTCGTGTATGAAGTTTTAAAAACACTGTTGAAAAACAAACTTCATTTTTTCTGAAATATTTTTTTCAAGGAAAGCATTTTAAAGAATAATAGATTGAATTTACGAAATATACAAAAAATATCTAAGAATCTCTGCTGATCAATTGTTTTCGTTATTTATATAAGAAAAGACTGACATGATGTCTAACACCAACGTACTTCACAATAGTTCAAAATAATAGGCGATTAAGCTACCATCTATAGGTTTTTTTGTGAACAAACAACTATATTTACCACTTGAAAATGTGTACGGAACGTATTATGAAAACGAACACAGAGCAATTGGTTTTGAAAAAGTTTTAAGCCTAAAATGAAAAAAATATATGAGTTTAATTAATGGAGCTATTATTTTGTTATAATTGTGTTGATATAATTTTTTGTTTTTTTTCTTCTAAACAATTTTCAGAACTTAATAATTAAGACATTTTAGCTCTTCTTTCGGAAAACTAAAAAAATATTAAAAAGCTAGAATGTAAACAATAATCGTGCATATTTTATGTTTCATAAGATACTTTTATTCAGATATAAAGCTCTTTCACCATGGAACAGTATATGAGATTTAATTTCAGGAAGTGTGTGTGTTTTTTTTAATAGCAAAGTCATCTGCTTATTCCACCGAGGGGAACCGAGCCCCCTCCTTTTAGCGTTTTAAGTCCGTAGTCTTACTGATGTACCAGCTGTGGACTTAAGGAAGTGCACATTTCTACTGCTGTTCAGACATTTTATACAGTGAAAATATAATAATATGTGAACTGACGTAGGTTTTTACTGAAGATTTATTTAAAGCAAATACAGTAAAAACTCAAGTTTGATACCTGATTGTTAAGTTCTTCTCATCTTAGTAGAGGACAACTGACATCCATAATTAACTCCAAGCTTCAGGAATTATAACATTGACATAGGAATTTAGTTTCCCACAACAGACATAGCGAAGGAGTCCGTTGTACAGTTTTCTTTTACAAAACAAGTAAAGACACGAAGCTTAAGACAATTAGAAAATGAAATACATGTTCAATTAATTTAATAAGTATTATCGTATTTATAAAACTAGAGATGTATCATAATTATAATGTCAAACAAATTTAAAAAATCAGAAATAACAAGCAATTTACCACAGTCTCTTGTTATAAAAACGAAATCACTCCAATAAAGCTTGATAATGTTACTCAATGGAAACATTATAGATGAAATGAAGAGAATGTTGAGCATTTTAGCAGAATTCGAATGCGATTTAAACATCCATTGCTTAGCAGAGTTTTAGGAGATACTACATCCAGATCCATCATTCCATCATGAGCTGATTTGTACTTGAGAGTTGAAGAAAAAAAAATGAAAAATCAAACTTGAATAAGCCGAGGCTTTAAATATTATTACTCATTGTAAAAATAATCAGGTTAAACAGAAAAATAACATACGTGTATAAGATTTCAAAAACCATGATATCAGTTTTACATCCGACATGGCCAAATGGTTTGGGCTCTCCACTAGTAATATGACGTTTGCGGGTTCGAATTCCCATCACAGAACACAAGATCGCCCTATCAGCAGTAAGAGATTTATAATGTTCGATAAATCCCACTATTTTCGTTGACAAAAGAACAGTCCAAGCGCCGCCCTGCACGTGATAAGGCGTGCGTGCGACTTGTAATATGAGGGTTGCGGGTTTGCACCCCGGTCGCGCCAAACATGCTCGCCCTTTTAGCCGTAGGGGCGTTATAATGTTATGGTCAATCCCACTCTTCGTTAATAAAAGAGTAGCTTAAGAGTTGGCAGTGGGTGGTAATGACTAGCTGCCTTCCTTCTAGTCTTACACTGCTAAATTAGGGACGGCTCGCACAGATAGCCGTTGGGTAAATTTGTGCGAAATCCAAAAACAAATAAATTAAAACTTCCTGTTTTAAAGCCTTAAAAAGTTATTGAAGCACTTCGGGAGATATACATATTGATTAATGAATCACAAAGTGTTGTATAAATTCGAGTAAATTCAGTCAGTTGTTTATTTTACGATGTATGTTTTCTATTAATCCATAGAGAAGTCAATGGCAGTTTATGAAACAAATAATTAGATTTTATGTATCATTTATAACATTTCATTTCATTTTATTTTTTATTTAAAGTTATTTTCACAAATAATATTGATTAAAATACTTAAGAAAATGGTTATATGGTACTGAAAATTATAGAAAAGGTAAATAAAAATGGTATAAACGATAAATACGAATAAATGTCACTTTTTGTTTCTTAATAAAAAATGAGCCGTACCGGAGTACAGCCATAGTTAATGGTTTACACCACAATTAGCTGTGATTTCACCAATCAAAATGTGTTAAGCTAGTATAAAGCCAATAAAACTGCAGCAAATTATACTATGCCCAGTAGTAGTAGTGAAACTAGTCATTAGTCTAGAAATCAAAGTTCTGGTTGACCAATGATGCTTTTTGATGTTAAAAATTGCAGCGAGACTTCATATGTCAGTAGAAATTGTGTTTAAGCTTGTGAAAAGGATACACGAATCTGAACAAAAGTGGTTGCGGTAGAAAACCAAAGGTGAGGTAAAATATTTTAGGGTATTTGTTTACGAGATCTTACTCAAGAACAATACGACACATTTTAGTCTAAATGGACCTGTATCTGGTCGAAAACCACTGCTAACAAGTATCCAAACCAAAGAGTTAGAAACTTGTAAACCTTACATATGAATCCAAGTTCGAATTGTCTGTAAAAAAATCAACGACAGTTTATTCGACGGCAGAAAAGGCAATTGTATCATAGTGAATGTGCAAAGTCTACAGTAAGATATGGGATCAGTACAAGTCTGGGGATGTATCTCAGCCTGTTATATCAAAAATCTACACAAAATTTATGGTACCCAAACTGTTGACAAGAACAGACTGATATTAATCCATCATGCTATTATTTCCAAAATACAACTTATCAATCACAGGGTAAATTTCTAGCAAGACAATGAATCCAAGCAGGCAAAAAAAAATGTGGTTAAACAATATTTTGACGATAACGACAATTAGTCACTCACAAATAGGGGTGTAAATCCTAGGGAGATGGAGGATACATCCTCCTCATTTTAGAGGGTATGGTGCATACAATCATCTCCCTACAGTTTGGTGTGTTGATTTTTTTTATCGCATCACAGGCCTACAAATTGTGTGTTTGCTTTTGTGATTCTCATGTTCTTACCAATTGAATTACATAATTAGGCCTACATGAAGGCTTTTTCAGTAGCCAAAATGTACATTTTTAATATAGGCGTGCTTCTAAGCATTTTGATCTAAGCGATAGTTTGTAGTTATCAGTCAGCAGGCCTAAGTATACATGCAAGACTTGCAAGCATTATCATAGAATCTATCTACGTTTTTACGTAGTGTAAGATTAAGTAAAATTTTCTTCACAACAGATTAAACAGAGCATGAAATTCGAAAATATTACTCCAAAGCGTAAACTCCTGTAATCTAGATCTGACAGGCAATTTGTAGCTTGTAGCTGCATCAGTCTTATGTGTATATTGTGTGGTTTTCCTATGCCATTTGTTCTCATGCATGTCTAGCCAGTTTTATTGTCAAACGCCTTACTCTCCTTAGCTGCCGAAGCGCTGACCATAGTGTACGTTCAGTGTAAGTTAACGATAGGTTCGGGCCGCTAGGATCTAGACGCGCTCTACATCCTCCCCTCCGCTTTCTTTAATGTGAGCCTCGATTTTACAACATGGCTCATTAGACCTGTGTTTGTGGCCCTCATTAATCCATGAAATTTTAGATTATCACTGCCCTCTAATAAAGTGCTGGTGCTTTATGGTAAAAAAAAACAACAATATATTCTCTTATCATAGATAGTAAAAAATTGTATTTTCTTGTATAATTAGAACACAAAAGGAGCGATTTCAATGACCTGAAGCCTCTACTCGAATTGTATTGCTAGTTTTTGTTTTGATGTTTCTATTTAATAGACGTCCTAATAGACATTACATCACAACGTGTTTGCCTTTTGATAAGCTTTAACAGAAATTTTATATATTTGTGATTGTTTAAGTATTTTTCGAGAAACTTGCAATTACTTGTGTTGTAACTAGCACACATTATTGTCCCAGCGATGCCCAGGCGGTCAGTCGGCTCGGTTGTCACTGTGAGGTTCGCACGTTTGGCTTAAATACATTGTACAGTTCAGTCCTACTTCCATTCTGTTCTATTTTCGTTTGTTGTACCTTAGAGTTTTTCAATAAAGACTGTATTTTAGCCTGTTGAGTCATCTGGGAAACAGATTCCAATTATGACACGCAAGCGTCTGAAACTTTTCGATATCAGACAGTTCTACAGCCAATTACTAGTACTACAAGTGACAATGTAGATGCAGATAATCCAACAACCTTAAGCAAAGGAATAGAAGCTTGCCATACATAGAAAATACCATGTTAATCAGAGGACGAGTCTGAAAATGCTTTTTGTGCAACTATCGCACATCATGAACCACCAGATAGTTGTGAAACTAGTTTGTGCAGTAATGAAAAATCTGACACTCCACAGATACAGTGTGGAAAGCCACATCATCGAGATGCACAACTAATACCACTACAGAAAGCAAAATCTCAAAATATCAACTTCCAGGGCAAATGGTTTGATGAGTTCCCATGGCTGTATTTCGATAATCAGAAAAGTCATACGCTTTTATTGTGCCAAGGCGGAAAATAGAGGTCATTTTACAAGGAAATTGGAGAGACTAGTGGAGTATGCTTTCGTATTCACCGGTTTTTGCAACTAGAAAAAAATCAAAACGAACACCAATCCTCCTCTCAGCACAGATTCGCTATATATTCAGAAGGTTCACTTGATGTAACTCCAGTCCGACAAAAACACAAATTACATGCTTTAACATATCACACACAACAACATAATCGCAAGGACGGACGTATTAAAAGCGGACCCATTAGTCCACTACTACGAATCCTCCTTCAGCAATTTAAATTCAGTCGACCTTGACACACAACACCAACATCATGTCAACAACTTCTTAAATACAAATCAAGCCACATTCTCACCACAATTTCCTGGCGAAACACTGGAAACATACTCAAGTTCAATCAACAGGAAAATTACCATCACTGAACTAAAAATTAATAATTAAAACACTTCCCCCGGACATGACCAAATACCAAACACTATTCTGAAAAAAGATCTACTCTCCTATTACAACACCTCACAAACATCATGAACATTTAACTAACAACTGGATATTACCCGACACTTGGAAAAAAGCCACCTTAACCACAATTCCAAAGAAACAAACAAACAGGACCAATCCAGATAATTTCCGTCCCATCAGTCTGTTAAACTACCTTGTAAAACTGATGGAGAAGGTTATCTCTAACCGTCTTCTTCACTTTTGTGAAATAATTAATATCCTTCTAGAATCCCAAAATTCCTCCAGGAAAAACAGGCAAACAACAAATCATCTCACACGACTCACCGAACCAGTCTACAAAGCTTTTAATAACAACCAAGTAACCACTGGTGTATTTCTAGACGTTAAAAAAGCATTTGACAGCGTATGGCACAATGCCATCAAGTACAAATTAACTCATCTAAAAATAAATTCCACTATAGTTAAATAGATATCAAACTTCCTAACAGATAGAACAGCGCAAGTACAAGTCAATAACACTATATCTAAATCGTTAAATATAACTGCAGGAGTACTCCAAGGATCAGTCCTTTCTCCACTTTTGTATATTATTTTTGTCAGCGACATACCTTTCCCCAATTTAATATACACTCGTAATTCACAATTTGTAGACGACAATGCTATCTGGAGCACCTCCAGAAACCCAGTAATGACCATGTTTCGCGTGCAAGAATCATTTAACAACCTTTCAAACTGAAGTAACAAGTGGAGAGTAGTTTTAAATCCAACCAAAACACAAGCAATCACCTTCTACAGGAAACTAAAAAGACAAATAAAAAGTCAAGAAAAAGTAAAATTATCACTCATTAACATGAGCAAACACATCACATTTCTTGATGTCACTTTCGACACAAAACTCGGGCACAGGACAGGTAAATCTTTCGGCGTCTGTCCTGTGAAAGTGGGTTTTTCTCGGGGCACTCCCGTTTTCCCCCACAGCAAAATCTTAGGCATTGGATCTTTAGATTTCAGCCAAGGCAACTTTATTGCAATGCCCTAAATCGGGTCGTACCATTTTGCGTTTCGCGTTTATGTTTACATTTACTATGCCATCTGCCTTTCGGGACGAGTTCTGGCTGTTTTCTCCGGTACTACCTTTACCTCGCTCATGAATAATATTAATTATGACCAACTTCAATCCTTCACCCAAAAATAATTAAAATAAAAGAAAAACCAAAATACCAGCTTAACTCAATAACCTTCCACGAAAGGGGACGAAGAGGAACCATAACGTTCCTGAACACCCCAGTAGGAGAGAGAAATCTTCTGATCTCTCTCTCTCTAAACTAAACCCCTGCCACGTTAGTTTGCGTTTGATGTAACTCCAGTGACTGTTTAGCTACATGATGGAAAAATGAAGCAGTAGGAAGAATGCAAAAGAAGTCTAGCCAAAATTTTCAGAAGTTTACGTTTCTTACTGCGTCAAAGTTTAGCATTACGTGGACATACTGATGCGAAGGGAAACTTCCTACAGTTAATGAAGCTTCTGGAAGAGGAAGGTCCTGAGATGACGGCCTACTTGTCAAAGAAAACCACATTCACATCACCCCAGGCTCAGAATGAAATAATGGAGATGTTCAGCCATGAAATACTGAAGAACATTCCACACGAAGAGCAGCAGAGTAAAATATTTGCATTAATGGTTGATGGAACTCAAGATGTTACAGGTGCTGAACAGAAAGCAATATGTGTACGATATGTAGATGAGAACCTTGACGCCCATGAGACATTTTTTGGTTTGCACAATGTTTCCAATGCAACTGGTGAAACAATATCCTCGACTATACTTGATGTACTGAGTAGACTCAATTTACCACTTTCAGGATTAAGAGCACAAACATATGATGGAGCCGCTAACATGAGTAGTGCGTACAGTGAATGTCAGGCACAAATAAAAGAAAAGCAACCGTCAGCTTCGTTTTTTCAATGCGGAGCATACAAGGCTAATTTAATAACGCAACATGCAGTTTAAGCGAGTGAATCTGTTTGAGATTCTATCCAGTGGGTACATGAACTTGGTGTCTTGCTTCAGAGGTCAGGCAAATACAATACAATCTTTTAAAATATTGTATCGTCAGACAGCCACAATGGTCCAGTTAAATACATTCGCCCACTATGTCCAACACGCTGGTTGTGCTACTTATCTGAAATTACACGTGCTAATGATCACTACAGTGACATTGTTGATTCTCTGTCTGAATTAGCAAATAAAAAATCAGATTTAGCAGTGAAAGCACGAGGTCTGTTGAACAGAGTTGACAAAGGAAAGACAGTTTTGGGATTATTGATGGCTCAGCATCCATTAGCTGCATTAGAGGAACTAAATCGTGCATTCCAAGCAAAATCAGCAACAGTTTCTGGCATGACTGGAGCATCTGCAATGACAATTGAGCAGTTGTGGGTATTGCAAACAGAAGAAAATTACAAGATATTTGATAACGCTGAGAAAAGGGTAACTTCTCTAGATCTGGTGCCTATTGAATTAATACGCATTTGCAGATCACCCAGTAGACCATTCTGCAACAGCTAGAGATTACTACAGAAGTCAATATTTTGAATTTGTGGACAAAGCCACAAATCATCTGACCACGAGATTCAATGCAGACAACAATGACTTGAGGCAATATCTGGCACTTGAGAAGATGATCACATCTGGCAAGGTTGACAACTCGGTTATAATCTTCCATCCAGAAATCTCTTCACAACGGCTCAAGTTTCAGTTGCCCATGTTCAAAGGAACAACAAAAGCAGTATCTCTGAAAGGTGCTTACTGTAAAATGCATGAAACACGCCAGCAGATGTTAAGTGAAGTGTTTCTTCACATGAACATTTTGCTTGTATGTCCAGTATCCAGCTGCGAAAGTGAACGCAGCTTTTCTGTATTAAGGCGGTTGAATACGTGGTTAAAGTCAACTGTGTCTCAGTGCCGCCTCAACCATGTGGCAGTTTGTCACATCACACTCACAAAGATGAGGTCGACAAGATAAATATAGAAGAGCTTATGAAAGAATTCATGAACAGATTATCACAAAGGAGGTCTACAATTGGGAACATGTAGACAAGAGGACTAAATGAATCTTACTTCAATGAAAAGTATGAATAATTATGTGTTACATTGTATCGATGTGTAATTTTCAAGAGTTCGCAAAGACATTTTAATAATTTTTATCAAACAACATGAACAGTTTCTCAGTAGATACAAACTTATCAAGGGTAATTACTAATTTTATTAATATTTAAAAACGTAATCCATCCAATGAAAGTTATTAGTAACCTTGTAAAATATAATGGCCATCTTTTATGCTGTGCAGTGTGCAGGAATAAATTCATGTGGTAGTTAATATGTGACACATTTGTATTTATTCTATTAACATTTTAAGAACTGTTCACAACACTTCACTTATACAAAACTACATGAAAACCTTGAAGTATCGTGGTAACAAGATTACTCTGTGACTGCATGTTTACAGCTTTCAGGTTCATGTAATCAGAGATTTCCAATTTCCAAATTGAACAGTCTACATAAGTGGTTGCAAAAATCATCCCCCTATCGGGTGTAAAAAATCTGCGCCCCTGCTCACAAATATAGCTTAGCTTTTGTGAAGTTCGAATACGAACATTCATTGTTCGTCAGTGGTCACTACTAAAGCTGTATGCGTTATGTAAAATGCCTGACGGTGAAAAATGACCAGACACATTATATGAATTGTGGGAAACGATAAATTAAAAATAAGTTGTAGTTTGTTTATCGAATGTAGTTGAGAGCCAATTCTTGTTTGGGTTTTATCACAGCTACCTTTGCAGCATAATTTGTGATCTACAACGCTAATTAATGTTTCTGAAAAGTTTTATGTTTTTTCAGTACAAAACCACACAATCGGCGATATGTGCTCTGTTGATCACGGGGAATAGAATCCTGGAATTTGGTACTGCAACTCCATAAACTTAACTTTACCATTCTATTTAGATACATTTATTTCAATATCTGTAAACAAAATAAAATCTCTACACTAAATATCAATAACTTACAACGTTTTTACTTTTCTCTTAGTTGTTATTTTAACGTAAAGCTACACATTCAGTATCTATTCTCTTATCTACCATGGAGAATCAATGACCCCCAAAGGGATCTTTTTCCATTTGACTGCATCAAAGAAGCAAAATATCCTAGATTAATAATATTTCTAACTTTTAAATAACTCAACTACTATATATGTATTCACTGTAATTTTGTACTTTATTTATTTAAGATATAATTTGAAAGAAACAATAGGTATACCTAAATGGTTAGACATCACTCACTTTGCAATCTGTGAAGAAAGAATGTCTTCAATAAATTGAAAAGACATTCGGGAAATAAACTATTTTTGCCATCCACAAAATTAAATTATTAATAATATTATATACCATGATATTTAGGCATAATAAGTATATAGTTTACTCTCGATAATCCGGGATAATGGAGAGCAAATTGCTGTTTTTAAACATGTACATTTAGAAGCTTTAATTAATGTCTATACTTTTTATATACCTTTTAAGTTAAATTCTGTTTAAATGCTAACGCTTCTGCTTTTACCGAATTTTAACTAGGTGGTTACGATACTCAACCTGTAACTACGAGTCGCGGATTCGAATGCCATTACCGAACATTTTCACCCTTTTAGCTGTGGGGGCGTTCAAATGTTACGGTAAATACCACTATTCGTTGACAAGTAATTGTCGGTTGGTAATGTTGACCAGTAAACATAGAAACAATAACCGATAGATTCCTACATGGTACAATAATTTATTTTTCAAAACTCTGGAGAGAAAAGTGATTTATTAGGTGAAATTACTCTGGAATTCACGACATATGTTGGAGAGAGAAAGAGATCAAATGCACCTGACCCTTCTGGGTTTAAAATAACCAAATTTCAATACTGAGAGAGAGAAATCTCAGACTTACCGCTAACGAATCCACCGAGGTGGAACTGAAGGACAAATGAATACGAAATATGACATTTATAAATTGTTGTGCTATCTGATGTCTGATAAATATCTACTGGTCGTAGATTGCTTAACAGTTTTAGAGAAAAAAAAGATTAGTCTTCATATAAGCAGACCAGGAAAACAGCTAAGAATGAATAATGATGGCCAACTCCTACTATTCAGTGGCCAGTCAGTAGCTCAACGGTATATCTGCTGACTTACAACGCTAAAAACCGGGTTTCGATACCCGTAGTGGACAGAGCGCAGGTAGCTCATTGTGTGGCTTTGTGCTTAATTCAAAAGAACAGCAACGTTACTATTCAGTGAAACATAGGTTGGCGTTCAGTGATTTTGATCATAGCTACATTATCTCTGATAGATAAAATCGCAGTTAGAGATGGCTAATATAAAGCACAAGGGCTGATATTAACTTTTATTTTAATCTAAGTTCACAACTTTAAATTTAGAATGTAAAAACCAAAACACGTAGTGCTTAAAACCAAACTCCTGCTTTTCTAATTTTACACTCATCATATTCTACATAATTTTTGTATGTTGTAAATAAAACAGTTTTTGATCTGTTCATATAGCCCCCCAGTGGCTCAGCGGTATGTCTGCGGACTTGCACGCTAAAATCTGGGTTTCGATTCCCGTGGTGGGCAGAGCACAGATAGCTCATTGTGTAGCTTTGTGCTTAATTCAAAACAACAACTGTTCATATAAAAAACTATTTTAATTTACTTTCGTCCTTAACTGTATTTCTAATTTCACCTTTTCTTATCACCCACACGTCAAAAAATGAAAAAAAAGAGGAGTATTTGTAGCAATTTTACGATGACGTCATCATGATGAGGTTGTGGATTTGGACAGTAAAACTGAAATGGTGTTACTCATATGAAGTGTATAAGTGCTAATGTGTAGTAAGTTACGCGATTACAGATGGTTTGAATGAGCTTTCAACTAGAAGTGGAAGTTTGAACTTGGGTTACCAATATTGCTGAATATATTGGAGTTTTTATGTGATATTGTTCATAGTATTTGTAAATGTAGAAAGAGAAGATTTATTGTGATGAGAAGTAAAGAAGTTTTTACACAAATACTAAATGAAATATTGTTAATGTTAGACTGCATAAAATCGAATAAAAATTAATATCTTGTTTATGTGACGATTTTCAGTTTTTAATCAAAACTAATTTTATTGAGAGGTAGACCTAAACGTAGCTAAGGCTAATACGGATTTTATATTATTATATTACCTTTAACTGTTAGCCATGTCTCATAGTAATACAAATAGTGATAGTGCCAGTGATGAAGATGGATTGCTTTTATGTTCTGAGAAAGGACATGGAGAACCAAACTATATCGTTGAAAATGAAAATTTTGAATTGAAGTCTTCAGAAACTCAAAGACACTTAGTTTATAACAAAGTACTTCCTTATAGTGACAAATTAGATGACGAATCCGAAAAGCTTTTTTCAGAGGTTAAAAGCAACTTGGGGAAAGCCATTTTGATGCGTGAAATTGTTCCTGGAACAGGATGCTGGATTTCTCATTTAGTCAAGTAAGAAATTAGGAGAAAGATATTTTATGGTTATATTACGATAGTGTAATGTTAGAACTAGTATTGGAGAGACTTCTCACTGAATGAACTATTGTAGTAAATAAACTAACATTAGCAAATATTGAACTTAAGCCATGAGATAAAGATAGTTTGCTTGATGTGACACATTTGATTTGCACAAAAATTTTGGATCTTTCCATTGTGTGCCAAAAAGTGAATGACTATTTTTAACGTAACATAAACTTCAAACAATAAGGAATCATACTGTTTTTCAAGGCTGTTTCTCAACACTCACCCTCAAGAGAAGTAAAAACATGACCTTTATTTTTCAAGAAATCACTGACTCCTTTTATAAACTTCTATAAAGTGCTGCTTTCCACTGCTGTCTATGACAAGTCATTTCAGTAATCATTTACTCCATTAAAACTTTTAACTGGAACTTAACCTGTCTTTTCTAACTCTTAAACTTTTGTATTTTTTATTCTGTTATCTTCAGAATATAACACAAAGGAATCAGAGCCCTTTAGTTTATTGTAAGTGTTGATTCCCTTTATAATCTTATAATTTTGGTAAGACCAACTCTTGCCTTTCTTTTTTCAAGAGAAAAAAGGTTAAGAAGCTTTAATGTATCTGCAAAAGATAACTACATCTATAATATCTCAAAATTTAAATGTTGTAAGAATAGGTTATTAAAGTTTATTTTCTAGAATGTTAACATTTTTTTGAGTAACATGGCAAACTTTGTTCTTATAATTCTGAAAACAGAAACCAGAAATGATGTAAGAAATGCATAAAAATGCTAGTTCAGTATCACAACAGTCTATTGTTGGCAGTTATTCATAACTGTTATACCAGTGTTTTCAGATATTTGTTGGGTGTGTATCCTAGTGTACTTCATGGTGTACCAAATCCCTTACTTGGGGAGAATGTGTGATATGCTACTAACAGCATCAGCAAATCATTTATAAATCACAAATTTATTCTGGTTTTACATGTGATAATATTTGATGCTGCCATGTATAAGATAACTTCAGATATTCACAGTTCACATAAGAAATGCCCAAAATACAAGAAAGGTCCATCATATACCCATTTCCTGTAGAAATATGGTATTTTTGATTATAAATTAAAGTATCCTTTGTTAGAAGGGGGCTGAAAGAAAGGATTTGAATTAAAATTATGACAGGAAAGTGGCAGAGGGTGCAGGTATTAATTAAGGTAATTAAATTAGATGCCACTAAAAATTAGTCAGGTATATTGAGGGAAGAATATATACTTTGGGGAAAATTGTAGAAGAAAATATGAATAATTAGATATGAATATTAGATATAGATATTAGAATAGAAGAAGACAACTGATAAAATGAGTTGAGAAAGAATATGGAGGACAGTCTTGAGGTTCAGCTGGAAAAATTAATTATACATTGTGTAGTTAACCAGAGGATCAAGGTATGGGAGCATCTTATGGTAGAATTGCTACCATATTTTAAAGAGATATAATGACTTTTCAGTGCCCACTATTGAGATGATAGTTTCAAGAAAACGAGATTAGTACTGGATCAGAAATTTCACATGCAGCCTTTATAAGTAAGTAGAGAAAGCAAAGAAAAAAGAAAGTGGTAAATTGAACTGATATATTCAATTGTAAAGTTACAAAATATATATATTCGAAAAGTATGAGTTTAATACAGCATTTACTTAAGACACTGTGAGTCTTTGAAAATAATAGAACATAATTAAATATGGAGAGATGAGTATCTCTTATAATTTTGTAATGAATGCATCTATAATTATGCTGTCAAATTATAATAGCTTTATTGTTAGCAACAAAACACTGCCTGGACAGTGTGAGTAACATATCTATTACTGGGCTAAGATTCTTTTTTCAGTCATGCTGTTGAATTTATTTTCATCTATATTAAATGTGTGATCCAACTTATGGTAAAATGTATCCACCTGTTTACAGTAATTAAAAATCATTTGTTGAATATTTTTCAAATTAACCAATGGATCCAAGTCCTTCTATAATATCTCAACTCCTAATACAGTGAGAAATATTCAAGAGTCTAAAGAAACCCTAGTTTCACATTATAAGTCAATAGTTAGGTCTCAATTTGAGTATTATGTGCTGGTTTAGTCCCCTTATTTTGGGAACATTGTTGAGTGTTGTAGAAAATTTCAGAAGGCTACTAGAGAACTATTCTGGAGCTTGTGATGAGTTATTATACAGTATGAATATAGGTTAAAATTTCTTAACTTGTTCTCTATTAAAGAGAGAAGGTTGGGGTAGTCTAGTTCAATTATTTCTAATTATTAATGGAATTGATAAGACTGATGGATTGAATTTTTTGCTCAGCTCTGTGAACAGTGTAATATGGGAACACAAACATAAAAATTATTAAGATTAGATACAAATCTATTTCAAGCAGTTTTATTTTTCCTCAAGGAGATAAATTTGTGGAATACATTGCTCTCTGTAATGATGAAGTCTGGAACTTTAGGATTTTTTTATTTTTAAAGGATTGATGAATATGTGGGAGATTACACCTGGATTTGGTGATTAGTTTTCTGTTTGTTGAAAAAGTTGGGAGGCCTGCTATCTTTGCAGTACCAGAAAGTCCTTTGATGTTTCAGTTTATAATTTTATTTTTAAAATCAAGTAATTTTTCAGGTTTAAAGTAAAGATTATAGATATTGTACTTTACATGTTTTATGAGAAATTGCATTCTGAGGTAATAAATACAAATACTGCTGAAAACATTTAAAGAATGATCAGTTTTCAATACTTTATTTATGATAAGACACAACCACTGTTATTAGACAATATTAATCAGTTCATCTGTTATGCAGGCCTTTTGGTGTGGATTCCTGTACATTGCAAGGGGATTCCCTGTTCTTTCAGTTTACCATATCTGGGACCTGAACATCCACCCATGTGTTTGCTATGTGTGGTGACCTGTGAATGGGAGGAAAGGATCCTGGTGGTTTAGTGGTCCAACACTAACATACCACTTTGGTCTTGAATTCCTGTAGACAGGAAGCCTTGGGGTGGCACCTCCTTAGAGTCAGTCGGCTGGTTCGCTTGAGCTAGGGTCAACCAAGTACCAGTGTTGGATCTTCTCAACAGGTGTTGTGGACATTGTATCTGATGCTGGTATTTGGGTATAGTACTCACAAAACCCTGACATTGCTGCAGTGTCCTTGTTTGGCATTGTACTACATCTCCTTATAAGGTTCCATAGTGGGTGCCAAAACATTCTTTTTTTTATTATGGGACCTCCAAGTAAAAACTTAGATAAAATAGTGAAAAATGTCTGTTAATAAACAACCACATCTTGAAGATTCAGAGCAGCAATCTTCAACATCTATTAACACCTGTACCTCATTTTCTTAGATTACATTATCTTTCAGACAAATTTTTAGGACAAATGTCTCCCTTTTTTCATTCAGAAGGGATTAGAGGGACTTGCTGGCTCTCCAAAATCAGTCAGAAAGCTTTGTTCTGATGATATAAAGGTGGACACATCCACATCTAAACTCAGTGAACCACTCTTGCATTCAAAGGTGATTGGGGATATACCTATTGAAATTACTCCCCATGCTACTTTGAATTCTTCACGAGGAGCTATTGTTGAGAGAGATTTGAAGAACATCCTCGAGTTGGAGATTTTTGCTGGTATTTTTATCCAAGAAGTTTTTGTTGTGAGGTTTATTTCCACTTGAAATGATGGAATTATGATGCCGAGTAATGTCCTCATTTTAACATTTATACCACCACATCCACCTGCCACTATCAAGGCAGGTTATTTTAATTGCAAGGTACAGTCATACATTCCAAGCCTTCTTGGATGTTTTCCATGTCAGCAGTTTGGTCACTCGAAGACATCATGTCATGGTTCCTTGACGTGTGCTTGTTGCTGTGGCAAGAACTACAGTGCCTATCAGTGTGAAACAGATCCTCATTGTATCAATTGCAATGGCTCTCACCTGTCCTATTTTCATTCTTGCCCTAAATAGTTGGAGGAAAAAGGGTGCAACATTTGAAAATGATTCATAACATTACATATCCTGAGGCTCAAAAGTTGCTGTCCACCATATCATCTCCTTTTTATGCTGCTGCATTTCATTTCACGAATGCAGTGGGATTGCAGATGGATCTCTCTGTGCCTCCCAAAGAATCATTCTTAAATCATATAAAAAGTCTTTTGACCTTCATGGATAAAAAAGTTGGTGAATCAATGTCAACACCCATTTGTCCCTGATGTTTATTCCAGCAAACCCCAAGATCCACGTTCTATGGTTTTAGGTATTGGCATTTCCTCAGGTACATCTTCTTCTCTCATCCCAAGATGCAAAATGATCATTAGTTTAAGTCCTCAGTTACTGGAATTCTCTTCCAACGACAAAAGCCTGCCCAATCAACCTAATGGAGGTCAACAAATCTCCCTTGAATAAAAAAAATAAAGAAAAAAGATGTGGTTGTAAACATAAGGGCTCTCCACCCATTTCACCTGCACATAAATAAAAATGGCCACCTTTATATAATGGAACTATCAAGGTTTACTTTCTAATCTCGATGACATCAAAGCACTGATTGCTTCCTACTATCTTGTATCTCTTTCATTACAGGAAACATTTCTGAAACCTGCCAATACAGTCACTTTTCAGCAGTTTTCTTTGTACAGAAATGACAGGCTTTGTGATGGATGAGTGCATAGAGGGGTGGCACTGTAAGTTGATCAGCAGTTTGTGTGTTCACTGCTGAACTGTACATCATTTCTCTTGTTTTGGATCACATAGTAGGTAAGCAGTTCTCAAATTGAACTGTTTATACTGACTTGCTTAGTTCTCTACTGGCCATGGAATTGCTTCACATTAGATCTCACCAATATTCAAAACCGACTGGCTCATTCCTCTTTAACATCTACTTCTATCTAGCTTTTCTGGATACCAGGCCATGTTGGTATTTGTGGGAATGGGCTTGTCAACACTGCATCTGAATCTGTCTGCTCTGGCCCTATCACTGCTGTACATGGACTGTGGTCCTGTATTCAAGTTAGCAGTTGACTTGGAGTGAGTAACATGAAAACAAGTTTTTCTCTTTTGGACCTTGGCAGTCTTGCTTCTGTAAGAATCAGAAAGATGAAATTGTTCTAACTAATCTACACATTGGTTACAGTTTTTAACTCATTGTTTTCTTTTATCTGGTACTGATGCATCAATGTGTTGTTTGTGTAACACTCGTGTCACAATAAACCACACTTTACTGTCTTGCAGTCATTACAACTCTCAATAAATGCACCATTGTAAACATATTTTGTTCCAAGGTTTATTTATGAAGCTAGACAGTGCCACTGGTGATTGTAACACTGTCCACCTTACAAATGTTTTTAGTTTTTTAAAGGCCATCAATCTTTTCAATGTTATTTAAGTTTTTAACTTATTAGACTTTTTTTAATGTGTTTCCCTTTTAAGAATTAAAATACAACAAGTTCAATTTGAAATTAGTAAATGGCAGTAACATCAAATAACTCAAAACCAGGACTGAAAAGGCCAACTTCAGGTGTTTAACCCTGATTTTTGAACTACCCATTGGTCATCCTGGTAAGTTATAATAATTAAATGTTACAACAGAAAGTCATTGAAAACTTGTGTTGCTTTACTTTCTGAAAATGGCTGTGAAGTCAAATAACTTGAAACCAGGACTGGAAAGACTGACTTTAGGTGACTAATGCTGATGTTTGAACTTACCCGTCAGCCATCCTGGCAAGTTATGATCATTACAATTATGCTACAGAAAGTCCTTTACAACTTGTGTTACTGAAGTTTTTTTTACTGCTGTAGACTAGATGTAAAAATTGGATTTTATGCTATTTATGTTTTTAATTTAAAAATGAAAGTTTTTTGTTTTACCTTGATTTCATTTTGTGAATGTTTATAATTTTACTTTAATTTAAACTTTTTACTAGATGTTTGGTGCAGATAGCCTAGTTGCTTTGTGCTGTAGAACACCAAGCCAATGAACTATTATGCAAGCATTTATTTCATTGTTATATAACAGTGAAAACACAAAACTAAAGAACAAAGTATAAATTGTTTGTTAGAATTTGGTGAAGTACACCTAAACTGCAAAAATACCTTGCTTAGAGCAATAGATTAGCTTTGTATGTAAAAATGGCTGGTGTGGGTAGAGAAAGCACTTTGTAGAGGAGCTGCTCTATGTGCTGCTTTCTCTACCCACACCAGCCATTTTTACATAAATAATTTTCTCTACAAGTGGGTTTTCTCGTCATCACAGACTCGTCAATAGACTAGCTAAAAGTTGCTGTAAGAGTCAAATCCTACAACTGGTAGCTATGAGTCACTCAAAGCGTGGTTAGCAGTTGCACGTGAAGATGCAAATGTTATTGACTCAAAACCCAAACAGGGTAGATCATCATTAAAAGTCTTCCAACATTTGTTTTACAGTATGGGATCAATGAAACCAACAGGTCTCTGCTTTCCAAATGAATCAACAATTTAAAGAAGCAGCTGGATGGCTAGCAAACAGAAACAAGAAACAGGTCTTACCAGGTTTGGCCTTAATGCACACCAATGGTGTGTATCCCTCTAACCCATTTCCACAAACAGTACATTTTCAGAGTATCAGTGTGGTTTCAAAACACTCTGTACATCACAAAAATGTTATTAATAAAATGTTGTGAACGTTGATGTCTTTTGGTGAAATTTCTTTATCCTAGGATAAACAGTTTGAAAGATAGTTTGTGTAATTTAATTTGTGTGTGGTTCTTTCTTCATAACCATCCTATAGTTAACAGAACAAAAAATATCTCAATAAACAAGCATTGTGAATTTGAGCTTGCATTTATAAATTCATGTAGATAACATTTTTACTAATTATCAAATCACAAGTGTTTTATATTTCTCTTTCGAGATAAAGCAGTGTATATTTGCTTTGAATACGGTTGTTTTATATTTAATTGTGTTATCATATTTGACCATTTTAACTTTCTTTACAGCTAGGAAGGATTTTCATGTTTTTACAAATATTTACTGTTCGTACACAAGAGTTTTTTTAGTTTTTAAACTTAAATTTTTGTTTCAGATATATCCGACTATATGGACGAAGGTTTTCCAAAGAAGATCACATTCACTTTATAAAACTAGTGTTTGAATTAATTATTATTCCAGACTTGGATTTAAATGTAATTTGTCATCTGGCTCAACTTCTGAATCTCCTCCTCAAGTAAGTCTTTTTCTGTCATTTTCTCACATGATACAGTTTAACACATTAATGGCTTCAGTGTTTCCTCTCCAATGCACATTGTTTTTGGTAGTGATTATACTCCCCAAACCTAATTTTTATAAATAACCTCAGACCAATCATAAATAAAAATGAAATGGGGAGCAACTGCCCAGATCAATGTGACATTTGTACAGCAATTCTTGGATGACTAATTTACAAAAGTAGCACTGATGACAAGGGTGGTGTTTTGAAAGGCTTCCATCTTTCGTTTTTGGAAAGTCTTTTGAAATATCATCATTTACATCTGTGTTACTTTAATAGATTAGTCATTCAAGGCTTTCTTCAAAAGTGCCAAATTGAACTAGGCAGTTGCTACCTTTTTCGTTTTTGTTTGTTCAACATTAAAATTATGTCTTAATTTTCTCTATAGAGTCAGAGAAGACCTTTTTGTTTTGCAGGATAATTAGTAAAGGCTAGGGCAATTTGTAATCTTCTGTTACCTCTAGCACTGTTAACAAGTGAATAAAGAGCATTTTTGGATAATTTTCTGAAAGACTTTGCAGAAAATTAGAATAAGTATATTTTGGCCAACAGCTGTTGATCTTCTGTGCATGTGATGAATAATGCGACATGACTTTTTTTTATCAGTGAGAATGCTTTAAGTTAAAGCACAGTAAGTATGGTAAGCTGTTTCTTCTTACTCATGGGCAGAGTACAGATAGCCCATTGTGTAGCTTTTTAACTTAAATTCAAAACAAAGAAACAGTGACTAAATAAGTAACTACTTTTAAAATATTTTGAAAACAAGCATTGTATTTACCAATGCTGTAATATTTTAAAAAATATCATTATACACAATTGTAATTATTTAATTTTAATTATGAAGTTTGAAATGTTTGATTCTAATTGTACTTATTTTCATATCTATCACATTACTAGAAATAGATCTCAGCTTTGAAAATGCTTGAGTATAATTTAACTGGACTTATCACTTGCAGATTATATTAACTTTATTTTAATGTTGATTTATTTGTGTAGGTTATTGGAGGACTATGTACACCATATCTTGTTTTGACCTAGTTTTTACTAGTTTTAGCTTTGTCTTCTGTTGTTTATGTCAGACAATTTTTCAACTGCTCTTAGTTATTCTAAACATCTGAAGGTTTTGGATTTCTCCTTACTATCCAGCATTCTTCCAATGGTCTTTTCAGTTACTTAAACCAGTATATTAGGGTGGTATTGTATGCCTTGTCTTGACAACCATTCAAACCTTTAGCTTCATGTACCATGTATCACCTTTCCTTTAATAGGTAGTGCTGCTGGTTTGCTAATGGAATGGATTGGAGATATTGACATATTTGTGGGACTTTTTTTTTATCTCTTTGTCAGCTTAAATACGGATGTTACAGAATTATAAAAATAATGTATTTAATGTGGAATAAACAAGCAGAAAATAATCTTATTAAATCATTTAAATGTAATTAATAATCTTTAGTAACACATTACAATATGAAAAACTTTCAAGGGAAACAGTCAAAGTTTCTACTGTACCCCTTCAATTTTGATACAAAGGGTCATGGATTTCTTAACCATTAGAACGCAAGAATAAAACTGTGATTTAAATAATGTTTGTAAGGTTATGTATTTAATGAAATATTTTAATTTTTTTAATGGTATATCATGAAATAATGATTACTATATTGTTTGTGCAAAGTATCTATACTTCAATTTGTTTTCAAAATGTGAATATCAGATTTTATTAAAAATTTTCTAAAACCTTACTTGACTTGAAAAATCTGGTTTATTATTATTGCCTTAAACATATAGTATAAAGAATTTTAGTTTGTCTATTTCTTCCATCAGATTATGCTATATCTTGAGATGTGTACTTGAAGTAGTAGAATAAATAAAACAGTTAATGGAGTGATTTTCAAACAAAATGTTTGAGTTAGTTACAGAAGGACATTAATATATGTAGAATATTTCTGTAACACTTCACTGATGCAAACAAAAGCTGTATTTTTTATTAACATTTCATTTGTTGCAAAATACTGGGTGTTCGGAAAGTCACTGTGCACTTGTATATTTATTAACAGACATGTTTCAATATAGAATACAGGAGGTAAGTATGAATGACAATTACAAAAAATGTTGAAAGTGACCCCCATTGGCATCAATACAGGCCTGGATCCTTCTTATTTTATTTGTAAACACTGCTATCAGTTCCTGGCTTGAAATAGACTGAATAAAATATTATTACAAAACTGCTCAGTGACTTTCTGAACACCCTGTATGTGGTCACATATTCTTGTTTGTTTTGATATTTAGTTTTAAAAGAACAAATTGCAATAAAGTAAGGTTATTTAGAGTGGCTACTATTTAACATTTCTATATGTGCATTAGGCTGGATTCCTCAGCCATAGTGTGTGATGTCTTGCGGTAGGAGTCTTTAGCTAAGAATTAGGAACTTTTTAATTCATAGCACAAAAATAATAGTTTTTCTGTGTAACATAGTTAAAATTAAAACACCACTTCAACTGTTTGTTTCTCCAGTGACTATATAAATTTTTTATCATAAATGATTTGTTTGGTTTAAACTTTCATGAACATGTTATTTGAGTTAAATTACTTTTCCAAGTGGGCTATTAAATTTAAATAGATATTTTTATAATTGTTAAATGGATAAATAAACTGGATACAAACATGTTTTCTGAAGGCAATGGGACAAAATACACAAATGGAATGAGTTTACTGTGCATGTACTTCTTTTATAGTACTTTGTATACACAAGAGAAAATTATACATTTTTTTATCTGGTGGATAGAAAACTGTTTGTACCACAGTAACTGTGTAAATCGGTATGGTGCAGTCTGTTTATGCTTGGCAATTTGTCATCTGTAACCTTTCCAAATAATATATTTTTGTTGTAGTAAAATAATTGAACTTGTATCTTGTTTTGTATTTGTCTTAATTCATTTGTCCTTGCTCTTTAGGATCTTTAATATGTTTTACATCTCAACAGAAAAAAGAAACTGTTATCCAGAGCTGAGCTGGAAATCCCATGGAGGCCTCTTTATAATTTATATAAAAATGCCTTGGACTCATCTTATGAACACTTAGGGATGTTATTGTTACCTCGGTAGGTAATTGTGATAACTCATATAAAAGTGACATATATTTCCTAGTCATAATTTATGAAATCATGCAAACTATGTAAACTTTTTGAATAAAATGAGTTAATTTACTTCAAAACAGATTTGTTGTTAATTTCAATTTGTTTAATAATCATATCTTTATTTTCAGAAACTTAGAAGATACACTGAAGACAATGATACGCTCTTGCAGAGTGTAAGTTTATACAGTGGATAGCTTATTAAGGAAAATTTTATAAGAGTATCAAAGATTATATGACATTAGATAATTTTAGAATTCAGTTACCAAATTATTTGGTACCTTAAAAAGATTGCAAATAGGATTATGTAATAAAAATAAACTTAAAAAATTAGATTAAGTTACAAATGTCATATTTTTGTTTGTAATTTTTTTTATCCTACATGTCTTCCTTATGTTACAAACTCTTAAGTTGAAATATTTTTTCTTAACTGAACAACCTTTTATGGGACTGTTGTTTAAAGTATCACAAAGTTTTGAACATTTAAAGTTTGATGCATCAAGAGTAGTTTGAGTTTCTTAAAGATAAAATTATGTGCTGTTTTTATAATACAAAATATTCTTTCATCTGTAGTATGTTGTAGCATTTCTATGTTGTATAATAATAATTTGGTAATTGTTTTATGAATTTATTTATATGTTGACATTTTATTAAGTATATTGTAATCTCTCTAGCATTTTTCAACAAAATTTAATCAGACTTGATAGCAATAGTATTTGAATATTGAATATGTGTATGGATAAAAATAAATAGGAAAATATTGCAGTATGAACAAATATTAAGCATATTTCATTTTCATCTACTTAATAAAATGTTGTTGCCAAATGCATATATATTGATATACACTCGTAAAATTAAATACTTTTCAGTTTAATATATGTAGGTAGTTAGCCCCCCATTGTGTGACTAAATTCTGAATACATGATACTTAAGTGAGCTTTTGTGGGAATTATTTGTGCACAGTGTTTAAATAAAGTTATGAACTGGTATGTCACTTACGCCACTTTAAAAATACATTTGTGTATGTGTACAGGTGTATATAACAATTTTAAAATGAAAAATGAAATTCATTCTTTTATTTTAAAAGCTTAAAAAAAATAAATTTGTAATGTTTTATGCTACAGGGATTGCATATGTGAGCTACCTATCTGAACTGTAGTAACAATCTACCTGTAAAAACATGCTATGTAGTAGAGAAAAGCAAGAGAAGTTTTACACCAAAATACTTTAATTGTGTTTTGGGTTAACTTCTTCTATCAAGAACTTGTAATAACAGCATATCATCTATTGTAATTTTTTTTGGTCAAAGTAGAAGTTATGAAAAGGCAATTTATTAAAGGGAAGCTATATATATATATATATATATATATATATCTGGTCTAATTTCATTCACTGTTGCATAAAAGTAGCAACAGTTAGTGTAATTTACAATGAACATTATGCAATCGTTGCAACTAAATCCAAAATATTGGAAAATAATTCCAAATCATGTGATATGCAACTTGTTTTAATAGGATTTAGAAAATGAACTTAAAAATAGGCACATTTTTCTAAGAGAGAAAAGGATTGTTTAAGTTTCAATTATCACATTTCATATTTGTATCTGTATCAGTCAAAATGCAGATAGTCATTTACAAATATAACCATCAAAATCAAACAAATTTTAATTATCTCTTTGGAATGCTTAATTAGTTTATAATTGTATCATTTCATGTCATGTTGAAATGTCTCTAGTAGAAGAATAAGGCTCGACTGTTTCTTTCTTATCTATGTATATGACTCATTTCTGGTTAAAAAAAAATCATGTAATTGATTTAATAAATCATTCAGGAGCTCAATTACTTGATCATAAATAATATCTATGTTTATATACTTCTAACTTTAATAACAGACTGCTGATATTCTACATTAACTCCACTCACATAAAATAGCTATTCTTGTTCAGCTATTTGCACAATTCTTTCACATGCTACAAGTTTTGAGCTCTTATAACCCCACAACCATTATGGTTCAACTGCATGTTGCTTGTAAATAGTTATGTGACAACTTTTCACCAATGGAAGTGAGACGTACTTTCCTGACCTATGCAACTCCCTCTATTTGATTCTACTAAATTTTCATTTTTCATTTGTCAGTGCTTTTGCAAGACATTTTTGTATGTGCTCACTTCATGTTTTTTTAATTTTATACATGGTGGAGATATTTTCTGTTGTTTTCCTACTACAGTTTATCAGTTTTAAATTATAACTTTCCATTATTGTTCTTCATCACTGAAGCTTATGTTTCCACTTTTAAAATTTTATGATTTACTTCCATTCAGGTAACAGTACTCAAGAGAATGATTGTTATTTGAGTTGACTTATGGCGGGCCTCAATTTTGGGATGGCCTTATGCATTCTAAATATGGTCCTCTGATTTTGGGCAGATAAGCTGTCAATATTATTATTTGTAGTTATTTGGTTTCAGTAAAATATGTTCAGTTAGACTTGTACCTACTCTTTGGAAAGTTAGTCTTTGTCAATTCAAGTTCAGTGATATCTTTTATAGCACCACATAAGATTAGGTTTAACACATATCTTTGTTGTTTGAAGCTTGTCTGTCTTTTATTTTACTGGCAAATTGTAAAGTAGGTTAAATATAAATATATGCCTACTTAGTTTTAAAATATAGTAACTATTTCATTTTCCTAATATGATTAAATATTATACTTCTTACAATTAATTTTGTCTGTGAGGACCTGGGGCTGGGATCCACCCAACTTTTTCCCTATATTGCATGCTTTATTCCTCAAACTGCCCAGACTGTTTGCCATGATGTATATTTTGACAATTTTCTTCACCTTATTATGATTTGACCTTCCCAGGCTTCTATTGCAAAGTTTTTTAGGCCTACCTCAGTCCTTTTTATATATATATTTCATAGTGTCTTTTTTATTTCATTTTCCTCTTTTTACAGACATTATGGTTCATGCTGGGCCTTTTTGTCTCTATTTTGAGAGATGGTGCTAACTTGCCTTTACAATTTATGGGCTTTGGTTACTTTTGCCTTAGCTTACTACCAGGCAGATTGTTTTTTGTTTTCTTGCTTCTCTGCACTTAAAATTTCTGTTATCTGTGTGTGTGGCTGATCCTGTTAATTCTGTCTCTTTATCATTAACCAAGTTTTTCAGTTTTTATCTTCCCCTATTGCCTCCTCTACTAGTATCGTTTACTATACACCTCCTTTCAGAGGTATTCCACTTATTTCTTAGAGATTTTCATGGGATACCTTCCTCCTTCTTGCCTCCACATTGAGACAGTTTCCATCTGGGGTATTTGATTCTTTTCTCATGTATGTGGCCTCTTTGCTTTTGGAATCTTCTGGTGTGAGCCGCTGTCTCGAATCAAGTTCACTTATCTTTCATTTTTAATTGAGACTTATGGGTGTTTTTTTTCTTTTCCACTGGTCATTTTATTTGTGAAGATGTTATTCCTATGATTTTAGCTTCACATGGGGAATCTGTGTTTTTGCATTCAATTTTTACTTCTTTGACTGCTTTTTTTATCTCTAGCTGTTGCATTAAGTTTCAAGCCACTGAATGTGATACAAAAATGATGATTCTATTCAGTTTAAGAGTAGGCTGGTGGTGTTTTGCTAGTGTAGATGATATTTCCTCTAATATGATGCTCTATCTCTGAATGGACATATCTATGGAGATGTTGCTGCTTTGGAGTTAGGTGTCAAAATTGTAGTTCACTCCTGTGATTGGGATTCCTCATCCTATACCCATATGGATGTCAGTTGCTAGTATCTGGATTTTTGATTTGTAGCAGGAACAATCAACCAAGTCTTTACACACATATTTCTGTTGTCTCTGTTGCCTCATTCACAACTATTATGTTGTGGGGTACAGTGGATGAACATGCAAGCTGCTGTGGTTCTTCCTCAAAGAGTTACATATTCCAAAGATGATACTGTGCTGGGGTATGATAGGTTTTGAGTTGGATATTTCACAATACATAGAAAGTTTTACTGCACTGATCATCTGGATGTCAAGTTCCCAGATTAGTCAAACATTTTATCACTTTGCTGTCACGTGTCATGTTTATAGATCAGTGGATATTATGTTTTCATGTGGTATGCTGAACTTGAGGTGAAGATGGTATGATTCTCTTTCCTACTCCCACATGGATGTTGGTTACTTGTGGCTAGGTTTTGGATTGTAGTTGACTTGTCAGCAGTGTGATTCTCTTTCCTACACCCCACGTGGACATTGCTTACTGGTGGCTGGGTTTCAGATTGTAGTTTATTTACTGATGGTTGGTTTTGGATGAATTGATATTCCATTCACAATCTGTTGTGCTTTACCAACTCTACACCTTGGGGCACATTCTTCCTACTTTCACCCATATTACTCTCATCTGTGGGATTGAGATTCAGAGATATGGTGATTTGGATCCCTGCCATTCCATTGTTCTCTCCCTTTAGGATGTGCTTCTCCATTTTACCAACCATGTCTGCATCACCTCCTTTCATACAAGGTGGGAGGTGTACATGGTACTGAAGTAATACTGTCTCCAACATATGATCATTGACTGTGAGGATCTTCCTTTTTAGGACATTTCTTAGATGCTTTTGAAGGATACTTCTTTCTTTGATTCTTCCATATACACTGCTGGCCAAAATCTTAAGGCCAATAAACATAAAGAAAAAAATATCCATTTTGCATTGTTAGACTCAACCGCTTATTTGAGTAGAGCTTCAAAAGATGAAAATAAGAAAGGGGAAAATAAAAATAAAACACTTTTTTAGCATTTAATAGGGAAAATGTGAACACAATGAAATTAACCTAAATACTAGCTGGTCAAAAGTTTAAGATCATACTTAAATGAAGCATTAATCAGTAAACACGTAACAAAATTTAGTCATTTGTGTTCAAGCATTAGCATTGTCAACATCTCCCAATGACATCGCCTATGTTACATTGAGTAAAAACATGTCAAAGACTAAAGAACTGACATAGTTTGAATGTGGTAGAATTATCGAGCTGCAAAAGCAGGTCTCTCTCAATATGCCATTGCTGGTGAGATTGGGTGTAATAAAAATGCTGTTGCAAATTTTTTAAAAGACCCTGAGAGATGCGGAACAAGAATTTCAAGTGGTCGGCCCAAGAAAGTTTCACCGGCGTTGAGCAGGAGGATTTGATGGTTTGTCCGGCAAGTCATCAGCCAGTTGTTGAACCATATTAAGGTCCTTACAGATGCAGAATGCAGCTCAAGAACAATAAGATGACATCTATGAGAGAAAGGCTTTAAAAATCATCAACATCTTCAAAGGCCACACCTCCTTCCACACCACGAAACAGCTCAGTCAGACTTTACTGAGAAGCACCAAATATGGGATGTAGAAAAGTGGAAGAAGGTTTTGTTCTCTGATGAGACAAAAATTTAACCTGAATGATCCAGATGTCTTTTAACATTACTGGCATGATAGGGATATCCCACCAGAGACATTTTCTGCACAATACAGTGGAGGAGGTTCCAACACGATCTGGGCTGGTTTCTCCTTCCATGGAACAGTGGAGCTTCAGGTTATACAGTGGCATCAAACAACAGCTGGCTACATTGGCATGTTGGAGAGAGCATCCTTATTGACTGAAGGCCTTCCCTTGTGTGGAAATGACTGGATCTTTCAACAGGACAATGCTGCAATCTACAATGCCCACAAGACCAAGGACTTTTTCATGGCAAATAACATGATTCTTTTGGACCATCCAGCATGTTTGCTTGAACTGAACTCCATTGAAAATTTTTGGGGGTGGATGTTAAGGGAAGCGTATAGAAATTGACGTCAGCTCCAAACAGTGCATGATCTTTGTGAAACTATCTTCTCCACTTGGAATAACATTCCAGCCAGCCTTCTGCAAACTCTTATATCGACCATGCCAAAGTGAATATTTGCAGTTATTTGCAATGTCAGCCAAGCTATTCACGACCGAGACCTCTTGTTGGGCATATTATACTCTGCTTAGGACTTCTTTTTGGTATGTCCTTAAACTTTTAACCAGCTAGTATTTAGGCTAATTTGTTAGTGTTTACATTTTTCTATTAAATGCTAAAAACGTTTTTATTTTCCCTTTTCTTATTTTCATCTTTCATGGCTCTACTCAAATAAGTGGTTGAGTCTAACAATGCAAAATGGATATTTTTTTCTTTGTGTTCATTGGCCTTAAGATTTTGGCAAGCAGTGTATTCAATTTAGGATTCTAGCTATTTATATGAGCAGATGTACTGTATAAGTAGTTATAATTTTCCTGTTGTAAAAATGTATTTCTAATGGGTACATACTTCTTTAACTTCCCACCTTTTTCCCTCAGTGAAAACTTGTGCTTTCTTTTTCTGCCAAAATTCACAGTTATAGTTTGGTACAATAAAATAGAGGGAGTCAAATGTGTCAGAAGAGTATGCCACTTTCTTATTGGTGGAGAGTTGCCATATGATGATTTATTTGTGAGATGCAGTTAAACAATGTTAGTTGCGGGGTATGTAAAAGCTCAAAGCTTATGGCATACAAAAGAATTTTGGTTATAGAGGACAGCACTGAAATACAATAGATATTTGTGTGAGAAGATATAAATACCTATTGGAAATACATTTTCAGCATAGGAAAATTATAACTTTGCTTTCCTTAGCAATAAATTAAAATGAATTTAGAGAAACTTGTTTTGGTATGCTTTTCCATTATAAGATAAATTTTGATTTTCCTTTGCTAAAAAATGAGTTTGTTTCAACCTTTCGATATTAGATATTTTTCAGTGGAATCCACACAAGAAATGTTGACAGAATGGCGGCCTCTGATATGTCCTTTTGATGTGACTATGAATAAAGCTATGATGTACTTTGAGCTCTTTTTACCTACTCTGTTGGGCCCTGATAATTATGATAAAGGATTCAGGTTGGCATAATGTTTTCAAGATTTGAAATAAGACATAGAAGTACTGAAGCTATTAAATAATGTAATATGGAATTGTAGAATATTGGCAATGTATGTGTAGTAAATGTTTTTTTAAGTATTAGTCATGAAAACAAAAAGATTCATAGCAGCTTCTGTGATATTTTTGAACAAGTAAGATATTAAGTTTTTACAAAATTTTCTTCAGTAAATTTTGGTATGTCAGGTTTTAAAAAGATATTAACAGCTGTAAAAGGAGTGGAAAAATTTAATATATGATGAGGTTTTCATGATATTGTGGTAAATGTCAAACATTGTAATTCCTTAAACCATAAAAATGTGATGAAACTTGTATTAGTTTTTATGCATATGCATTTCTAGTTTATAATAGAAATTCCATTTTAGGAGCTGTGACATTACAAAATGTATCATAGTCGCCATACAAAAGTTGTTATACTTTTCTCACATTCTTTAAAGGAGTAAAATCTTCCAAAAGGAACATACTATGTAGTTGAAGTATTGTTAATGTTTTTTTCACATTAAAAATGAGTTTTTAAAACTTCATGCTGTAACTTTTTAGTTGATTCGCAATTGTTTGCCTTTATATTTGTGTAAAATGTGACATATGTGCCACATATATACTGAAACGAACATGTGATAAGGCTTCATGCTCATGTAGCATGCCATCTGTTTCAGGTTATGGTTCGAAGAATTTATGGAGATTTGGGATTCATTTCAAAACTCTCCTACATGGGAAAATGTAAGTATCTTCTACCTGTATTTTTGTTCCAAATGAACAGTTGTACATTTGCAAGTTTAGTTATGAAAATACACTGAAAGAATTTTCTTGCTTTTAAGTTTCAGTTTGGTTATTTATTCAAGGTGTGTTTAACTGCTTTGTCTGCCAAACAACAATGACAGTCATTTTTCAAAACATTTAGTTAAAATATGAGGATGTAACTAATAGTAACATTTTTGACATGTACATCCTTGGATACAACCTAAATTATAATCTGGTAGAATGTGTGTTCTGTACAGCATGAAATACATTGTCCATGTAAATTGAAGATGTGCATATACTTATGGATTTAAGAGGTGAGTATCCCTCTATATGAGTAAATTTAATGTTTAATTTGTAATTGTTAGTAATTATGCCTTACCTGAAGGTGGTCCTCTTCCAATGGCCTGAAATGCTACAGTTTTAAACATATAAAAAAATTCCAATATAAAGCTTATTTCATTATTAAACAGCTATGATTTGTTATAGTAATAGAATACTGATGTCATTAAAGTGTTTGGCCAACTGTAATAGGCACAATGAAGTGTATTATAATTAACTCCATTTATTACATCTAACAAATTTATTTAATTTTTGAAACAAACAACATAGAGTGTTTTTGACCACTTACTTAAATTTGTACCATCTATTCACCATATATCTAAAATATTGAGCACTGAAGATTTTGTAATTTATAATAATCAGGGGTATAAGTATGTTCTCACAACTGCAGGGGGGGCTTCATGCCACAAGGGAATCCAAAGGATCTGAAAGCGTAAGAACTGCTGACAAGTAGAATAAACATATAGGGCCAAATTACTTTTAGTATGTGTGTGTGGGAGGGAGATTGCCTTGGGAATTGTGTCACTGATTCTAATAATAAGTGATAACACAAATTATGTTACTTGCTCACATGTTTTCAGAATATGAAACATTAATTTCTCAGTCATCCTGAAGATAAAAAAGTTTTTTTCACAAAGTATCCAAAGTAAATATGAAAGATCATTTTTAATTCTAATACTTTTACTTGGCATACTTTGTTGCAGGCTCTTCTTCTTCCAGTAATTTCCTCTTCACAGAATAATGCCCAATTCAATTTAACTTAAGTAGCACCTGCTTTTAACATTTTTGTATGTCAAGATAAATTTTAATATATATTTTAATATTTACGAATTGTTTAATAGGTTTATTGTGGAATTACTTATCTGTTCTGCTAGGTTTATGTTACCTGAATAATGATGAACTTGAAAACCTGAAAATGTGAAATTCAAACTAATATTGGTAAAAATATTGTTAGTTGTCGACTACAGATTTTAATGATGATACAAGTGAAATACTTGTCCATATCAGACTTTACATACTCTTGTGAATTGCCTTGTCACAATCTTTGTAATGATAAAATAGATAGATAAACAAGTAAAATACATTCAAAAACATATGACCAAGTGCTAAGCATGTTACTCACAAGAATTTCACTTCTGAAGTTAATGTGATATAAGCCTACAATATGTAGAATTAGTTTGTAGAATATGTCCAATTAGAATTTTTGAAATACCTGTAAGGCATGTTATTCTGAGGTTAAGTACTCAAAATAGTCCAGCTATTGGCAATGTCATTTAATGGAAAATTCAGTCATTGAAACTTGTCACACTTAAACAAAAATACAGTGGAGTAAAGTTATTTAGGTGTTATCCACACTTATCTGTGAACTTAAATTCGTCATAAATATACACATCACCCAGCAGTTACTTTAATTACGTATACTTTAAGGTATAGAATAGAAAATGAATGTATGTTAAGAAAATTGAACATAAGAAAATTATGATGGAACATCAGCTTTTCTAATTCATCTTCAGACAATCTTCTAGTTTTAAAAATACCATATAAATATGTTTTTAATTCCACATATAAAAATTTTGTGATTATAAAGTAAAATATAATGTGCATTTTGTTCTCTTCTCGCTTTTAAGCAAAATTATGTTATCCTTTCAGAGTCTTGTTTGGCTTTTTTCTCGACTTGCTCATGACAATATTGGCTACATTGACTGGGAACCTTACATTCCAAAAGTAAGTGTTTGTAACTGCTATCTGCAGATAGTTGTAAGTTTTTAGTTATACATTGTTTGAATACTGTGGTATAATCATTCACAAATTTTGACATTGCTAATGAGACTTAAATCAAACATATTATACTTCGTAGTGGGTATTGTGATGTATATTTCAGTGAATTTAGTATGAAATAGCATTGTGAATTTCCAGTTTAAAATGAATATGATGATTGTAATTTTTATTCAGGGGCTAGTTATGGAGAAGTTATGTGAAATACAGTGCTGATTTAAATTGTATTTATTAAACTTTAGCGAGCAACACCTAACATAAACCTGTGAATAAAGAAAATAATGAATTCTGAAAAGCTGTTGACATTGATAAGCAATACCAGTATATGTAGGAAACTTTCACTTCTTCTGGCTGTTGTTGTATCTTCAGCACTTTCGTGATGATAGCTCATGACAAAGATATGAAATTGACAAAAGTTGTTGTAATTGTCTGACATGATCACACAGAATTTCAGATACCAAAATTTCAAAGTTTATTACTTAATCATCTAGACTTTGAAATATATTATCCCTTTCTTAAAATATACAACTATAATATGCACTGTAGATGCTGTAAATGGAAAAAAACCACCAGTTTTCGAACCTTGAGATATGAGTGTATGTTTTAATGAATGTGCATGATGTATTTTAAATAAAAAAATGTGTTTAGCTTTATGAGTGTGTAAAAATTTACAAAGATCGACTTCAGCCCAAAGTTGTGTATTTGCATTTCTTATATATTGACTTTTATGTATTGCATCACAAGTAGATAAGTGTACATGATATGGAATCAAGATGCTTGTTAAAAAGAACAAAGTGATAATAAAGTTGATAAACAATCAAATGTGAATATAAGTTAAAAATGAAAACACCATTCATGCATTATTATTTTATTACTAGTCAAACAAACTCTAAGTTTAATAAGAAATTTACTTTCTTGAATTTTACTACTGTGATATTTATGTTTTTATTTTTCAGATATTCACCAGACTTCTTGACAGCTTTAACCTTCCTGTTGGTCAGAACAGTGTTCAAGTTAACCGAATAAATTCTACATTTGATGTAGTTTCTTCTGTAAACTGGATTGCATCAATGTTGGTATGCTGTATTTTCCTGAACATTTATATTTTGAAATCTAAAATTAATTAGGCTCTATATTAGGACGTTGATAAACTTCATGTTATGTTTTAATCAAGGCTTTCATTTTCATTAAATAGAGAAGATTAATTTTTTAGGGACATCTACTTGTAATGTTTTGAACTTTTTAAACATGGTTGTTCTGTGAAAATAAACATTTTCAAATCATTCATGTTTTGATAAGATGGTATTGCATTCTTTATAACTTTATATATATAAATATGTGTGTATTTGTATGTGTTTCTATATTTATATGTATATATAGTCGTTCATAAGCAAAACCATATCTGTACTTCAGAGCCAATTTTAATTCAGCAGGTAATTATGGAGAAGTTATGTGAAATTTAATGCTGGTTTAATTTATATTTAAAGTAAGTTTAGTGAACAATACCCAACATTAGCCTGTGAATATAGTAAACATTGGATCTGGGCCATTTCTTGCTATGGTTGTATTAATATGGCCTGTTCAGCTTTTGTTTTTTCATCATCAACAGCCTCTTCTTCTTCTTCCATTGTGGTTCATTTTACATTAACTTCAATATTTCGTTTTTTATTGTCAGGTACGACTTGTTGAGTACTGCAGAATTTTGTCGTTTTTTTTCACTTTGTTTGTCCATGGAGTTTACAAACGATTCATCTATCAAGTTTAATCCTACTATCTTTCCTCCTCTTTATTTTATCATTTGAAATGACAGATCTTTCACTGGTAATACAGACATTACTCTCGACTGGTCCTGACTTTTTACTAAAGTAGCTGAGTTTTTTGTTTCCTTTTAATTAATGTTTGAAAGAAGGGATGTCCATTTGATCCTTTTCTCGTTTTCATTCCACTTATTCTTCAAGAAAGAACCACAGGCTTTATCCAAACATTATTCACTCCTTATATGCAACTAAATCTTTCATACCAGACTGCTTCTTTGCCTTTTTTATTTTGTGTTATGTACTTAAACACTTTGTCTGCCAACACACTCAGTTATTGGTTTAAGGTTCTTGTTGTGTTTGTCAACTAGCTTTTATTCATTGCTTCTTCTGCTGCTCATTGCTTTTTGGAAGACAGGGTTCACGCGCAAATCTGGAAGTCTTCAAAAATTTTGAAGAAATACTAAACTTATTTATAAGGATTGAAAATCTAGATAAATGATGCTCCTCGTATGAAAGTCTTAAAAGAGCTTGTGAATCTACCAGTAGCACAGAAGTACAAAAATAATTTCTTGAGAAAAGTTTTATTATTAAAATAGATCTGCAATTGGCAGCTTGGAAGAATTATCTCTAAACAAATCAATCAGTGAAGTTCATGACTGTCTGAAAATCTCCAATGAAACAAGTTGTGATACTCTCACAGCATCATATAAGAAGATTTATGGCTCAGTATTCTTTATTACACCTGTCTGTAGTGAAACACGAATAAAAATAGTAATTCAAGTGAAGGATTTTTCTCAGTGTTTAAGAAAAATGTTATTCATGTATATCAACAGCTATACATGTTTGTAGAACCATGTTTGTGTAGTGTTCAACTTTTATTTAATCTATTTTATTTATAAGCAACAAGTTTCTAGGTAATTATACAGGGTGGTCGCTAGAAAAGGGGAAAATTTGTCAAACAGCTATTTATTTTTACAAAGAATAACTTTTACAAAGTTTTTTAAAGGCATATGTTATATTACACTCATAGATGCTCAAAATGCATTTCATGATATTAAAATCATGCATTTTATTCATGATGTAAAGAAATCAAAATAGAAATGAGTAAGCACGCATTTTATTCATGATCTCATCTGACCCTCAAATTTTCCGCTTTTCTAGTGACCACCCTGTACAATACTTATCTGTCAGTGTGAGATAATTTGATAAGTTGCATTATCCTAATAAGCTGGTGCTTGCCCTTTCAGCTGTATGGGCATTATAATGTAATGATCAATCTCACTATTCATTGGTAAAGGAGTAGCCCAAGAGTTGGCATTGAGTGGTGATGACCAGCTGCCTTCCCTCTAGTCTTACATGGCTAAATTAAGGATGACTAACCAGATAGCTCTCGTGTAGCTTTGCACAAAATTAAAAAACAAATAAAAATCCATTGAAACTTATTTTAAAAAGTCTTAATAATTATTTATAGCTTAGTTCATAGAACATTAGAAGAATACAGCAGAGAGAACAGAGTTTTTTTTTGTAATTGTGATAACAATGTTATTTCTTCTAGTTCACCTAGTAAATATAGTAGGCTTTAAAAGCTGTAGTCCAAATGGCACACTTAATAAAGTTGATGAAATGCAATGCCAAATTTGTGTTGATACTGTCATATGTGGAAACATCTAATCAAGTATCTGTGATTGATTGTATCAGAAGAGGCATATTTTTGACACAAGATATATAAAGAACTTAAAATTGTCTAATAGTGGAAAAAACAACAACAATACCCCTCCACACACATTTTACATATTCCAATATTTCCTGTGGATAATAATGAACATTGATGATTCAAGGAATGGTTATTACAACTATATTCAAAGCTTGAAGTATAGAAAGTATTTATATCTAATATAGAAATTGCAATTATATTAAACTACATAAAGAAAGGTACACACGCACACACATATATACTGTTACATCATGCAGTTTGCACCAATATATGAAAAATATGTGTAGAGATGGCATAGACTGACAACTAGTATTTATAACCAAATTTAACCCTAAATTTTCATCTTAGAGTTCCTGTTTGTCCAAAATCATTTAAGTAATGCGTATTTTTGTATTTTTAATTAAATCGATTGTTATATTGAGGTAAGAGCCATGATTATCATATATAGCTGTGTTGATGGTGTAGATTTGATTTCTATCTAGATTCTTGTCATTTACTGTACTATAATTTGCCCATTGCTGTTGGTGCTACTTTATTTAAATAAATACTTCACGACCAAGACAAACTAATAGCAGAGCATCCTGACTATGTAGGTACTAGTAATTTAATTTCTCAAAAAAAAATGCATTTAAACTAAACTGTAGGTATGAATTTGACTATGTGGCAATGCTCTTTGAACTTGGAATAATTAAAATTACAAGAAGCAAGGTATATTAGTTATTTTTAGGGAATATTTATTTCAGAAACTTGGTTTTCATGTGATATGTAGTTTCTACTAATACAGTACCTTCTGTTTTACATTTACTTTGTGTGTAGTGTTTGAATAAAAAAAAATTTAAATAATAATATCAGATTTTTATAGACTGATATAAGGGAAGTATATTACAAATTAAATAAGAGAAACAAGTTAAGCCATGCTTCAACATCATTTGAATTTTAAACTCTGAACAATAAAATGTCTACTGTTATATGTACTAAGTGATCAAGACAACAGTTCATCTCTACAAACAAAATTAAAGTTTTTTCAACTATTTTTATTACATCTACTACATGATTTGTTGATTAGAAGCAACTTGGATGCAGGTAGACTACTTTACTACTTGCATTTTGTTTATATTACTGAAAGTTAGTACTAGGAGGTAGAGTTTATCCAATACATATGCATTAAAAATAAGTATTTTATTTATAATTTACTGCCTATCTGGATACAATATTGAAAAACGAGTGAAATCCATTATAATGCAAGTTTGGAAGGATTGAATTGAAGTTTGAAAAAAGTCTTGAATCTTGATGTCGAAAAAGTATATGAACCCTGTGAACTGGTCTTAGGAACCTTTCTTTGTCACTTTTTTCCAATATTACTCTGTTGTTTCGTATGATTCAAGGTTTAATCTATCTTTGGTGCTGGTTTATAGTTTTTCTGAAAATTGTGACTGAAAGGTAAATTGGCTTTTTTTAAAATTTCATTTTGTAAGTTATCCTCACTCTAGTTTCTTGGACTTGGTTGCATTACATTGCAGGATTTATTGTTATTTTTCTGCCAGCCATCCTGACTTTGGGGCTAAAAACTATTTTGATGGAGAAAGCCCTTTTGTACAGCACCTTTGCTTTTGTGAAAATGGTTTCAATTTCTGGTTTAGCTAGAGTGTATATTGATAATTACAGTTTGAAAATATTGCACTATTTCTGTGGTTCTTGCTGAGAAACTAAAGTCTGGCGTGATATCTGAGTACTCCCAACCTTTTTCTTTCCGCTTTCTGAATCATGGGGTGTGACCTGGCCCTCTCAGGTTTATTGTGAGATTGAGATGGTACAGGACAAGGCAGTTGCTCATTTTTTTCTCTCATCAGTGGTGTTGATTGGTTGATTGCAGGGACCTAGTCTTCAAATAAAGGCTCTGCACATTAAATCTCAGTGACTTTTGTGCAAGTTAACAAAACATACATTTATTTAAATGTATTTATTTAAACAAATATTTATTTAAAATTTATAATTTTTAACACTAAAATGAAACCAAACTAGCCACCTACCTTTAAAGAGTAAATCTCCATCCAATTTTTGTGCTTAAAATTTATGTTAATGACTTTCTGGCAAGAGCAAGGATGAAATGGCCTATGTAACCATACTTAGCTGTGTATGTATTGTCAAGAAACGGTTCTTGATATATTAAAATTTGAGAGTTCAGAATTATGTTATAATAAAAGTAAGTGATAAGGTTTAGCTTAGTTGTGTGTTGAAATGATGGTTATTGTTTAGCCGAAGACATTTTTCATTAAAATATTTGAAACATAGCATTAAAGTGTAAAAATTACAGATTTATACCTTTTACTACTTGCTTAGCTATATCTTGCTGAATACTTTATCTGAGACTATCAAATCGTTTCAGTGCAGATGTTTTGTGTGAAGATTTGGTATATCAGAGTGCCAAATACTTTTCTTTTTTTTCAATTTTAGGAACTCTGAATTTGAAATAGATCATATTCTTAGAACTAATGATTGTAATAAATCAAGTGTTAACCTAAGTGATAAAGAAAATAAGAAAAGTCTTGATAATATTGGAAAATAACAGAAATCTACAGGCTATGAATACAGTGGTGATAAACACTTTGAACTATAAGCATGCATGAATATATATTTACGTGTACATATATACACATACAGCTTGTCATTTTTGGAATAAGTTTTTTTATTTTACAGTTGATTGGTCATATTACTAAAAAAATGCTATTAGTTTTCTCCTACCTTGAGATAGAGATATGCAAATTTGTTTTTAATATGTTGTCTTCATGTAACAGCTAAAAATAGACATATTAATAACTCTGATGGAACGAATAATTTTACTTAAGAAGTTCAATTAATACAGGTGAAATTAGTAATTCACAAAAAAGTATGTGTTTCTCTTTCATCTGGCATTTACTGTTTCCATGATATGCTAACTTCTGCTTTTTAGTTTAAGTATACAACAATATCTGTAACAATACTCAGATATATTTTTATTTAATAACAGTAACTATTTAATATTAATTATTTTTGAACTAGTTACTATTCTGAATGTTAAGATTCATCATTATTGTTCTATGTTGTGTATATAATCATGAAACAAAGAAAAAGTTTTCTTTTCTTTAACTATACTGAACTTGTTTAACTTAGATTACATTTTGCTTCAGATTTCACAGTGTGGATGTTAATTTTGGTGAATATTTCTAGGGTGGAGGAAGCATATGCCAGACTCACATAGACAGGTTTTTTAAGGCTGTAGCATCATTTTATCATCCTTCAAATATCGGAAGATGGATGGTAAGTTTGGTTAATGTCAGGCTTTTACCTGTATTTGTAGATTGGAAGGATACCATAACAGCTTCCATGAAATGAAAGTACATCTCTGAATTTTTGAAGCTACTTTTTTGTTATGTTAAAATTTCTTCACAACTTTAAAATTAATGTAAAAACAGATATAGCAGTTCCAATTTATTTATATAATTTTCTTATTTTTATTATTTAGTTAAAACTCCATCGTTTTCTGTTCAAGCTTCCAGCTGCTGTCATAAAACGACTTCACAGGTGAGATGGTCTCAGACGTAAACAGATTAACATTCTACTGAGACTTATTTTTTTTATGTTTTTCAGCTCCTAAATAGGATCTACGTGTGTTTGAGAAAATTTAATCCTTTTAGTATATAATAGATGTCAGGACAAAATTGTATAATGTTTTAGTATAGTGTAGTAGCAGTGTGATTTTCTGCCATTGTTTTATTTCAGTGTTAAGGTCTGTATATTTGGAAATTTGACAGATTGTTCGTGTACTGAAAAAATTACATGAATTTTGAAATGTTACAGAAATATAATGTATTCCCTTTATTGTAACTGCATCTACTTCTCTTGCTTTTGTCAAGATTTATATTTTGATCTATCAGTACTTCCATTCCATTCTTACTAGCCTTCATTTCAGTTCTTAGGCTCATGAATCATCACATAAATCACATCTATATTGGTACTTATCTTAGTCACTCTAACGTTTATGCTGTACCAGTTCAAAAATTAACTTATCGTTAGTTGTGGTTTTTTTTTTATTTTGCACTTTATATAATCAACCTTTCTTTTGATAATTGTGTTTTAACAATCTTTTTTGTCTCTTAAGAGATAAGAATCCTAATGGATGGTTAAATTTAATATTATAATGAGCCCTAAAATGGAAGTATATTTTATCTTAAGCAATTAAAACTGTGATGTTTGAGTATGTAGGAGTGGGCTATCTTCAGGCAATATGTGATTAACAAGAACTACATAATCAAAATTTAATGATTATTTTTGGTAGTGCCATTATTAAATTATAAATAGTTAACAAAGGTTGCAATAAATATTTGCAAAACACGAAAATTCAAGACATAAAAGAGCACATCTTTGAATTATATGCATTATAATTAGTATGGATAGAGAGCAGCTCCAGGAAATTTGTTGTATGAAATTTTTAAAAATTTTGATTCATGTAGCTTCTACCATTTTTCAAATAGAATTTCAATGTGTGTTTGCTATTTTTTTTAGGGGGATAATGGAGTGTTTTTTCTTAAAGGTTCAAAAATTTAGGATAGCTCTCTCAAGTGTTCTTTGATCCTTGTATTTATTTTTTTCCAGTTTTATCCAAATAAAATCATGAATATGTGTTCCATTTGATTTCATGTGTTATTCCTTTGATGTCTCTTTGTTTTGGATAATTTTTTCCTTTGTCACTCTTTACTTTTATTCCTGGTTTTTGGACTGTTAACAGTTAATGTTATTATTATGCTTTTTGAAGAGATGTTTCTGTACTTTTGTAAGGTTGTTGCTGATGTATTCGGTGAAATGGACACTGGTTATCAAACTTTAACTTTTACAACACGTGCATGTCATACATATGTGCAGATCTTGAAATTTAATACTATAAGTGCAGAATAAATCTCACATAATACATTAAAAGCCAAAGACCAAAGATATCTCCATTGCTTGTTTTGGAGGGAGAAGTTAGAATACATTAAACTGTGTTAATTAACTGAAGTATCAGTCTGATAGTGATTTCATAATTTTCTGAGTGACCAGTTACAATGTTTGTAGGAACTTTATTTCCAGGTAAAGTCAGTGCTTTAAAGGTCTGCTGCATCTTATTATTGTGGTTTCTCTTTCTGGAAACATCTTAATTTTCAGGAAGTAGTTCCGACTTAAAAGAGGTTTAATAGACGGTTTTTGTTAGAAATTTCTGTGTAATTTTACAAATATTTTGGTGAGATATTACCAATATCTGTCAGTTTTCCTGTAATGAGTGATCTCTGAAAGCATCAGTTTAGTGCACGTACTTGGAAGTAATATATGTTTCAGTTCTCTTTTGACCCAATACTGGTTTTCATAACTTTATGATGTAATCACATGTACCTTCACATTTATTATAATGATAATTTATAAATGATGATTCCTAATATTTAGCATAAAACAGTAATTTTTTTCATTTTGTTTTGAATTACATTGGATCAGTATCCCCTAAAACATAACAAACATAGCTAAATCCTGAACATCATAGGAAGATTGATTGTTGTATAAGTTCATATTTCAAGAGATATATGTCTTTTAAAAGTTATGATCAATTTAAGAAATACTTACAGGTTACAGGTCAAAGGTCATGATATTGCATTCAAAAATTTATTGGACTATTATTTTATGAATTTAACTTCTTTAAGTTTCCCATCAAACTGTGTATTATAATTTAAATTTTTGGATTATACATGATAAATTTCATAATCTAAAAGTATATATTAAACATGCCTAAACATCAATATTTGTGTCATGTGATATATTGAATGCAGCACTGGTTTAAATTAAATGTTTCTGATGTGAAAATACAAGGTCTGTAGTTTTGTCCAAATTAGAACTTAAATTATTGATAACAACAAGCTAGAATATAAAATAATAACATTCTATCTTTTCTATTTGCTGGGCTATTGTACTCTACTTTATGAATCAAACATTGTGGTCTCTTCTCATGCCATTCACTTTTTTGGAAATGGTCCCTCATATACATTTACTTCTATGTATGACATGTAAATAACCAGTTGAGATTTCAAAATGTCTTCTTAATAATTTTCTCATCCATTTTTAAATATAACAGCATACACTCTTTTCTTCAAGACAAATGATACTGGTAAGATTTTTGGTGATTCAGATGTATATATAAAACCTATAAAAACAATTATTTCTTTTCACATCCTCCATGTGCAAAATTTTTTAAGGCTTAGCAAGCTGAGACATGTGACAATGAGAACACAGGCTGAAGCTGGAAGAAATAATTGTTTGCTCTATTTCTTTATTTACTATTTTATCTTTTGAGAATCTGTTTGTAAATAGTAATAATTTATATTTACATGCAGTTTAAAATAGTTAAAATGTGACTATTTTATCAAATGCTAGTCCACTAAAGCACAGACAAGATAGTTTCATTTTGTAAAAACTAAAGGTCTGTTTTATATTACTAAATATATTAACATGAGTGCATGTGTATCATGTTGTGTTTACTTCAGTGATGTTAGCCAGTCATGGCTGAATGGCAGTATATTAAAAAATAATAAATATCTATCAACTTATAATATTATGGGATTTAAGCTATTCAGTCTAAATATTTATGTTTTGTAATTTATAAGCATTCTTGAATAAAATAGGCATAATTTATAGTCATTTCCTAATTTTATATGGTGGTTATGGAATTGGTTAAGTTAACTGAACCCATACAGAGATTTGATGTTGCCCAAAGCAGAGTCAACCCTTTACTATATGCATTCTGTGTACAAGGATCATCAATTTAGAGCTCTACATTTTGGACTAGCATTGGCACCATATGTGTTCTGCCAAATCATATGAGTTTTTTTCTAGTCACTTTTATTTCCTTGGCCTATGCACACACCATTACATGGACAATTGGTTGCAACTGGCACCATCTTGTCAGTTGCCAGAATGTCACCATCTTGTCAGTTGCCAGAATGTCACACTCAGATACTGTTTTAAGAGAATGTGGATTGGGTCAGTCTAAAAAAAAAAACTGAATGAGGTGCTTATGTACAGTACTAGGATAGAGGGCCACATTGATGTGAGTAATGAATACCATGTTAGGTATGAGAGCTATTGATCGTGGTAATACAAACCTCCATCTGAATATAACTATACATACAATAACTATGGTTGTATACATGAATGAACCTACATCATAGGCTATGAGTAACTCTCCCTTGGATTGAAGACAGCACCATTGAAATATATTTATATCTATATAAATCAGACCAGTGCTTAGGCAAGCAAAGGAAGAAAACTATCAGTTGAGTAATAAGTGAAGTGTGAGAAGTGTTAAGTATTGTTGGAAATACATTTTCAATTTATGAAAATATTAATCTGCAGGTTAAATTAATAAACATGTTAGAATATTGCTAACTAAATGTAACAGACTTGTCACTAAATTATGCTGTTAAGAAATTATTTTTATTACAAATGTTTATTTTAAAAATTATAAACATAATTTTTAACAATGTATTTTTATAATTAATCTATCAGGCATACTGCTGTTTCCCAAGGTTGTACTTCCTTGTGAAATTCAGAAATAACTGATATGCATCAGATGTTTGAATCACCAGAAAGAATGCAATAAAAAAGTTTCAGGTGTTTCAAGGCTGCTAAACCTAATTTTTTAACTTTTTTAACATATCTATATTAAGTTCCCTGTTTGTAGTTGAAAAACTGTAATATTTTTAATCCTTCTGATTTGTAGAACAAGTTCCTTCAATACTTAAAGATTAACAACCTTTGAGTATTTTAACCCAGCAAGTCTGATATTGTGGTTGTTAACTTTCAACATTATCAGGCTTAAAGTTATTTGCTTCTTATATTACATTGATTGATTCATACTTTGATGAAACAAAAACACCTGTACATAAAAATGGGATTATATAGCTATGATACCATGGTTCCAGCTTCTATTACTACTAAATATTAGCAGACAAAAATTGTAAGGGAATATTATAGACTGCTTCCTAAAATAACTTGCTAGTGCATTAATACCTTCTTGCATTAAGCAACCACTTATTTGAAGTGAACATGAAATGGTAAGACAGTCTTACAAAATCTAATTGGTTTAGCTCATCATTTGTTTTTAAAGCAATATTCATGTAACTTTCTTGTGTGTGTATGCAAGATGTTTTTAAGATCATTCTTTATCCTTGATGCAAATAAAATTAACTCGATATGTATTTTTGTTTGTTCAATTATGAATTGTATTTTTATTAATAAAGCTGATTTTTTTCCATACTGACCTTTCATAATGAACTGGTAAAATAATTAAATATATATATATAGTTCAAATTAAGAACATTTGCTTCAATATTGTTGCATGTGTGGGTGTGTAAAGAGAAATGAAATCATTGTCATCAGTTAGTTTTATTATAAATTTCTACTTGTTTATTTGAGTGGAATAACTTTGGTCAAGTGTTTCCTTAATTGACTGTTAATTTCATAATTGATTTGCTTGTCAGGGAAAAGTACCATTTTTCCTGGGAGACACCTATTCCAGAAACCAGTAAGTTGAAAGAAGATGATGTGACAAAGTTTGTAGAGAGCATCAAACCAGTAGTGCTGTTATCAATGTTCAGTAAGGCAGGTAGTACCGATTCTGCTGCTGCTTTACAAAATCTTGCTACTGTTCGACCAGAAATTGTGATACCTCCAGTTTTAGATCGGTGAGTTTGTATTCTTAGATTAACCTTTTCTTTGAAGAATGCAGAAATATTGATATTTTATTATTTTTTAAGTTAATATTGGAAATCATTTGGCTTTTAAACTTTTTTTCTCCATTAAAACCAAAATCTATTGCTAGATAAACATAGTGTATAAACAATATTCAAGGTGAATACTATTAATACAAGATATAATGTATAATTATGTTGAAATGTGTTTGTTTTTCTCATGTATACTTAAGTTATAGTTATTCATACATCAGATAATGTAACAAGTTGCCTGTTTTACATCAGAATTAACTTGGGGACTGCATTTACATCACTCAGTGTGCTTCGTTTTAGGTATTTTGTGGAAAATTCTGATTATTTCATGATAGTTTTGAACAGTGAACTTTATTAGTCAGAAAATAAGAACTTGTTAATGTTTGTATTCTACCTACATCAATAAACAATTTAGTAACATAAAATTTACAGTTGAAATTGAAAATGAATCAAAACTTTCATTTTTGGATACATCTATCCAGCTTGGTGAGACCAGTTTAGATGTTGTTTTTTATAATACATACTGGGTTTTACACTAATATTAGAAGACTTGTGCCTGGATTCATCAAATGTTTACATCCAGGAGTATTTCATTTCACTAGTAATCCTTTTTTTTGTTTTAACTAGAACTCTTCAACATCAGACATCAGAAAAATTTCCTTTTGATATTACCAATAATTATATTAGAAAGGATTTGATAAACTTTTAAACAAATAAAATCCTGTAATTTCTTCTACTGCAGGAAAATTCACCATGGCTGTAGTTTTGTCTCACTTTGTTAAAGGATCTTTTGTGTTAAGACCTCAGTTTCTGAGAAGAGCCTTTCCAGAAATTACTCTCAGAGTTATTATCTTTATCCTTCTAAAGATAAAAATTCCCAAATTAATGAAGTCACTAACTGTTTACTATTATACCAGTTCTTTGTGATTTGAAGGCTATATCAGTTCCATTATCTAATGCTTGCATCAAAGAATTGGTCAACACTGATCACTTGCTATCTATACTAATGCACAAGTCCTTGCAGATGTGTAAAATGAGTGTAATATTCTCTTTGAAAAAAAGAATGTTTAATATTTCTTAGTTTGCTTCTGATAATAAGGCTTGTGTATCAAAGGATTTTATATCATCAAGACAAGTATGCTCAACTGTTAATGGCCAAGATCCTTCAGTTAACAACAGTAACAATGTAGTGGGAGTATGCTGATAAATGAGTTATTAATGATATTCTAAGGGAACGCCTTGTGAACAAAACATTAGGAGACAAAAATAATTTTAAATGACTTTAAAGTATGTCTGTGCCATTACTAAATCAAATTATGATATCAAATTAAAAACAATTGTCAGGATTGGCAAGAAAAACTTAAGATGCCACATAAGAAATGACAACAGTTATGTGTTACAGATAAACAGTGAAGAAATAAAATATGTTGAATGGAACAGCTAAAAAAGTGCAGTCTAAATGTAATAATTATAACATTGAAAATCACCTATTAAAATAGGAAATATAAATAGAAGACTTTTTATTAAATATAATTGAGATAGTGTCTGCAGCTTTAAATTCTTGTTCTATGATTTTTTTTTTACTCTGTCTCTTTCTTATTGCAGCCTATACTCCTCACTAGAAACACTAACAGAACCTCATCGATTGACTGCTACAATGCAGTGTATTGTGTCTGTTGCAAGAGCTTTAGTTCAAGGGTCTAATCGGTTTCCTGAAGGTCCATCCCACGTGGTTCCTTTGCTGATGGGATCGTTACCAGGTATAGACCCAAATGACATTAGGAAGTGTATGGTGAGTTAAATAATTATTTCCAGTTGTTGTGAAAATTGAAAAGAGAAAAATCTTTGTTGTATTAAGTTAAAGAGTGTCATTGACTAAAATTGTCATAATTTCATCATTTTCAAACATTTGCATATTTGCAGACAAGGGTGAGCAAACAAGGAGGAAAGTGACCAATTGGAAGAATAAAATAGTTTAAACCACTTATTTATTGTTTTGAGGGACAAAACATGAAGTATTACAAATGTGTTCTTATTATAATTGATGTTGTAAAATGTACGAACTTGAAGCAACACTGAATTTAGCAGATATAGTGTGGTTTACATATTATTAAATTCTTTTCAGTATCATTCATAAGTTTTTATAATTCAGTTTTACTTGAACTAGCCAAGTAAAACACTCTTTTAAGAGCAACTTGAAGGAAAAAAAATAGTTTTCGAAAAAAGAAAATATGGACAGAAAAATGCAAGAAGAAAAACTGAATAATTAGTCTCCATTCCAGTATGAGAATCCTCTGAAAATTCAGTTGTGTAGTAAAGCTGAGCAATCCCAAATGGCAATCAACTTCTTATTTGTTTATTTTTCTGCTCAAAATTATGATCATACTTCCATTAACTAAATTATCATAGTTTTAGGTGATAAATGAAACATTAACATTCAACATTGCAACATATTGTTGAGGAATCTGACCTTTGATAACTGTGATGCATTATGGAATAAAGCTTTATATTTCTTTATAATAAAGAACCATTCCCCAAGATCTTAAAGCCTAACTACATCAAAAATTAACTGCCTTAACACTTTCACTTGCTAGTCTTTGTTTCTATTCTAATCTGTCCATAACTCACTAAATTAAAGGTTTAACAAATATTAAAAATTGAAACAGAAGAGAATGTTATTATTTCACAAAGTTTGTTTGCACAGCAACTTTTGACAGAATATTTTGAAAATCTGTGAAAGTTCCTTTGTTCTGTTGTCTGTCAAACACTGAAGACAGCTGGTCGTACATGTCTTTTTGAACACTTGGTAATTGTTAGTCGAGTTTTAGCATCTACTTTCATCCAAAATAGTTGTTTTTTTACATGGGTTTCGTGAAGTACAATTCAAAAACTGAATATGTTGTTGTAGGTTACCAGTAAAATATCTTAATTAAGATATCAATTTGTTAATAATATATCTCTGTTTAAACCCCAATTCTATCTATCACATGCACACTCTAATTAGCTTTATTATGACCTATCAGTTTTTATGTAATCTGAGGGATTTAATTTAACATTTTGGGTGATACAGACCTGCTATCTGAAGTTGCATGTCAGCAATATGGGTTCTTCATGTTTGGGTTAAGCATTTTAATTATTTCAATCCTTGGATTTTCTGAAGGTTGTGTGTCTTTATCTAAGTACTTTTAACCTGAAATCTTTGTATTACCTTTCAACATACTTTTTATCCAAGAGTTAAGATCAGTTGATTGTCTTTTCATTCAGCTGTAGTTGTTTGAAAACAAACATTTAATGTGTTATATTATTAACAGAGGAAATATAACTGTATGATACTGTGTGCTAATTGGAAGATTGTTAGAATAAGTATTAGTTTTAAGGATTTTTTTGCATCAACCAATTTATGTCATTCTTCCAGCTTAGTACAGACATCTTTAACCAAACAATCTTGAGATGTTTTTGTACTTCTTGTTCAGCATAACGAAACATTTTGTATGATTATTATATCTATGCCTAATCTTTATCTTAACCTTTTTATTAAATTTTGTTTTGTGTATTTTTGTTTCAAACCAATGATCATTGATTAGTTGGTATTATTGGTGTTTAGGTAACATTTCAGTTTATCTCAACATTCACTACATTGATTCCATTAGTTGACTGTTCAAAGGCTGTACAGTATCATTCAAATTTAACAGAGGTAAGCTACTAAGCTGTGTTTTTTGTGCAATTGTGAATGTGATTCAATGAGTTCATCAGATGAAAAAAAAAGTAATGTTTGACAGGGTAGTTACCCCCTTTTGCAATATTAACTATTCTTGTTCAGTGCTGCCCTCTATAAGCAAACCTTTCCTTTACACATACTTACAAGCCTTCTGCTCCCCCAACTGTATAAGAAGAGTTAATCTTGTGAACAGGCATAAGTACCTATCTGAAATTCATTTTAAGTAGTAGGAACATTATAAATTCAGGGAAAGTTGTACTAATAATAGTTATCATTAATATATATCCTTTCAAGAATTTCCAGTTGGGATGAATCACTAATTAGTAAAACTTAGAGAAGAATGAACCAATTATCTTGTAAAGAAGTATCCTGAAACATGAAAAGTTAAAAATTAGCCCAACTGTCATAGAGTGTTATTAAAAAGAAAGCTCCTTGAGTTAGATATCAGTTAATCTCAATTATTTTGTTATGGTCTTTGATAGGCCAGAAAACAATTTAATAACATTTTTCTAGTTTTATTTCACATACTTATTGAAAATAACGTCTGTAAAATTGTTATTGTTTTTTACAGTGTAATGTTTTTAAAGACACTTGTGAAACATGCATAGTTTGGTTAAATAACATTAATTTCTAGTAAAATGATATTTTCCATGTTGAGTATTCTTAGATGGAACTGGTAATCCACTAATTCATTTGTTCATAATTCAGAATTACAAAAATTGTTTTTGTTTTTTAGCTTGAGCAGGAAATATGCTTAGCAACAGCAGAGTTTGAAGATTTTGTTCTTCAGTTCATGGATAGGTAAGATAGATTTGTTTTGTGAGTATTAAATGTGGAACTGAGTTTTCTTCTTTGTCAGAAATTTCAGTAAGCTATGGTTTTGTACATTATAAAATGTATATACTTTTAGAAAAATATTAAGAAACAAATTTATTCAATGTAATTTGACAGAAAGTGTTTTAATCTACTGTTTCCATGTTAAAGTAGGAGATGTGTTCTACTACAAGTGTATTGGCGTTATTTTTTTATGTGATAGATAAGTAACTATTTACCAATTTATGTACATTTTTTCATGAGAACTTGTTCTAGTTTAATTTTTATTTGAAATTATGTTGTTTAATGTGCTAGCATACCAGAGATTTCTTTAAAAAATTGTAATAAGTTGGACTTGGCTTCAGGCTTAATTGTTTTAAAAAAATGAAATTTAAATCTTGCCGAGAAACCAAAGAAAGTATTTTGGGAATATCCAGAACAAACAGAAGAGGGTTGGTACATTTTAAAGCACAATACTCGTGGCACTGGAAGTAATTGGCTTTACAAAATATTTTATGCACTGAAGTAATTATTCCTAAACCTTTTGCTATATATTATTTGCACAAAGAACAACAAATAATATAAAATGTAAATATAACCAAGTTGTTTAAATTATTTGAAAGGTATTGAAACATTCTGATCTATAATATATGTAATGTTTTATCTAAAGAGGAAAAAGGTACTTAGTTTGACAACAGGGATAATAGGCACAAATATGTGCACATTGTAAAACTTTATAATGTGTTTTAATTGCATATATTTATAAAAATATTTAAAGCTAAACAAAATGAAATATTTAACTTTCAGTAATGGGGTTGAATTCATTTGGCTTATGGAGTTCAGCAAAACTTATAATAACAGTTTTATTAACACATCTTCACAATTGATACAATTTTGTATTTTGTACAAAATGAATGAGATTATTTTAATTAGTATTTTAACTAAAGAGTTGTTATTTTTGTGTTGTTATTTGCACTCAGACTTTAAATACTTTGAGTAATATCATCTATGTATTGTGCAATGCAGTGTTTAAAATTAAAAATAGAAAAAATGCACCTTTTTAATTTTTCATTGAATAATCTTTTAAAAAAATTGTTTTGCACATGTTCTTAATTGTAAGTTTGTTTTCAATGTTTTATTTTCCATCCCAGTCTCTTAGCATTATTACTTATTGCAAAACACATCTTGCATGCATTCTTGGGCAGTATTAGGGCATCATCAGCAGAGACACTAGTCTTCATCATAATGTTGAGACATTCAACTACACCTGTAAGCCTCATAAATGAAGGCAATTTGTCTTTTAAAAAAAGCAAAAATCTTTCCAATATGCATTTTAAAACATAAATATTACATAATTAACTTAAATATAAAACTAAAGCCTAAATATAATTTAACTGTTTATCTAACTTACATACTTGTAGGTCAGAAACAATGTTAAAGGGGCTATAGAGGAAACAAACAGTAACAAGGCTGATAGTGATTGACAAGTTCTCTGTGGAATTCTTTGTTCCAGTTTCAAAAGAACTATTGGGAGATTGTATTTTAAAAATGTTTTCTTCACATTGGTAGTAAACAACTAGCTCAACTAAGTATTATTGGCTGAGGAGTTGCAACTCAACATGTAGAAAGCAAGTGTGGCAACTATCAAGAGTTCCACGAAATTGATTTTGCTTTCTCCATATTTGATGTAATTAGCTTTAAAGAAGAATGCACAAGCAAACCAATTAAGTTAAATTATATTTATATGTGGAAGATCGGTGCAAGTCAACAAGTGTTCAAGTTACAAGGTCCAGAAGTTAAGATTTTTGTGAACTTTTGCACCAAACTAAACTTCAAGAATTTTTCTTTAAGGTTTCTTTTGAAATAAAGAAATAAATTCTAGATAGTATAAAATATGGAACGATAATGTAAATTTTTATGCTAATTTCATTGGCATGTATTGATCATAAGATTGTTTAATTGAATTTTTAATGAAACAAAATACTATCTTATGATGTGTAATCAATTGCACTTTACAGTTTGTTGTTTTTTTCAATCAACAACTGTGACATGATAGAGGTTTTCTGAGTAAAAATCAACTTTTAGATTGACAATCAGTTCCCAAGTTATGACACTGTTAACACATCTTCTAAAGGTGCATAAAAAATTGTTTAGTCATCAGTCTTTTTTGTTTACATAGATGTATTTAATTTGGTCAAAAGTGTTTTAAAACCCTAAGGAATAGATACAAGGTAAAAATAGAAAAAAATATAGAAACTACGGGGACATTAAGATGTGAATACATGATACCAGCTTCTAAGGTCTTGCATTGCATGTGAAAGTGAATTTGACCAGAATAATTACAACTTGAACTTAAAGGTAGAGTAAGGATGTGGGAATTGGATCCTTGATCTCTGAATGGTGATGTTTACACGTCACAAATATCTGAATTAAAAACATCATCTGATGCTTCATTTCTATCCTCAGTTCTCAAGGATATTACATTTTCAAGATGCCAGTACCATTATAAACCACATTGTTGTTCTTAATAGTTAGATTAAAGAGTATGAGGAGGAATTTCATCATTTTTCCTGATAAACTGAGAATCTACAAGATGAAGTGAAGTATTTGAAGACAATAGTGTTTGAGGAATGGATAAAAACAAAACATAAAGTACTCAATAAACTAAGGTAGTCCATGCAGTGATGGATTGAAGCTGTGCTTAAGGTGCGCAGTTAGAACTTGGCTCCAGATGGTGTATTTTGACTCTGAATAAAACTCCATGCATGTAATAAATGCCAGATTTTTAAGAGCATGAGAAAGAAAGCAGTATGCTGATAGTGTAATACTGTTGTCAAGTCTATGTAAAGTGAATGAATTGTACACCAGCTATTGCCAGCCCTTAACATTTTGTTTTTATTTTATTTATGGTTTTGGTATGTAATATCCAGTAATGTATTTATGTTTGCTTTCACAGGTGTTTTGCACTGATTGAAAACAGTAGCCTTGAGCATCCAGCAAGACTTGACAGGGATACTGAGAAAATGAATCTCGAAGAGAATGTTTTGGAAATCGGTTTAACCTCCACATTCAGCAGCATTTTAACGCAGTCATCTCCTGAAATCTTTAAGGTATACTGTAGTTACAATTATATGGTTGTTGATTTTAGGAAATTTAGTTCCATAATAATTATAATCGTGACTATTTTTACATAAAAAGTAAAACCATTTAGTGACTGGACAGTAAAACAGTAGGAATACTTTGGATATTTTTATTAACAAATAAAAGCTAATGTGTAATTTCTTTTAATAAATATAAAATAAAGTACTGCCAGGAAACAATTTTCACGTTTATTATGACATCTTCATTTTACAATTTCTCATTGTATACGTGTGTGATAAAGATATTTAATTTTTGTAAAAAACTTTTTAACCTATTACTGCTTAGTTATAAAGCATTTATAAAAAGTAGTGTATCAAGGTTTCTGATATGATATTATGTAGCCTGGCTTGGCCAGGTGGGTTAGAGTGCTTGACTTGCACTGTAAGGGTCTTGATCTCAAATCTCCATCACACCAAGTATGCTTATCCTTACAGCCATGGAGGCATTATAATATGTCAGTCAATCCCACTATTTATTAGTTAAAGAATAGCCCAAGAGTTGGCAGTGGGTGGTGATGACTAGCTGGATTCCCTCTCATCCTTCAGTGTTCAAGTAAGGATAACTAGTGCAAATATCCCTTGTATAGCTTTGTATTGTACAAAATTTAAAAGAAACCAAACCAGTATTATGTGCTTACTCTGGAAGTGTTCTTAAGACATTTACAATAATTAATGTAGTTTATGATACATGTAAAAAGTGTAATCGATCAGTGTCTGTAAGCCTTTCACATGAACTAGTGTATTGTAGTTTATGATACATGTAGCATGCTTATTTCCACATTGTTTATAAGTCACTTACAATAAATAATGTGTTTTAGTGTTTGGCACATGTAACAGTAACCATAAGTTATTTTGTGTGAATGGTGTATTGGAGCTCATGGTATATGTAACATTTTTACTACAACAGTTTTACTATTACATTTTTTAATGCATATAAAATGTTTACTTTGAAACTGGCCTTGTTAATTTTATAAGGCATACCTTGTATGTGGTTTTGGTACATTGTTAAGTTTTAGTCAAGTTGCTTTAAATGTGATGATAATATACTTTCTCTTTAAGGTGTGTAATGTAACAGTTGTCAGTGTAAGTGAAAATATAAAAATAAGTGTGTCCAAGTTCAACATTTATCTAATGTTTTTTAACAAGTTTATTGAAAATCAGAAAATTATTGATGTTTTATTTTTACGTTCATAGGAAGCTAAAATTGGTAAAAATCAAACTTGTTAACTTAAGTGTTTATTTTTCGTTCAGAATTCATCCTCTTATTACTTAATGTTAGTTGTATAAAAATACTGGATTGAAAATTTTTACTCATTGAAGATTGTGTTAATATGTACTTTTACATCTGAAAATCATAAATTACAAGGAAATCTATCCTTTCGTCGAAGGGAGTTTAGAAGGCATGCTCTCCAATTAACCATCAGAGAATGAAGAACCATGTTTACAAAGTGTTCATTTGTGAGGTCTTATTTTGTGTGAACCAGTTCACTGTTAAAAAAATTTCATAAATACATATTTACATTGAAAATGTATAGTTTTTAATTCAGTGTTTCCAGAAATTTAAATTTTTGAAGTAAGTATTTTTCACCTGTTCATGTGATACAAACGTTTTGTAAAGCAGAAAAAATTAGAACTTTGTTATTTTCTTTAAATATACATTTTAGAAGTCTTGTGCATATTGTTATTATTTTTTCTGTAATTTCCACCACAGCAATAAATAAAACAATGTATTTTGCAGGCAGCACTTCGTAAGCTTTATTCATTTGTATCGAGCCACATCCTAGAAACAAAAGTGTCAGGAAGGTTTGCAGCAAACATGTGCCGATCTGCTGCACGGGTTTGTAATTGTTTTATGTTATATATAATTTCTTCTACTTAATAAAGAATTACATCAATTTTTTTTTTTGGTAGAAAATCTAAATTAATAACAATTGTGAATATAAATTTGCAAAATCTTGAACTTGTGAATGACACATGTAAAAGGATGAAAATTAAATACAGAGAAATAGCCTTTTTGCAAACATATCAAAATCCAAAGATTTTGTAAGTTCCTGGATAACTGGGCCAAATAATATTTATCTTCATTACTTTAACTTTGTAATAGAGATGTGTCAGGAATAATTTTTCAAATATTTTGTACAAAATCTTATATTTAAGTTGTTTTATCTCTTAATCAATAGAATGAGCTTCCTGTGAGAGTAACCTATGTGCTTAAATAAAAACTAAAAATCTAACTGGCTATCAATATAGATAATTAAATATAATCTTTGTATATTTCTGTTCACTGTTAATAATATTTTCAGATGCAATCATAATATCCCACAAGCTTTGGCCAGCATATTGCTCTCTATATATTTACTATTATAATAATTTTTTTTTATTAATGAAAGTAACAAGAAATAATCAAAACAGCACATCGTACTTAGTAAAGTCTGCTGTGAGAGAGAACAAAATTCCAAATAAATACTCATCTATGACTCAAGACAAGAACTTGTGTTTATAGGCTTACTCATTATGGTATCCCATTTACATTACATGAGAGGTTTCACTGATTGTGATAATTAATCCTGTATATTTTAGTTTAAACCATATCCAGTTGGTAGCATCAACTTTCCCTTGGCACAAACAATAAGCATAAATTCAAATAATACATAATATGAAAATTATAATGATACTTAATATAAGAAGGAAATACCTTCTTAGGTATTTAAACTAGGAAATACCTAGTTAAACCTTGCATATTGTTTGTTCAAATATTTTTACCAGCAGTCTTACTTAATTATTTTCCAAAACAAATACTTGGAGACAGCTGCAGAAAGTAATAAACAACATTTAATCTTTTTTGAGAGCAGAAAAGTAAACACAGTGATATTTTAGAAGTAGAAAAGTCTCATAGAAATTATACCTTATGTGTATGTGTAGATGGGGCATACCTCTCGATGTGGATTCCTGTACGTGATGAGGGGACCTCCTAGGAAAGTTTCTGTTCTTTCAATTTATCTCCTCTGGGACCAAAACATCCAACCACATGTTTGCTGTGCATGATGACCTGTGAAGGGGAGGAGAGGATCCTGGTGGTTGAATGGCCCAATCTTAATACACAATTTGGCTTTGAATTCCTGAAGACAGGCAGTCTTTTAGTGGCCCCTCTTGGGACAATTGGCTGGTCCACTTGGGCTAGGGTCAACCAATAGCACTGTTGGATGTTCTCAACAGGTGTTGTGGACATTGTATATGATGCTGGTGTTTGGGTATAGTGCTTACAAAATGCTGACGTTGCTGCAGTGTCCTTGTTTGGCATTGTAGTACGTCTCCTTGTAGGGCTCCATGGTAGGTGGGGTCAGTGAGCACTGAAATATTCCTTTTTTTATGGATCCTTCAAATAAAAACTAAAATGAAAGAGTGAAAAACAATCCATAGGTGAACAACCAGGCCTTGAAGATTCTGAGCAGCAATCTTCAACACCTGTTGTACCTCATTTTCTTATACTACATTCTCTTTCAGACAAATATTTAGGGCAAATGTCTCCCTCTTTCATTTAGAAGGGACTAGAGGGACTTGCTGGCTCTTGAAAGGCAGTAAAGAAGCTTTGATCTGGTAGCATATTGGTAGAAACATCCACATCTCAACACAGTGAACTCCTCTTGCATTTAAAGGTGATTGGGGATATACCTATTGAGGTTATGCCTCATGTTACGTTGAATTCATCACAATGAGTTATTGTTGAGAGGGATTTGAAGAACATTTCTGCTGGTTTCTCCACTCAAGGAGTTTCTGCAGTGATGTGTATCTCCACGCACAAAGATGGAATTATGATAATGATCAATGTTCTCATTCTGACATTTACATCAATACGTCCACCTGCCACCATCAAGGCAGGTTATCTAAATTGCAGGGTATGACCATACATTCCAAGCCCTTTCAGATGTTTCTAGTGACAGTGGTTCGGTCACATAAAGACGTCATGTCGTGGTTCCTTGATGTTTACTCATTGCGGTGGCAATGACCACGATGGCTATGAGTGTGAAATGGACCCTCATTGCATTGATTGCAATGGCTCTTACCCATTCTACTTTCATTTCTTGCCCTAATTGGTTGGAAGAAAAAGAGGTGTAGCATTTGAAAAAAATTCATAACATTACTTATCCTGAGACTCGAAAGTTGCTGTCCACCACTTCATTTCGGATGTATGCTGCTGCACTTCATTCCATTACTACACTGGGTGTGTAGATGGATCTCTCTGTGCCTCCAAAAGAAGCATTCTCAAACCATATGGAAAGTCTTTTTACCTCCATGATTAAAAATTTTGATGAATCAACTTCAACGCCCTTTTCTGTCTCTAATATACAATCTAGCAAATCCCAAGATCCACTTCCTTTTATTCTGAGTATGGGCATTTCCTCGAGTATATCTTCTTCTCCCACCCCAAAATGCAAAAGTATCATTTGTTCACATCCTCAGTTACTGGGATCCTCTTTCAATGACAAAAACCTGCTCAATCGAACCAGGGCAAGATCCAAGGAGGTCAATAGACCTCCCTCGAATAAAGTCAGTAAAGAAAAAAGACATGGTCATAAACAGGAGGATTCTCCACCCAATTCGCCTACACATAAATAAAAATGGCCACCTTAATACAATGGAACTGTCGAAGTTTATGTTCTAATCTGGATGGCATCAAAATACTGATTGCTTCCTGCCATCTTGTATGCCTTTCCTTACAGAAAACATTTCTGAATCCTGTTGATACAGTCACCTTTTGGCAGTTTTTTTTGTACAAAAATGGCAGGCTGTGTGATGGATGAGTGCATGGAGGGGTGGCACTGTTAGTTGATCAACATGTGCCAACCCTGTCTTTACCCACTTGACACACCCTTGGAGGCTACAACCATCACTATTTGTTTTCTCTATCTGTCACCTGGAAAAACGTACAGTCAATCAGATCTTGATCCTCTCATTGGACAGTTGCTTCTCCTTTTTTAATCCTGGGGGACTGACTTTAATGGACATCAACCTCTCAAGGAAGTGCTGATATGGATGGAAGGGGTTGCTTTGCAGAGCACATGCTTCCTGATAACAACCTTTCTCTTTTCAACACTGTTTCTTCTACTTATTTTCATGCACCTAGTCAGTCCTTTACTGCTGTTGATCTCTCAGTTTGATGAGGTATTCACCCTGATCCTGAAATTCATATTGGTGAAGTTGTGCTGCCTGTGGTATCTGAGACAAAGTTCTTGGGACTCATCTTTGACTGTAAGCTGACCTTTATACCGCACATTAAGTAGTTATGGGTCAAATGTGTAAGAGCATTGAACATCCTCCGTGTCCTCTCTTCCACTGCCTGGGGATCTGATCAATGTTTTATGCTAAAGATGTATCATGCTCTTATTTGATCAAAACTCGACTATTGATCACTGGCCTATAACTATGCCAGGACCTTGGCCTTAAAGATGGTGAACCCCATTCATCATCAAGGACTTTGGCTCTGCACTTCCCCTGTTCAAAGCTACATCGAGTGTCATGAACCTTCTTTTCAACTGTGCTGTTTACATCTGTCTTTACTATATGCTTCAAAACTTCGTTCTTTACCAAAGCATTTTACCTGGGGTTGTGTTTTTCTTCCTCGGTGGGCTATATTTTTTGAGAACAGATGATTTGTCATTGTTCCTTTTGGCCTTCATATCTAGATCCAATTGGATGAATTGGGTCTGTCCTTGGATAACATTGCTGTATACAATGGTCAGCCCATCATGGCTTCTTACAGTGCCCAAATGTGACCTTTCTTTAAATTATCTGAGAAAAGCAGACATTCCCAATTGGAAATAGTGTTTGTTAATTGCTGAACATCTTTTGAACCATACTTCCATTCCTGTTTATACAGATGGCTCAAAATTAGGTGACTGTGTGGTTTGTTATGGTTTGGTGATTGCGTGCAGAATTCCCTCCACAGCTTCTGTATTAACTGCAGAACTGTTTGCCTTTTCTCTTGCCCTGGATTACATAGTAGCTAAGCAGTACTCAAATTGCACTATTTATTCTGACTTGCTTAGTTCTTTACTAGCCTTGGAATCGCTTCACGTCAGTTCACACCCTGTTCTCACCGATATTGAAAACTGACTGCCTCATTTTTCTTTAACATCTACTTTTATTCAGTTTTTCTGGATACTGGGCCATGTTGGTATTAGCGGGAACAATCTCTCTGACATCACAGCTCAATCTATCTGCTCTGGCACTATGTTCTTGTATTTAAGGCTTGGCTCCATTTCAGCTGGTAGTTGACTTGGCATGAGCAACGTGAAAACAAGCTCTTCGAAATAAAACCCTCTTTTGGACTTTAGTCATCTTGCTTCCGTAAGGATTGGAAAGAGATGTTCTAACTAGAGTACATATTGATCACAGTTTTTTAACTCATTGTTTTCTTTTATCTGGGACTGATGCACCAATGTGTTGTCTGTGTAGCACTCAGTTTACAATAAGCCACATTTTGCTATCTTGCTGTCATTATGACTCTCAACAACAGCACCATTTTAAACATGTTCTATCCCAAGGTTTGTCCATAATGTTAGACAGTGTTATTGGTGGTGGTGACACTGTCCACCTTGGAAATCTTTTTAGGTTTTTAAAGGCCATTTATCTTTTTAATGCCGTATAAGTTTTTAAATTGTACATTCGACCTTTTTTAATGTTATTCCCTTTTAAGAATCAAAGTACATGTAGTTTGATTTAAAATTAGAAAATGTTCATAACGTCAAATAACTTGAAACCAGGACTGGAAAGACCAACGTCAGGTGACTAATGCTGCTATTTGATGACTACCCATTAGTCATCCTGGTGATTTATAATTAAAATTTTGCTACAAATCTTTTAAACCTTTTATTCTTTTCTGAAAATGGCCATAATCTCAAATAACATTATGGAACAAGGAATGGAAAGGCCAAGTTCAGGTGACTAATGGTGGATTTTGAACTTACGTTTTAGTCTTCCTGGTGAGTTATGATAATTACAGTTATGCTACAGAAAGCCCTGCACAACTTGTATTAGTGTAGTTTTTCTCTTACCACTGTAGCCTAGATGTAAAAGTTGGTTTTAATGATGTATATGTTGTTTTTTAAATTTTGTTTTACCTTAAATTTGTTTTATGAATTTTACTAATTATTAGTTTAATTTTAACTTTTTACTGGATGTTTGGCACAGATAGCCTAGTTGCTTTGTGCCATAAAACACCAACCAATGAAGATGGGACATATGGTGACAAAGTAAATATGAAAACTAATTAACCTAATAATGTTATATTAAACATTGTTAATCATACAGTTGTACACAATAATAACTAAAATTAACAGTTGCTAAAGCTGTTGGTGGTACACTAAACCTTTTTTTAATTCTATTAGTCCAAACTACACCCCGATAAATCAAAGTATACATATGGATGTTTTTAAAAGATTGTGACAGCCTGCAAAACCTTTAAACCAAAAGTCTTTATGAAAAATATTGTTGAATTTTGTGTTTAAATTTTATTGTGAAAAACCTTGATTATTAAAAAGTGAGTGAATTTACAAGCTCCATTTACCAAATATTGTAATGATGAACAAATTCCAGTGTATCTGATAAATTAAGAGTACTAAACATTGAAACATGATGTGTATGGAAAAGTTCTATATTAGAATGAAAAGCTTGTAACTTCAAAGCTGTAATGTGCATTTTGCAAATAACTTTCAAATTGTTTGATGATACTGTTTAATTAAAGTTCTTCATTTACAAAATAAAGGTATTCGAAATTTTGATTTTGCAGAAGGGAAAATGTATGTTGTATTTAACAGCTATCAGATAGTGTTTTTGTTGGAGAGTAAAAAAAAAAGAAATTAAAATATAGGTTTAGATTGTTTTTAAATGTGTCAATTAACTATAGCAAGTGAAATTTTATAATCATTGTCAAGTAATAAAATAATTTATATTAGTAAAATCTGTCTACATTTTGAAACATTTTAGTCCTAAAAACTTATGTTCATGGTGTTAATGGCATTTTATATCTTTTACCTGATATTAAAAAAAACCTTTATTCAGTTTAAATATGGAACTCTTCAGACATTCACATTAAATTTTTCTCATCTTACGTGTCCCTGGTTTTGAATTGTTTTTTTCTTTGTTAGGTAAATCCCGAGACTACTCTTCGATTATTTTTGCCACACTTTTGTAAGCTTGTCATAACTTTAACAGAAAGTGAAGAGGTTGCTAAAGAGGAGATTTTAGATGAAGAACTTTTGTTCAGTCTACTTCTGTTGTCAGAGGTTTGTGCCATTGACTATACTTTTATCACATATTTTTGATTATTTTTAAGTTGAGCATAATGTGCTGTAATGTCTTGTAGTTTTTGTGAATGGGCAATGTACTTGTGATATTCACTTTTACTTATTGTTTTCTGAATTTGTAAGGCATACTGAAAGGATTTAGACAATTAAGCTATTAAATTAGACCAGTCCTGATAAAACTGCAATGGTAATATAATTAGCACATATTTATTCAAAAACTTGCTCACAAATATTAATGGGGGAGAAAATCTCATCAAACTTAAACTTAGAAAATTGCACTGCAGTATTATTAGGATATTTTTCTTGTTAATAGTGTTTCAAAGTTTCAAAGGACATGTTGTATCTACAATAGTTTTGAATGAAAGGTTATCTTGTTAATGTTTTTAAACACATGGTTTTAATTTTTCTTGTTTGATAAACATTTCAGAGAATATTTATTTTGTTTGCTTTGTTTTTCTATTTGCAGTTAAATATTTTATTCTGTTCTTGTGTATATTTCATTTATTTTATGTGTAATAATTGTATTATCTGAATCAAATGGCTTGACACAACTATTAGTTGTTCTGTAATTTTTCCTGAACTCGAACAAATAAAGTAAGTTAATAAGTAGTAGTCTGAGAAAACCTATTTTCAACAACTGTGAATGGTTTTCTTCAAATACTAAAAGTCCCACCAGGATAAATATCTCTGTGAAACAAAATATCTGGTTTGGTTCTTATTGTACACAAGATGTCTCATTCATGTTATTGTTTAATGGCAGAAAGTGTTGCTCACTAGGTTTCAAAATGGGACAGCAGTAAGTCTACTGCAGTACACACAGCAAATAGCCCAAGGTGACTTTTCTGTAACCCCCTCCAAAAAATTACTTAATGGTATGGCAGATAGTTTATTACAAAAACTTATTGCTACTAAATAATGATTAGAGACATGCCAGAGTGTTAGTTAAAATTACACATTGCATCATGGTATTTTATCTTAACAAACATGAGGATTTTGTGTGCATATTAGTAAATATCATAGGTTCATCCTAGTTGTTCATCTAAAAACTTGTAACTCCAAAGGAAAGTATAGTCATAACGTGATGTCATAAAGTTAGCTTTCTAAACAATGTAGTTGAGACATTGCTGTGATTATCATTTTTGTAACTCGTTTTTGATTTTGTGTAACTATATTGACAAATTTATTGTTCTTTATATTGATCACATATATCCAGTCATTTTAAAATTATTTTTGTACAGTAAATGGTATAGCATGATTGCAGAGTAATGTCAAATCTGTATGAATTGAATGGTATAACAGTTTTAGGAATATAAGAGAAGAAAACCAAAATTGAATTATAATTCATGTTCAAACATTTATATTTCACATACAAATAAATATTTAGAAGAATGAAGTACCAGATTGTTAAAGATGACATCATTTTTCTGTTATCTTTGTTACCAGACCAGTTAACAGCCACCTTCTTTGTGGCTTAAATTCCTTCAAGCAAATGTTTGTGATGTTTTATATTGTATGTGATTGTTATTTGGTACAGATTATAATTCTAATAGCATTGTTTATGTAAAAAACAAAATCAGTGTTATCAAGTTTTTCATGCTTCTTGTCTTATTAACTTTATTATAATTTTTTATACAGGTTGTCAGATGCAATGGAGTTTATTTACTGCAGTACAGAAACAACATTGAAAGTGTTCTCCATCGTACAGTTCACCTTACCAATAAACAGGGGTACCTTCTTGCAGGTTCATTGATGCGATACACCTTGAAAGCTTTAACAACAGTCTATCCTCTAGACTTTCGCAGCACAAAAATGCCAGTAGAAGATTGCAGCTCTTTGGAGCAGCACTTGCCTATAAAGGTTAGGTGACAGTATTCTCCAAAACTCAGAATATATGTATAACATCACATGCATAAAAAAACAATGGTATAGTTTTGTTTTTTTGTCCTTGTACATGTTGAGTATGTAAAATTAAATGAAATATTTTGGGATAGCATAAGTATTACTATGTGTGTGATAATATTCTTGTTTACCATTTCTCAGCATAACATGTAGCTTTAATCTTGTACTGAATAATTTTCTTTCATTGACTGTCTTGTATGTTCAGAGGAGTATGTTAAATAGAAGTCTAGTAGTAACTAAGTAAGTTTAATAGTTGTTGAGAACCGAGTGGGGCCTAGAGGTTGATGTGACAAAACGATTATGCTGGGATTCTATGTAATATCAGTTACTTCAGTTGGATATTTTAACATTTGATGTTACTGTTGAATCTGATTATCAGTACATTTTGCTATAGCTTAATAATTACAAATTGTAACCTTCACTTGTGTCTTTTGAAGAAGTTGTTAACTGAAAGTACCAACTTCTTGTTTGCAAACAACTTTTTTTTACATCCTACTGTTCTCAATTTTACTGTTGACTTAGTTTAAAATAAAATTGGGTGACTCTGTGAGCTCTGCCATAGTTTTCTGTGGCTCTTCAGTTCCTAACAGGATCCACTCTACAGATTACGGTTTAGAACTTATGACTTGTTATTCAAGTGAAAGGTAGTTGTAAAACTGTAACAGTAAGATGTAAAGTTACATTACAAATACAAAATATATAAAAATATCTAATTTGTTTAATATCAATGGTAAGAACTTTTGATAGCCTATCACCATCTTCACTTTGTGTTAAAGTTGCAACAAGCATACAACACCAGGTGCTACCACTATTTTAGACATATTTTCATTTGTGAGATATTTTTAACAATGGAATGTGTCATGTGTGGCATAGGCAACGATGATCCTGTCCGGACTAACCATATTTTTAGTTTTTATGGGCCAGTGCTTTTTATTTTTTATCCTGTATTAAAATATAAGAAAAATCTCTTCTGTTTATACTAGTATTTTATACACATGATGTAACTTTTTAGAATAACTATTGTGTTGTAAAACATGTCATAACATAATATTTTGGCAAGATTCTTCATGCAATCAAATTCCAAAACTACAACAACAGTGTGGTAATGGGCTACTTTACTAAGGTATTAGCTTGTATCAGAGTTCAAAGATATATCAGAATGTGTAATTTTAAATACAGCAGCTACTTTGATTAGCAGCCAATGATCGAAAAGTAGTTTGATATATTTTATTACTTTACACTGTATGAACACTTAACAGTGATCACAGAATTTTGCATGAGATCTTTCATGATATGTAGTTTTAACTTCAATAATACTGACAATTATGACTAGAGGAAAAAAAGGTTTTCTTCAGCAAATGTATTAACTTACTTGATAAAATTTTTTATTTTTGTAATATAAACTAAATCAGTTTGTTAACTCGTGGTAAGGTGAAGTAATTCATTGTGGTCTAAAGTTTTTAATTTCATGTTTTAAAAAAATTCATTTGTTAGTTTTTATATTTTCTTCTATTAGGACTGGGGAAAGCCAGGAAATATAAAGGACCTAGGTGTCCAATGGCATTTGCCTTCAGATGAAGAGATAAGTTTAGCTCAAGACTTATTAGAATGTTTCTTGAAACCTGAACTTGAAGAACTGACAAAATGGAAAAATCAAGAACTATCTCTAACCAGGTTAGATGTGTATTTCAATATTTAGAGAAATCTAGCTTATGAAACTTTGAGTGGTTAAACATTTTCATTATCAAGTTATTGTTATATGGACTCTCTTTCTCAATTTTTGCATATTATTCATTAACATAGGATTGAAGGACAGCGAAGACCTTTTTGATCCATTTGAATTATCCTATTTACTAAATTAAACACACACAAAAAAATGCACCTCAAACCCAGTTCTTGTCATTCAAATATCTGTCAAGCCTTCCTTTAAACTCTCTTAAATTAAATATATCCACCCCATCTGATGGCAACTCACTCCAGTTCCAATTGTCAACCAGCCTGTCAAAGAAATAAATCTGTCTTGGCTGAAAATGGCTTCTTCCCTGCCAAAATTTATCATTCTCACCAATCTTAAACACCTCAGTCAGTTCCACTTTCTCTTTTTTTTGTTTTGAAAAACAAAGTTCAGTGATTTTAACCTGTTGTTATGTGATAATATTTCTATCCCGGTCATCATCTTAGGACCTCTCCTCTTTTCAACAGTTCAATGTATCATTGTACTTTATGAGGTAAGGAGTCCAAGACTGAACACAATTTATATGGCCTGACCAGTGACTTATGCAATAATGTTATAACATCTTTAGACTCATATTCAGTATTTTTGTGGATACAACCTAACCATAAACAGTTCATTATTTAGATGTCTAGAAAGTAATTAACCAGAACACCAAGATATTTTTATTTCCTAACATCATTAAGGTTATTTCCATCAAAATTATAGTTGTAGTGAAGAATGTGTAACAACATTTAAACCACACTATGTCTGCTGTACCTATTGTATAGCCATAACTATCATTCTATAACCGTATCTATCATACTGATTATTTCTCATGATAGGAATGCCATTCTATAACCATAACTACCATACTGAGTATTACTCACGATAGGAATACCATTCTTCTATGATCATTATTACCATACTGAGTGTTGCTCACACCATCATTCTATAACCATAACTATCATACTGAGTATCACTCACGATAGGAACACCATTCTATAATCGTAACTGCCATATTGAGTGTTACTCATGATAAGAACACCATTATTCTTTAACCACAACTATAATACTGAGTATTACTCACGATAGGAACACCATTATTCTACAACCATAACTATCATACTGAGTGTTACTCACGATAGGAACACCATTATTCTACAACCATAACTATCATACTGAGTATTACTCACGATAGGAACACCATTATTCTACAACCATAACTATCATACTGAGTGTTACTCACAATAGGAACACCATTTTTCTGAGGTAAAGTTAATTAGTTAATTTTAACACAATATTATTTATCAGGATTAAAATGTTTTTGGTTTGGTTGTGGAGAAGCAAGAAACAACAAATGAAGTATTTGAACATTTTCATTCATAATGGAAAAACAGTTAAAGAAGCCATTGATAATCTTTAACTAGGTTTGGTAAATATTACACTTAAGATACAAATAGAAATTATTAAACATCTCAGAAGAATTGAATATACTATACCAAATTTAACTTCTTTTTGTAGATCAAAATTGCTGGAGAAAAAATTTCTTATTGAATTTCATAAGTAAAAATTATAGTTTTGTTTAAATTAATGACTCCTTATTTACTAGTCATTACAAAATTGTATGCATAACAATATATAAATAAAAATTGAAGTTTTTCTCTTGCTCAAAATACATATTTTCTTTCATTTTTTTTAATGTTGTGTTGTTTTCTTCCCCAGAACATTTACATCTTCCTGTTTGAATTTATGTCTTCTCATTTCACAAAACTAAATTCTTAACAAAAATATATAAAGGTTAACAATTTATTGCTACATCATGAAGAATGTGTCATAGTGTGTGAGTGTGAAAATAACTTGTAAGTACTTGAGTGAGTATGCTTTACTCTTGAAAAGATGCGTAGCCTTAATATTTTTGTTAACTATTTAAGTAACAAACCTGGAAAATTGTCGTAGTGTTGTAACTAGTTCCTGGTTAATAAGTTAAGTATTATCCTCCTTTAATAGGTTGCTGTCTATATCACACTTTAATTTAGACATTTTTTGTCTATAATAATTTGAGTTGTTTGAAGTATACCATCAAAATTGATAATGCATAATTGTTTGGAGTATCGTATGAATACCTGTCATTGTACTACACTAACTTTAATGTTTTAACATTTTATCTCACCCTGTTAAAGTGTATAATTTTTCAGCCTCAGTGGTACTTGTATATGCCTTAGACAGCTTGTGATCATATTACGACACTTTTGTTAATAAAGTATTTCAGTTGTATAGAAATATTTGCATAGTCAAATGAAATTCAAGTTGAGAGACTGTTTCAGTTGAGAAATGATAGCTCATTTATAGTTAGGTATTGATTAAAACTTTTATTTACAGGGAAGAACTTCAAAGGTCCTTGAATATTGTCCATGAGTGTGTCATTGGTGCAGGATCTGCTCTTCCTGTATGGAAAATAGAAACTGTTCAACTGTAAGTATCCTTGTTTGGTGTGCTGTAAAAGTGCTGTTACCTATCTAGAATGCTGAAACATACAGTTTATTAACATGTAATATAACAGTTTGTTTTGTAGAAATGCATTGTTTTGAATATAGAGTATTAGAAAATAAAAACTTTTCAGTTATAAAACAGTGCTTGGTGGAAGTGCATTATTATTATTATTCTTTTTTATCTAAAATGAGCTTTCATTATGATGTTTAACACATGAATAACTGTAGTATTATAAAACGTGTTAACATGAAAATCACTATAATGACATACATATAAAGAAAATGTAAAAGATTAAAATACCAAACAAACACACAAGTTGCTGTAATGAAAAAACTTGTAACTTAATAAAGTGAATAATTATAGCAATAATTTTCAGTATTCTTTTTAGTCTAATATATATTTAATGTATCAAACTACATTTAAATATCGAATTATATTGGTTGAAATGTTTGATTGTTTAAATATATAAATTATTCAACTTTTTTAATGATAAAGGAGTCATTTTATTAACTTAAAGTGCTTGAACACATGTTGAAAATTTTTGTATAATGCCAAATGCTAATTATATCTTTTATCATTGCTAATTATGTCTTTTATCATTAGGTCTGATAGTTTTGTTCCAGTCCATTGTTCTCGAGTAAAAGAAGTTGGACATAAAGGTAAGTGATGGTTATGTTTTCATCATAAAAAATGAGAATTGAGTGGGAAGACTTATTATGGGTTAAGGAAAGACATGGCTCATGAGAAATAAAAGGGATAAAATATCACACACCTAGGAGACAAAATCCAAAAAGACTGCATAAGGTTTAACTGATTTCTCAGGAAGCAGATGGGAAAGCCTAGCAAAATCAAAAGGAATCAAAGTCCTCATCAATCTAAGCATGCTTTTCCAGTTTGGGAGAAACTGGAGTGAGGTCCAGGGACAAAGACTGGCCCGTGTAATGTTTGATCTCCCAGTGGATAAACGTGAATAAATCCACCATCAGATCACCTGCATTTGAGGCCTGAGAAAGAACACCAGTCGCTGGTGTGACCCCCCAAAGTGGTGATGTGAACGTTGAAATTCATAGTGAAGAAGAGTCCATAAAATTTGAATGGTGAAAAAGAATAATGTGACTGGAACCAATTGATAGACCTTTAAAATGAAAAAAAGTGTTTGAATAGAAACTAAAGGAATTAAAGAAAACCACTTTGAGAGGAAATTAAAGCCAGACATGAATCATTACACAAGTAAGAAGTGTGTCCAAATACAAATTCTGTCAAACTATAAATGATGGATCAATAGAGAGTAATACAGGAATTCATATGTATCACTTGAATATGTCATGCTCCTATTAGTGGAAAAGTGACATTTCGTGATTTGTATGACAGATGTGGTGGAATATCTCAGTTCCAGTAGGGGGGAATCAGAAGGCATCTGGTTTGCATAAAGAGGGTAACAGTGAATGAGAATGGTTAATTTTGTGAGAAGAAATATGTTTTCAGTGTTGGAAAATCATTACAATTTTTCTTGTTAAGTTACTTTTCATCTTTTGCTTTTTCACTGTGGAAAAACTCCTATTTATTTTGTCATCAGGTTTATGTTTTGTTTTACCTTTGTTAAATCAGAACTGTATTTTTTGAGCCTTACTTTTTTCACTAGCTGGTAAGTACGTTTTCATACTGTGTTTCTTATTGTCATGTATATGTGCATGTGTTTGTTGCTTGCGTTGTGATAACATACAGTATATGCTGAATGTCGTTAAATTATGAAGTTTTGTTATGTAGTTCAGATTAATTTAAAACTTAATATTTTACCCAAATTAATATAAAATTTTTATTGAGTATTTCTTGTGAAATCTAACATTAGACTGGACAATTCAATCATATGGTTAATAACTTCATTAAAATGTAAAATAAATATTAGCTTCTTACACTTTTAGTAGTAGTGTAGCAGTTCATAGAATTTCTCCGAGTTTTTTCTTTTTCTTCTCAAGTACAAACTTTTAGTTCGTAGCTTTGTCATCTGATTACAGCTTTTGACTAAGATGGTCAGACTCTTTTGATTGATGTATTTGAATGTGCCAAAGATCTTGTACATTAATTTACTCTAATCATGCTTAAAATAATTTCAGTTTGAGGGTAGATTGGTAAAGATTGTAATGAGTAATAAATTTGAATTGGTTATACATGTGGCCAACACTTTATATTCCTGGTGCACAAAAATATAATGGATAAAATTAGATTAATCTACTCTAACCATGATTGCCTCAAGGTGGATTCCTGTACATGGTGAGGGGACCTCCTAGAGAACGTTCTGTACTTTCAGTTTACCTTCCCTGGAATCTAATCATCCATCCATATGTTTTTCATGCATAGTGACCCTTGAAAGTGGAGAGAGAATCCTGGTGGTTGAGGGGTCCAATCCTGACACTTCACTATGGCTAGGATCAACTGAGTACCAGTGTAGGACATTATTAACATGTTTTGTCGATATTATGTCTGATACTAGTGTTTGGGTGAGTTGGGTAGGGAGAGTGAGCATAAACTGTATTCTACATGTTATAGATAGCCCATTCTTGAAAAAATAAAATAAAATACAAAAAATAACAGATTATTGGAAAACGATTACATATGGATGACTGCTGTATAGTCACCATCACAGTCAAACTCAATACCTTGATTTCTCATTCTGGGGAAGATGTCTTCCTTTTTCATTCAAAAAAGTATTAGAGGGGCTTCCTGGTTTTTCTAAGTCAGTAAAGAAGCTGCACTTTGGAGATATTTTAGTGGAAACATCTTCATCACAAAGCACCAAACTCCTCTTGAAGGTCATGGGGGATATACCCATTAAGGTTACTCCCATTTAACTTTGAATTATTCTGTATGAGTTATAGTTAAAAGTGATTTAAAGAACATTCTCAAGTCAGAGATTCTCACTCTTTTTATTCAGCTAAGATGTTTTGGTGATGCACTTAATATCCACTTGCAAAGACAAAATTGTTGCCCACTAATGTTCTAATTTTCACATTTACATTACAATGTTCACCTGCCACTATCAAAGCAGGTTATCGGAACTGTAATATACGGCAAAACATTCCCAACATTCTCAAATGTTTCCAGTGTCAGTGGTTTGGTCACTTGAAGACATTATGTCATGGATATTTAACATGCACGATGCCTACAAGTGTGAACTGGAACCACACTGTGTTAACTTCATACCCCTCATACTTTTGTTCTTGCCATAAGTAGATGAAGAAGAAAGAGGTGCAACATATGAAGACTGTGAGCAATATCTCCTTCCTGGAGGTTGGGAAGCTGTTGTCCCCCACTCCATCTCCTACATATTTTGCTGCTCTTTGTTTCGCTGCTACATTGGGAGTGTGAACATATCTCGTGTCTCCAACAAAGTCATTTTCAAACTGTGTGAAGAGTCTTTTACCTTCCATAGTTTAGAGAGTTGATAATGTTTACTCATCTCTGTCTTCACCACTCCTTCCAGTGTTTTCCTGGGTCCATTTCCTTTGGCTTCAAGTTCTAGCATTTCATCAGGTCCATCTTCTTCTCCAGCCTCAAGATACAGAACAATTTTTTTTCACACCCTTAGTTGCAGGAATCTTCGTCTGCCAACAGATATCTGCCCACTTTACCTGGTGCAGGAGCTATCGATGTCGATAAACTTCCTTCCAGTAAAGAAAAAAAAAATTGGTTGAAAACAGAAGGACTCTTCACCCCGTTCTCCTCTACCTAAATAAAAATAACTATTTTGATACAGTGGAACTGTCAAGGTTTTTTCTAATACTTAAATGACATCAAGAACTTAATTAATTCTTATCACTTCTTACAGGAAATGTTTTTCTCAAATCTGTTGATGCAGTAATTTTTCAGAAGTTTACTTTGTACATTAATGACAGGTTATGTGATGGACGAGTGCATGGATGGTTGACACTGCTGGTTGATACTACATGGTACAGCATTCTGCAAGACATCCACTCGCACAGGCTGTGTGGCCATTTGCCCATTTTTATTAAAAGTTTTTAATTGACCAGTGATTCATAGTTCTTGTGAGTTAGACACTTTCCCTTTCTTTCCTACAGGAAATTGGAGTCCCTCAGGGCTGTGTCTTGATGGTCACACTTTTTAGTATAAAGATTAATACTATCACTAGACAACTCCCTCCTACTGTTGCAAACAGGTTCTGTGTCAACAACTTCCACATCTCGTCAGTTGTCAAACATGAGGTTTATTTAGCAGGAGCTAAAAACTGTTCTCAACTGTTTATTCAAGTGAATCACAGCAAACAGTTTTACTTTTTCTCTCTCTGAAACTATTTGCATGCATGTTTGCTGACAACGAGGTATTCACCCCAATCCTGAACTTTATGTCAGTGAAGTTGTGCTTCCCAAAGTCCTTGAGGCAAAGTTCTTGGGGCTTATTTTTGACTGTGAGCTGACTTTTATACCACACATCAAGCAGCTGCAAGTCAAATGTACAAGAGCACTGAACATCTTCTGTGACCTCTCTTCCACCACTTGGAGAGCAGATCAATGTTCTCTGCTAAAGATATATCATGCTTTTATTCAATCAAAACCAGACTATGGGTCACTGCTCTACAGCTCTGCCTTGAAGATGCTGGACCCCATTCATCATCAGGGACTTTGAGTCTGCACTGAGGCTTTCTGTACTTCCCCAGTCCAGAGCTTAAACACAGAGTCTCATGAACCTCCTCTATGCATCTACAGTTTGTAATAATCTTTACTGTATACTTTAGAACTTTGATCTTTATTGCAGTGTCCTACCTAGGGTGGTGTTTTCCTTCCTCAGTGGGCCACAATTTATGAGAACAGATGGTCTGCCTTTATTCATTTTAGCCTTTGTATCCAGGTGCAGCTGGCTGAATTGGGTCTGTTTTTGTATAGTGTTGCTGTCTTTACTGGTCAACCCATCCCACTATGGTTTATTATCATCTCCACCTGTGATCTGTCATCTGAGGAAGAAAGGTACTTCTGATTGGAAGTACTGTTTTTTGTTTGCTGAACACCTTTCAAATTGTCCTTCCATTCCCATTTATAGTGATGGTTTGAAATTAGATGACTCTATCGGCTCCTCCTTGGTTTGTTGGGATTTAGTGATTGCATGCAGGCTTCCTTTTTCAGTTTCTGTCTTCACTGTTGATTGTACATCATTTCTATTGCCCTGGATCACATGAAGCTATGCAGTGCACAAACTGCACTATTTATACAGACTCGTAAGCTCTCTACTGGTCTTGGAATCTCTTTACACTAATTCTCACCCTGTTCTCATTGATATTCAAAACCAATTGCCCCATATCTTTTTATCACCTATTTCTATTTAGTTATTCTGGATGCTTGGTCATGTCAGTATTTGAGGTAATGAGCTCACTGATACCACATCTAAATCCGTTTTCTCTGGTGCTATTGTAGGTATGCCTGTTCCATACGTACACTAAGGTCATGTATTCAAAGCTTGGCTCTGCACCAATTCGCAGTCGACTTGGATTGAGCAATGTGATAGTAAACTTTCCCAGGTCAAACATTCTTTTGTTATTTCACCGTTTTTTTTCTGTAAGAATTAGAAGGAGGAAGTTGTCCTGGGTAGGCAACACATTTGTCACAATTTTTTAACTCATTATTTTCGTTAATCTGGGATTAGTGCGCCAACCTGTGACCTTTGTGACACTCAAGGCACAATAGCCCATGTTTTACTTTTGTGCCATTATTACGAGTGAGAATGCCAGCATCATTTTAGACATGTCAACTTTACTAATGTTTTAAATTTTTAAAAGTCATTGGCCTTTTCAACTCTAAGTTTTAATACCAGCTGTTTAAAATGTATATAGTTTTACTTTGATTCATTTTTACATTTACTGGTTGTTTGGCACAGATAGTCTAGTTGCTTTGTATCAACAAATACCAAACAACAGCAACAACATCTGATCCTACCTATTGAGGATTTCCACTTGTTGATAGATTTCAACGTCTCTCTTCATTTCTACTTGCCATAAAACACCCATAGCTTTATAGAGAAGACAATTATACTGTTGAGAATTAAATCAGTACTGTTACCTTAGTATATATTTTTTTATTATTGTTATTAAATTTTTATTAGTGTCTAAATAACATCATGTCTGACTTAGTCCATCTTGTATTACCAATAATACTGGAAGAACAAGCTAAGTTTATTTTGTAGACAGTGTTATGTATTAACAATGATGGTTGTTCTTTAACTGTTAAAGAATAGAAAATTGCATGTGAATGAGAAACTAAATTTACAAATCTTCACTGCAGTAGAATTCACTATTTTTAATTAACTTTGATCACTGTTTTCTCATCCTACCCTGAAAAGTTTTTAGGAATGTTTTTCTCTGAAACGAATGTAGTTAAGTGAAGTCTTACCAATAGATTTAACAAGTTGCTATGGTGTTTGGTGTTAGAACTAGTTAGTAATAATAATGGTCAGTTTTGAGAGCCAGTTCTAATGTTTTTCATGTGATACATTTTTTTCCAAATGAAAAAGACCACTTGGCATAGATTCCAAAAACTGAATGTATATATAATTACTGAATAGTTGCATGTTATAACTGATAAAATGTTTATAAAAGAAGAAAAAACTACATTCTTGCAAGCTGGATACTGCTTGTAACTACTGTTAAAGTTACCTAGAGGAAAAGAGAAGATTAAAAGTGAGTCTGTTGGTTTTGGTTTAGTTTTTCTTTGAACCAAACTGCACCAGTTAAATCTTGTTTTAAGAGAACAATTTTTATAGGTAGAATGTAAGGAATTACTTGCTAAAAATATTTAAACATAATATTAAACACCTGCTTATGGTGTAAGAGTTGGTCATAAAATATGTAGCAAAGTTCCTGTGTAAAAATGGTTCCTGTAAAAAAATAACTACATTTTGATTCAGCTAATATTACTTAAGCATAAGATATTGAGTTATAGAAATGTCACAAAGACTATTTTTCACAAAAATATCTTATGGGCAAACCTGTTCTTTTGTGTTTTAAACATTCAGATTCTATCATGTTCTCTCACTCTCTACTAAAACCATTTTATTATTAGGTAAATTGTTTTTCTACTGAATTTGCTCATAAAAATGGGGAAGTTGTGATGAGCTTTGACACACATATTTTATTTCCTCATATGTAGCAATTGATTTCAAGGATGGAAGAAACATCAGACAGACAATAGTCATTTCACTAAAGGAGGTTTTAGGTAGGTATCTGAAAGTATGCAAGAGTTTTATTTACAAATGTACATAATTCATCCAAACTACGTGAAAATTATAGAATTATCCTAAAAAAATATATTTCTTGCTATGTATTGATATAAAACTGTGTTTACACATACAGAATAAATTTTAATAACATGATCTATTTTCATCTCTGTTAATTACATAATTCATAATATCTTTACCAGAGAAGATTGTGTGATATCTCTGGACGTTTTTTGTTTCTTTTTCTCACAGTAATAATACTTTAAATTACATGACAGTCACTTTTTTTTTCTTATGAAGTTTTATACTTTATTAAACTGATTGCTGTATCACTATTTTCAAATATAAATCATAAAAAAACATGGCAAAAAACTAAAATATTTATCATTGACCTAAGACCTTATCTTCAAAAATGGCTTCACTATTAACGTTTTTTAAGACTAGTTATGTTTTTGGCCAACAATGTTCGGTTTATTTATAATAAATAAATACATAAATAAATTGAGTAATTGGATTATTGTGCTGCATATTGTACTGGCTTGGCATGGCCAGGTGGTTAAAGCACTTGACTCATAATTTGAGGGTCGGGGTTTGAATCTCCATCACACCAACATGATTACCCTTTCAGCCGTGAAAGTGTTAAACTGTGATGGTCAAACCTGCTATTTGTTGGTAAAGAATAGCCCAAGAGTTGGTGGTGGGTGGTGATGACTAGCTGCATTTCTTCTAGTCTTGCACTGTTAAATTAGGGATGGCTAGTGCAGATAGCCCTTATGTAGCTTTGGGCAAAATAAACATTTTTAAACATTCTTGTTTCCTAAGCCTTGCAATGTTTGAGCTTATTACAAGTCATGTTTTTGGTTCTTTTTAAGTACATAGATGTATATTTTTTTTTTCAACTTTTATGGACTTTATAGTTTATTGGCTATTGTAAATATTTATTTTGTAGCTGTGATAAATGTCAGACTAATGCAGTAATACATATACAAATAATTGTTTTGTTATAAAAAGCAGTATTTTTTAGAATTAAATAAATGTATGCATTAGTAAATTGATTTGAATATTTTCAGTAAAACGTGAAAAAGATAGTGTTACTAATACTCCTAAGTTAAGTTTTCAGTGCTAACTGAACATATTCAATGTTAAGTGTTTAAAGTAAACTGTATGTGCATGCATATGTATGTGGGTACTTTGACCAATCTTGTAACCACAATGTTACCATAAAACTCTATGTAGTATAACTCTGAATTTACTTAATATATCTTCACAAATTTAGTATATCAAAAAGATAAGTAAAACTTTGAACTTTACCTTTTATTTTCTCTGCTCTAACTGTGATAAAATCACTCATAGAAGAAACATAAAGTATGTGATAAAATAAAATCTACACGTTTTTTGTTGAATGACTCTAGATTGTATCAGACTATTACAGTTATTTATCCTAAGTGCCCTTAGGCTCCTAGCAGTTTCACATCTTCTTTCATTTCATTTTGTTGCTTGTTGAACTGTGCATAATAAAGCAATAAGCCACGTGGAAAGAGTTTAGGGGAAAATTATCTGTGAAATTGCATCAAGCAATGGCTGTCCACATGTGTTTCTCAAGGAGAAATTTATTTAGTTGTTTTTTTTTTATTCAAGCTTTCTTATTCAGTTTAATAAATTTCTAAGAACCTTAATGCCTCATGCACTTAGGTACTTGGTTTAGTAAGCCAATTTTTTCTAACTATGTTGGTTGTTCAAGTATAACTGAAATAAGTCTTGCCATATGTTATGAAACTACTGTAAGTTATTTGGGTTTCTAACTAACCTATAAATGGTTTTCAAAATTCCATTACTACACAGAGAAACAACTTTAGTCTGAGCACTTCAAACTCTCTCAGCAAACAGTCAGATTCGACTGCAAAAAATAAAATATAGTTGCATGATTTATATAGTGTATAAATTTATCTTTTTCTTGATTATAAACATGACCAATAGCAATGTTGGGCAGAGTTATAGATATTTTTTTAAAAGATGTAGGATATGGATGTGGGTTGAACAAATATAGTGATATCTCAGATGAGAAGTTGAAATTATATGTTATGGCTTTTGAATATGTATAACTTGTTTTTTAATTTGTTGAACAGTCTGAATCTCTCATAAGGGAGAAGGAAAAAATATAGATAAGAAGTCAGTAGTTAATGTGACTTGGAGGCACAGCTTGAAAACGTATTTAAGTACTTCCTTTTGAAATTAAGAAATTGAAATTAAAACTTGTGTAATGTAAAAATTTTAGTATAAAGTATGTTTTGCTGCTAATTTTGTTAAGTAATTAATAATAACATAGTTTAAGTTTTGAATGTAACTTTTAAGAAGGTCATGATGTGCACTTTGACCCAATAGCTATCCATATGGTTAACAATACTAGAATTTTATGTGATAAATGTAATCTTTTAAATACTATGCCTTTCATTTATGTCACTACATTAGTGATTTTTAATTTATTCTGTGATAGACATTACAGTGTTGTGGAATGTCAACTGTATTCTTTTAGAAACATTAAGGAACAAAGGGGGTAGTGGTTATTATGTCAGATTATGGATCCATCTTTTATACACTATAAAAAAACAACTGCACCTCGTGGCTTTAGATGCTTTTAATTGTCAGAACCTAATATTCACTAAGAGTAGCCCATAGGTTGTCAGTGCATGGGTTTAACTACCTTCCTTCTACTCTGTAAGTTCAAAGTAAGGAGTAGATATGTTTCAGTTAGCCTTCATGACATATCAAAAACAACACAGGCACTAAAAAGTAAGTCATAGGTTACAGGGCTGTTGGATAGGTGTTTATAGTGTTTTTATTTGAAAGTTTAAACATTTATTTCAGAATGTTGAAAAAAAATGTTTTTATAAACAGAAAGGCTTATACTATTTCTGTTCTATAAAGTTTGATATCAAACTTTTAAGAGTTTTTTCATGTGATTTCCTATATCTCTTATTCTCTGATTAACTTAAATAATGTAAGTGTAATTACATTTTTAGTATTCACATTCTAAAAAAGTATCAAATATGTATTAACTAGCTAAAAAAGAAAATTGTTGATTCTTTCTAAAAAACATTTGTAATTTAGCTTTCTATTTCACACTTTGGTGTACTTATGTTTTTTATGTTAATTAAATAGCCATCAGTTTCTTACAAGTTCCTTGGTCTTGTATTAAGGTTATAACGAATTGAATATGTACATATTAATTTGCTTATCTGTTTTGCAGATCACATCATGAATACATGTGAAGATGACACCAAGTCTCTCTTTCTTATTATCAAGGTAATATTGTTTTACAATGAAGTATAGCTTACTAAACCAAAAGCATTTTAAAATAATTTACATTTGGCATCAGTAATTGTTTTGTGTTTGATTGTTTAGAAAATTATTTTAAATAGCTGAAAATTAGTAATTCGTTTAGTAACTTTACACAAGTAATGTACAGCACCACTTGGAAGTCAACATTTGAGTTGTTCCTTTATTAAAAAAACATGATTACAAATATTTAAATTTTATTTTTCTTGGCTTCCTTTTTTATTGCTTTTTGAGAGTTTAAATATATAACATAACATTTTCATAATAATTATTCAACTGTTTTCTTTTATTTCCCTTGTAGATTTTTGTGTCTTTAATGATCTTCTGGGGTGTTGATAAAACAGAGTTTGATACCAGGTGGAAGAGCTTCCATGTTGTTAAAAAGGCATTAGAGAATAAAGTGAGTTATTTAATTTTAACTTCTCATGAAATTAGATGAAATAGCATGTATATCTTGCAATTCATATTTAAATTTTATAAAGTAATTCATTACTGAAAATATTTATACATAACACCCACACCAATACTTGATCTTATCCACACTGTGTTTGCAAATTTCTTGGTACACTGCCACATGTAGGATAGCTGGTTTGATTCAAGATTCCAGTGACAAAGGAGTTCATACACAAATGTACTATGGGTGACGTGCTAAAAAGAAATGACAGGTCACTAGATTTACTAATTTTACATATCACGTCAATCAAGTGAAAGTCATTACATAATATTTTGGAAGAGAAATAATTATTATAGGCCAATTCATTGTATTTAAAGGAAGGTCCACACCAATCCAGGGCCAACACTTCCATTATAAAAGAAGCTCCATATTGATTACAGGCCATCACATCCTCTGTATAGAGGAAGCTCTGTATTGATTTACAGGCCAGCACATCCTCTGCATAGAGGAAGCTCTGGATTGATTTACAGGCCAGCACATCCTCTGTATTGAGGAAGCTCGGGATTGATTTACAGGCCAGCACATCCTCTGTATAGAGGAAGCTCTGTATTGGTTTACAGGCCAGCACATCCTCTGTATAGAGAAAGCTCGGGATTGATTTACAGGCCAGCACATCCTCTGTATAGAGGAAACTCTATATTGATTTACAGGCCATCACATCCTCTGCATAGAGGAAGCTCTGTATTGGTTTACAGGCCATCACATCCTCTGTATAGAGGAAGCTCTGTATTGATTTACAGGCCAGCACATCCTTTGTATAGAGGAAGCTCTGTATTGATTTACAGGCCATCATATCCTTTCTATAGAAGAAGCTCCATATTAATTATAGGCCAACAAATCCACTGTGCAGAGGAAGCTCTACAGTCATTGAATGACCGTACACAGCACCATATAACAACCATGTTCCAGCAGTAGTCTGAAACACACATCTAGAAAGTTGATCAAAACCCTAATCTGAATTCAGTTGAACTGGAGTGGGACATTTTTAAATCTCATCACACTGTAGTTTCTATGTATGTGAGTGGTGGTCTGTTATAACATTATTAATAGCAAGAATTACTAACCAAGCTCAGGGTTTTTTTATTGTCATGGGAGATACATTCCAAAAGAAAATGGATCAGAATGGTGAAATAAGCCTTTTTTTCATGGTTTAGTATCCCAGTGCTTAAAAAAATCCAACATTAGCAAAGTTATACATACAGTTTTTCATGAAAAGTTATACCACTGGCTTGGGCAAGTTCAATGCATTGTAGGTAATTTTGTGTGACCATTCTAATTTTTAAAAGATAATTTAACCCTCCAACAACAGAAACAAAGAAATAAAAATAAAACAAAAGAAAAACTTGTATTATTGTTAAAAGTAGTAGCACTACTGTTTTTTTTGTTTTTTCACTAGTTTTTGGTCTTCAGTATTTTCAGCTACTATTGTTCACTCATTTTGAAAGAGCAAGTTTATATTCCTGTTGGGATTTATGAACTTGATTACAAATATTTCCACTAAATTTAAAATATGACTTAACCCTATTATTATGGGTCACAAGTCAAAGGCCATATCATCTCATCTGGTGACTCACATTCAAACGTTTATTCAACTACTATTTTGAGAATATGTGTCATTAAATTTGGTGTCAAACTGTTAATTGTAATTTACATTTTAATATTACATTTTATTTAATTTTGTAATTTAAAAATAAGTATTTAATAAATCCACCTAATTGTCAATTTTTGTGTGTCACATGCTATGTTAAATGCAGCAGTGGTTACTCAAGTTACTGATATTTAATGGCTAGAATATAAAATAAAATTCTCCTATCTTTTCTAAATGATGAGGTATCATTAATGTAATAAATCAAATTCATTTCCCCCCCACCCCAATTTACTTCCATTGATTTTTGGAGATGGTCCTTTATATACAATGACTTAAAATGACAACATGTGAATAACCAGTTGAATTAATTTTTTCTTTCTTTCGAGACAAGCAATTGTGCTGGTAAGTTTAGTCTTTAGCTTGTTAGAATTTTTTTTATCTCACATATAGCTCTCTTAATAAACTTTATAAATTACAATGGATTTATGTGGTATTGTTATAGTAATTTATTATTTTTTCATTATTCAAATGCATATATAAAAACTGAAAAATTTATTTGCACATGGAGAATGTGAAATATATTATATTTCATCTGAAATTAATATTATATCTGAAAAGTTACTGTAGTTCACAAAAAACTAGTCCACTAAAATACAGCCAAGACAGGTTGCTTTGTAAAAATTGAAGGTAAGCTCTATATTCTTGGATATAGTAACATGAGTGCACATGTGCTGTGTCATTGTGACTTCTATCTTAGCTAGCAATGGCTGAAAGGTCAAAATAAGAAAAATAATATATATGTTTATAAATGTTATGATATTTAAGCTGTTTAGGTAAAAATTTATGTTTTGGAGTTATAATTTGTAATCATTGTGCAAAGAAAGTACAAGTTATATTTACTTCCTAATTTTTTGTGGTAGTTAATAGTGAATATAACAGATAAAATAAAAGTTTTTTTTTCTTTAAAACATTTGATAATTATCTGAAAGTTATAAAGATTCCAGTGAAATTTGAAAATTTTCTCGTGCATAAAAGTATTTTAGATCTTAAATATTACATGTTGGGTAGTCAATATTCTGAAAGAAAAAGTCTTTATGAGAAAATCTAACAAAAATATCTTAATACATAATTTAAAAACATAATATTTTGTGTATGAAAGCCTTGTAATGTTTACAAACAACCTGCAAAATTTTGTAAACATATGCTTACATTATCAAAAGTCATAGTGGAATTACTTTTATGTATGCCTTTGTGTTTACAAGTTGGGTGGAATACACCCAACTCTTAATAACAGAGTTGAACAGCAAAAAATAGTATTTCAAATCCATGTTTAACTAGAGTTTTCACCTTTCTTCCCTCTGAATATTATTTGAAAGAATGTGTATACAAATGAAAACATTTTTGTAATGGAGTGTTAGTGTACAAGTAGTTTATCATTACAACTTATAACATGTTTATAATTTTGAATATTTAAGCTCTGTTTCACAAATTTGCTTCTTTTATGAGTTTTATAACTTATGATGACACCACCATTATTCATAGTAAAATAATTGCTCTGTTATTTGTATGGTTATGTTTAAACCAGTGTTTAAATTGTACTTTTACAGATTAATAATAATTCAGTATTCTTTTACAGATAAGTTGTGTGTGTTTTTCTTAAAAGTGTAATAAAAACATTCCAGTAAATAACAGAGGTAGGGAAAACATTCATTAAGTCTCGCTAGTTTCATTGTGGTTTTAAAATTAAATACAGATTACAGTTTTTTTAGAAAGCAGTTGAAAATTTTATCAACGATGTAATGCTTTTAATTTTCTTTGTATTTATTTAATTTTTCAGTTAGATACATTTGCAATGACATAACCTTTTTGTATAGAAAATAGAATATTCATTTTTACTTTGCTATGATCTTTAGTTTTTTTTTAAATTTATGATAAAGTTTTTTACAAATTTTGTAACAAAACACAATATTCCAGTTAACACCAAATTTATTCAAAAATCAGGTACAAAACTAAAGTCCATACTATGTAAAAACTAGACTGACAAACACAACATCAACATAATTTATAAAATACAATGTAACAACTGCCACAACTTCTATATTGAAGAAACAGGAGAAAAGTGGAAACTTGGTTCAAAAAACATAAAAAAAAAACATCTTAACACATTTGTGAACACTGCAAATCAAATAAACAACCTAACTATAGAAAACACCCAGATACCAAGTAGGGAAGCAAATATAAACAAACTCAAAATCAAAGAAGTCCTACCGATACAACAACTAAAAACCAAAATTAAACCAATATAAAGGAAAACCCTTATACATATACTAATTAATAACCCTGCATCCAACTGCAATGCTCACTGTAATCCTGTACCTGTTTTTACTAATACTAAGACCCGCCCAGCAACAGTCAGTTGCAAACTCTCACTTTGTTAACCTAAAGATGACCTTAGGAAATCAAAACATTGTTCTCTGCTTATCAATAAAGTTTTAATACCAATACCAGCCATTCTGAGATACATTTTTATTTCAAGTGTGTTTCTCATTATCAAGAACTATAATGATACTGTAGTCTGGTCATATTAGGAAAATTTTCTGTTTTTTGTGTTGTTGTTTTTTCTTATTTTATCTATGCTGTTGTTAACACTTTAGTAATTAAATCTTACCTAAAGTACATTATTTAGAAAACTACTCAAATTATTTCTAATTAATATGTTACATTTAAAGATATCCTACAGATGAGATTATCGTTAAGAGAAAATACTTTTTAGGGCTATTGTATACAATGTGGGCATGTTTTAAAGGTAGTTGAAAACAATATGTTATTGTGGTGAAATTACTAGAAGCAATTTCAGGTATAAAATAAACTTATTTGAAATCTGTTGATACATTTATATTTTTGAGATTAGTTTTTATTCCAAAACTTGTAAGTTTTGAGATTTGGAAGGATTTTGTAAACTAATAAATACATTTGGATGTTTTTCAAACATCAGCTGGTTGGAAGTAAGCAACACATCAGAGCCTTGTTGGTTGATAGAACTCTATTACAACATGAGGTAAGAAACTTATTCAGTAAAGACCAAATTTCCTTTTCATGAAAAGTTTTTAAAGAGATTTTTTATATATTTTAAAACAGCTGTGTTGAATTATCTTTATTCAATTTTTGTGTATTAAGTGTTAGCTCTGATAGTGAACAATACATTATAAACAATTAAAATAGGTTATATTCTCTTGTAATGCCAAGAATAATAAACTTATGGTTGTCTTCTGATACATAGATAGTTTATGAAAATATAACTTGCAAAGCATATTTCTCTTTTTTTGTTATATTAATTATGAATTATAGAAAATTTCTTTTTGTAACCATGAGTTATAGGTGATACATCATCTAGTCAAATGTAACAGTTATATGTATGATAAATCCATATAATGGTTCTTTTAGGATATCATTTTAAAAATGAAGCAGTATGTGTTTTATATATTCTTGTTTATTTTTATTGAAATAATTTATGTAAATAAAAAATGAGAATGAAATATATTAATATTTTATTAAAAGTGGTATGTAAATTGGAATAATCCTTAAAGTTTAATAATAAAAAAGACAAACTAGGTTTAGCAGTTAATTATAACTTACATAAATGTAAAATTAAAAGATAAACCGTTTTCAGGTGCGTGTGTTGGAACTTCAACGTATGCCTTTTTCAACCATACACAAGGAGCTGATGAATGATCTACTTCGTTTAGCTACAAGTCATTATAGTGAGGTATGAGACATTTTACAGAACTAAGTTAATTTAAATTGAAAAAGGAGTGTGACCTGCAAGATATAAGAAAATATTAAACCTTTAAAAATGTAAATTTTGGTTGAAATCCAGTTATGTCCCATTTTTTTGTGTCTTGTTTTTCACTGTAAACAGTGCATGTTTTCTTAAGCTGTACATTTTTGAAATAATTTTTCCATCACCAAATATGGTCACCCTTTCAGCCCTGGGGTCACTATTATGTGACAGTTGATCTCATTATTTGTTGATAAAAGAGTAATCCAAGGGGTGGTTGTAGGTGACATTCATTTATTACCTTCTCTTTTGTCTGTCATTACTAAATTAGGGATGGACAGCACAAACAGCTCTTGTGTAGCTTTGTGCAAAATTCAAAACTAAATCATTTTATAGATTGATATATGTTATGCTCAGAGTTTAACAGCACATTAAGTTTCAGCTGCACTCAAGCATTCGTTACTATATGAGCCAGTGCTGTTTGTTGATATGACTTTATACAGAATATTAACAAAATAATATAAAATATATTTTCATTATCTTTTAAGTGTGTGATATAAGCATGTATATCAATAAATTTACATTTATTTACTTGTGATCAAGAAAAAAATATTCATTGCCTTATTATCTGAAGCTAATTGATCAGATGTGAGCTGAATTCCTCACTTAAGAAGTTTGATTTTTTAACTTATTTATATGAAAAAGCTGTTTCAAACTGTGTTTTATGTTCTCAGATCTGAATCTTGCATGCATATCACCCTGTCTACATTTATAATATTTGTTAGCCAAGTTGTATATTCCAAGCATACAAACCATAATAAAGATTGCCTTGCATTTATATAACCTTGTCTAAATTTGTAATACTTGTTAGTCAAGTTGCATATTTCAAATTCCAAGACCATAACAAAGACTGTGTTTTGCATGTAGTCAGTCAGACAGTAGTCCAGATGTGATTTAAATGAACTTTAAAGTGAAATCAGTATATTTTGATTGTATGCTGCGAAGCAGAAAAAATTATTCATGTCCATTCAAGATGTAATACAAGTAACTCCTAACAACAATAAAAAATTTTTTTAAGTGTAATTAATTTGCATCATATAATGAGATGAATCCTTCAAGAATTTTAGCTACTGTAGTTTATTTGTAAAAGACGTATTAATTATATTTTTTCTTACTATTTAAGCGAGTTAACTTAATTTTACTCCACTTTATAAACTTTAAGCCTTTTATTTTTAGAAATACTGTTTTTACTAAAAGTGTTTGAAAAAATCAGCAATAGATATTTTCCCTGAAACTTTTGTATAAAAACAACATCACCTCAGCTGTATAACTTACTGATCTGAATTTAACATGAAGAAAAGTGAATGCATTTAATCTTGAAGAAGTAATTACTTGTATTGACAAGTGATAAGATAAAGATAGTATAGGTTTTTGTTGAATGGTAATATGGTATTAAATAATATTTAGACATATTACAGTATGATTTGCAAATAATAACTACAAATAAACTTTTTGATAATAATATTTCACTAAAATATGCTTTATAACTTCTTTGTTAAAATAAAGTACATAATGATAATTATTCTCATTAATTAGGGCCCTGGCATGGCCAGATGGTTAAGGCACTCAACTTGCAATCCAAGGGTCATGGGTATGAATCCCCATCACACCAAATATTCTCACCCTATCAGCCATAGGAGCATTATAATGTGAAGGTCAATCTCACTATTCATTGGTAAAAAAGTAACCCATGAGTTGCGGGTGGGTGGTGATGACTATCCGCTTTCCCTCTTGTCTTACATTGCTAAATTAGGGATGGCTATTGCAGATAGCCCTCGTGTAGCTTTGCGCAAAATTCAAAACAAATCAAACAAACTCATTAAGTAAACATCTTTATCTCTTGTCTTAATGCATTTGCTTATAATAAGACCAACATGATCTGTATAACTGTATAAATATTTTATGAAGATGTAACTACCCAAGCAGAAATGTTTGTTTATTTTTATTATAGCAATAGACTTGTATTTAGTAATTAGTATGCAATAAGTAATTCTAGTAGTTCGTAGAATTGATCAAATTTTTACTGATGAAAAATTTTGATACCAGGTTTCAGTAGGTTTATTACTGATAATAATGCCCACAGTATTATTACTTATTGTTGTTTATAAAACTTGCAATATGATTATTTACTACTTTTCATAATGCAACAATGTGCATACTTGTTGCTGTTAACCTGTTGACTGCCAAGTATTTCAGCTGCTACAATACAACTCTAATGTTTCTTCATTTTGTAACTTTTTTGTGATGCCATTTTGGATTAAAAGTGAAACAATTTGTAAGTAGGTGAAATGCATGTATGGTGCTGACATTTAGTGTTGAAGCTAGACATTATTTAGAATGAATTAACTCGTCCGTGGCACTATGTTACCAATTGGCTTGGACGAGTAACCTCATCTGTGGCACTGAACAGGTTAATAAGACCCGATCACATACTATTTTACAGTTGCATATGCCAGGCTAATAGCTTATTTTAGTCTAGAGATACAGTGCTACTTTTAATTGAAACAACTAACACTAATTAATATTAGTCAGCTTTTAATATATATATTATTGTCTGTGTGTATATAAAATGTTTAGTGTTTTGTTATACTTAAGGAAAACTGAAAGCAACTATCAAAAATACTTTGTATATTTAATATATTTCTTTGTATACTTCGACTCTAACTGAGTTATTAACCTAGATCTGTATTGTGAAATACTCCAGTAGAATGATTTATTAAACCTAAATTTTTAATAACTGCTGTCTGTTAAACTTAGATTTATAAGATAAGGGCATTAAATAAACACAATTCGACAGTAGTATTTTGTAAATTTGAAAAGAATGTTCACGAGTATTTTAAATTTAATGTTAATCATTATTAAAAAACTTGAATGGAAGACACCTAAATTTACCTGTGTGTATTTAATGATGTTAAACAGGTAAGAATTAAAGCCCAAAGTACACTACAGACCTGCTTTAGGTTATTTCCACTATCCTACAAGATCTTCCTTCCTGATATTTTGAATCTTCTCACAGTTGATACTGTTGTTTCACATGAGAAGTTTAAGGTAAGTAGTTTTTTAGTATTTACTAGCATATTCTTTGTAAGTTTAGAGCACTTCCAGTTATTTGCTAAAATTTGCACTGGTTGCACATTGTTTTTATACAAATTTAAGAATCTAAACAGTTCATACTGCAAACACGGTGATGCTAAACTTTTATAATAATATAAGTAACTTTTAGTTTATTAAACATATAAAATAAATAAACAGCTATATTTTGTTATTTTGGTAGTTTATAATAGCTCCATTTCTCCTTTTTAAACTGATTTCTTAAGAGTATATCAGTGTAAAGTGTTAACATTCATCACGTTATGAAAATTGAATAAAAACACAACATTACAGTTTTGTTGGTGTACCCTATTTTATTTAAGTTTTGTAAATGCTTAATATTGGATATATTTTGTAGTTTAATTATAATTCACCAACTTGTGTATCTTAATACTTCTGTGAGTTGTCTTATTCTGTTATGAAACTTTGTTTATTTTAACTCTTGAATTGTTTTCTCTCTTACATTTTAGGGTACGTTGTTCATTCTTCTTGGCCAGAAACAAAAATCTCCTTTGATTCTTCATGACTGGGATGTCCTGAAGAAAACCTGGCCTGCCATTATTCAAGCACAGCATTCAGAGAAGCCATCTATAATTAATTTGCTTAACCAGATTTCAGAAAACATACAAAAGTATATGAACACACCTCAGTTGCAGTTAAAGGTGTGTTTAATAGTTTAGTATTTATTAGCATGTGAATCTGCAGTTAAATGTTTAATCAAAACAGTGATACTTTTTGTGTTAGGTATTCCACTTTGGCATAAAATAAAATGTGTAGCAACAAGTAAATAAAGTCTTCAGAAGAATGTGAATGAAATATTAAACATCCAGAAGAACCTTAACACCAATCCTGAACATGGTTCTCAGCTCTGGTTTTATTGATGTTATTTTCTAAAAATGTTTTAAATTTTTTGCCAGTTGCTTTTAAAATACCACACAAAGAATAACAAAGTAACTTCAGTTTTCATCTAAAAGATAATGTCACTGATTAGCATGTGATGATATTTTGAAAACAGATTTTCTGAGTAAGTTTAGAAATTGCCAAGCCTGCTAAAGATAAGTGTAATTTATCAGTGCTGGGAATATGAAATTGATGTTCTTTCATATACATAGATATTTGATGACTCCATTTTTATTCCACTAAAATTTCTCAGTGGCTCAACAGCAAGTCTTGAGGGTTTATAATACTAAAAATTAGGTAAAGACAAATAGCCCATTGTTCAGCTTTATGTTTAGCAACAAGCAAACAAATCTTCCTGTGGTAACTCATATGGCAACATGAAATTAATCTTGTATTATTTACGATAAGTTTTTTTTTTTTACGTAGTTTAAATCTTTTCTCACAGTGACACTTTTCTGCAAATTTTACAAAATTTTACTTAGTTTTAAAATTTAATTAAGGTATTTTATGATTATTTTTATTAAAATTTAAATTATAGTTTTATGTTATTTTATTTTAAAATAAACCTTACAGAAAAATTCTGAAAGTTTTGTTTTATTTTTTTGTGCTCCACAAGTTCAGGAAGTGTTAAATTTCTATCTTTGTAGTTTGAACAGTTCTTAACTTGTGCCAATCTTCCTCATATAGAAATAATCTAGGTTAATTGGTCTGTTTACACATTTGAGAAGGGAGAAATAAAGTTCTCTGAACTCTTGGCAGATGCCATACTTACTTTATGTATTTAGAGTTGTGCTTTTCTCAGCCAGTTTTACTTATTTGATCTAGATGTTTAAAATCAGTGGAAAGATTGCTTTTTGAAGTACATTTTCTATACTGTTATTTTAAAGTTATTGCAAAGAATTGTATAGTGAGTCAAACCACTCTTAGTGTTATTGCTGCTTCTTCCTTGCCATTTTAGCATTGTTGCTCACTTTGAAATTTGCTACTTAGGTAAACAGTTACATGGTAATTATGTGGTATTTACATTTTAAGATAGATATTTTATGCATTTAGCAATTTTTTCTTTTTTCATATGAGCTAATTGCTTGTTTCACATGAGGATAGGGTAATATGTGAGTACCAATACATTCTGTCAAGGGTTAAAGTTTGTCTGCCCACTGTGTGGTAATATTGGCCAGTGACACCCATTAAAGTGTTCTGCAATAAATAACCGTGCTAAAGGATAGGAAAGGACAATAAATTCTAAAAGTAAATTATATTGGAAAATTTATGCAAAACAAAAGTTGTTTTGAGATATTTGTTGAAATATGAAAAGGTACATACATTTGGTAGCAATGCACAATCAAGAATATATCTCACATACAAAAAAGAAAACTATTCAGAAACAAACATAGGCACTCAAATGTACAACAGTAAATCCGTTACAGTGTTGACTGGCTAAACTGTATATATCTTAGTGCGAGGACTCTAATGTGTTTTTTCTATTTGGAACAGTAAGTTTAAATCTTTGTGATGCAATGCTGTTTTTCCATGCGATACTAATTAATTGTTGTGTTTTTTTCTCTCTAACTATTTAGTATTATTTTTGATGGAATCGAAATATAATGACATGATAGAAATGTCAATTATTTTTGTGAATTATTAAAGTGTTTACATTCAAAGTGAAGAAATACAGTATTTCAGTTTAATACAAAATGTTAATTTATTTATACACCAAATATAGCCTTATTATGGGTCTTATGATTTTTTTATGATTAAAGAAATGTAAAATAAAAATTTGCTACTATAATTTTTTTCATTATATATAACTGTATTTTTTTATGCTTGAAAAGTTATTTCTGTTAGAAATAACATTTTTACATGAAAAAATGTTTCTTTCAATTAATCCTCTGTTGAAGTAAGAAATTTTTCCTCTTTACCCAGGTTTCAGCAAGCTGTTTGGAGGCTGCAATGGCACTCTGGCGTGGGACAAAACCTTTGCCGTCCTTGGAATGTCCCACCGACAAAGAGATTAAGGAAGGAGAAGAAAAGGAACTAACAAAGAATGAAATGAACATTAGGTGATATAACACAGTCTTATATATTTTGTTTGTATTTATTCTGATGTAATTTAGATCTACTAAGCCTGTAATCTCTCTTAAGTTACATTTTTTGGGTACTGATTGTGGCATCTTTCTAGTAATCTGTAGGTATTAACACAAGTTTTTAATCCACATCAAGAAACTGTATATTTATAAGTTTTATATATTTTCAAGGTTTTGAACAAGGGTCTTGATTAACATTTAATTCAGGACACATCTTATGTATCCACAAACTGTCTGTAGTTTGTAGCATTTCTTTGCTATCCGCACTCCTCAAGATGTTGAAATGTTTTTAAATGATATTTGTGTCACAGTTCTGTAAACTGTGTCACAGGATAGACAACTTATTATATGCTGTGTTTTGTGTATACTATTTAATATGTGAGCTCAGATAATGTACTTTAGAACCCACATACCAGAGTTACACCTTGGACGTATGAATTTGTATATGATGCAAGAGCAATATACTGTAGGAATTCTTCTTTATATTTAAAATAATTACTTAAGTGAAACATTGTTTATTTCTTTTTTACCTTGTATAACTGCTGAATTTCTGACAAAAAATAGTTTTGAATTTTCCAGAGATGTATCTAAATTGGCTTTAATGAACCTGCCTGAACTCTACCAGTCTTAACATTGAGACCTTCTATACAAATTTGTTGTTAAGACAAGTAATTAAGTTAAGTAGTAATTTTATTTTACAAATTTGTAATGTTGTTAGGGCTATAACAAAACCCATATTTATAAAACTATTAGGAGCTGTCACCAAAGGGTCAAATGTTTTTTTGTTTTTTTTAATGGTTGACATTATGAACATCTTGATACTGTGTTTACGGGTTTCAGCGTTGCACCATGTTGGTTGTTATATTTTTAAGTTATTATCATAAAAAGTAATTTAAAAGGTTTGGAAGAGTTTAAAGCTTTAAGGTCTAGAAAGTGTGTGGATAACACTTTCATAATTTTTAAGAATAAATCTGATATTTAAGAACTTCAATATTATCTGAACAATCAAAATAATAACATTAGTTTTACAGTTGAACAAACAGCTAATAGCCTACCTTTCTTAGATACCAAGATTGCTAATTTAGAAGTTTTAATGCTAAGTGCTGTTGAAAACCAACTTTTAAATACAGTGTTTTCATTTTGATAGTTTTCTACCTTTTGAATTTAAAGAGAATCTAATTCTATATTTATTCCATTGGGCTTGTAACATAATTAGTTTCATTTTGATTTTCTATGAAGAAATATAAAACATATAGGTTTGTTTTAAAGAAAAATAATTTCCTCGTCCATTTAACTGATATTGTAGTGTTATCAGGAATTATTTATAAGCTTTATACATTCCAAAAATTAGTAAACAGGTTGAAAGGAAAGATATACTTTAGTATATTTTACCATTTACTAATAACCATCCTGTAAAACTAAGGAAAAATTTAAATTATTTTGAATAATAAAATTTACTCATATTTTAAATGTAGAATTGTCTTGAAACTGATATTTCGTTAAAGTAATTATTTCACTTTGGCTATGTGGGCTCCACAATACGTTGTCTTACCTCATGTATTAAAGAGCATGTGCAAAACATGACATTATCATTCATTTATCCTTTGCTACTGTTTACAGGGCTGCAAGACAAATGCCACTTTTAAACATTTCAACATCTTTGAGAGCAGATATCAAAGAAATGCTCACACTGAGGAAAGTTTGTGGATATACAAGATGTGTCCTTAATTAAATGTTAATCAAAGAGTTTCCCCTCCACTCCTGAAACGGTGATTTTGTTACCAGTTTAATAATTGTATTACATGCATTATGTTTCAGTAACTACCAGGACCTAGTGAAAAGTTTAGTAGACCTGATTGAAAATGGAAACCTGTGAGTATATTTCTTGTAAATCATGAGGAATTTGTACTTTTGTTATTCAAACAAAATAACTTTTACATTGACATAAATTTATAATTTAGGCATAAAAAGCATGTGTAAAGTCTTGAAGTAATGTAATAGATGGTACTGTGTGAAACATTTTCATCAAAAGTGTATAATAGACTTGTTTTTCATGATATAATAAGTACATCATATTTTTTGTCAGAAAAAGTCTCAGACAATGCTAGTTCTTGCATTAGTTCAAAAGTAACATTCTGAAATATTACAAGTTTATATAATATAGAAAGTTATATTTAAAAATTCTCTTCAAACAGTGAAGGTAAATTGTATACCAGTTTTCTTTATTTATACCTATGATGTTTGTTGCTCCTTTTTCAGGCATTTTTATAACTTATCAAATAATTAATATTTTTTTTTATTAAGCTTTTATGAATTCAGAACATTAATTGTAACTGTTGAACCATTATTAATTATTATTACTATTCTATAAATACAAAAACAATTTCAGCAAGCTTCCATTTTCATTAGATCCTAACTTTAACTGGCTAAATTACTGTATATATTCTATGTCTCATTTTAGTTGTTTTTGACAACTGAGTTGCACTATTTTTGCAAGTGTTTATTGCAAATGAGCTGATGTGATAAGTGTGTCACACAGTGAGTATTAGGATATTAAGTTAAAGTTTTTAAATGGTTTTAGTTTTTTTAATAAATTGCAATCTTGTAAATTGTGTGTCTGTTGAATAATGTAGAATAACTAGCAGATAACACTAATTGTTCAAATAAATACATTCATGTAATATTCTGTAATGATTTTTCTTTCCTGGATCAGCAATAACGTTCTTTGAAAAATTAAGACTCATTTCAGTTGCTAGTCTGAGAACTAAGTTCCAATGTTACTACAAACTCAGGTTTTTCCAGATGTGTATGTAGAAATGAATATTACATCTGTCTAGTCTTAGTAGCAAGTTATGAAAACAACCATAATATTTCAGGAGAAAACATTAAGTTTGATCAATGTATGCTTTGCAGTTCTTTCTAAAATACTCTGTGTAAGTTCAGCTTAACCAGCCTTGAACTTTTGTAACTTTCTGTATGTCTATGTATTTATTATTCAGTTGCACTTGACTAATAATGTAACAAAAGTAGAATACACTGAAGAGCCTTGGTCTAATTTTTCTGATGTTTATTATGTTATTTGTGCTTTAGTAAGTAATAGATAAATTAGATAAAATGTTTTTTTATAACATTTCATAATCTCTCTCTATTGCTAGTCATTGGCGGCATAATCATCTTGCTCTGATAATGCTGAAGATGTTGATTCGACATGATGTTGCTTTTCCACACGAAGCTGTTAAACTCTTTGTCCAGCATCTTGTTCATGACACTTTAATGATGCGTAAGGTTAGTAATTTGATCTTTGCTTCATTAAAAAAAGTATAGTTGTGGTTTTGAGAAAGTTAACATAGACATTAGGGAGACTCATGAGTACAGCAAGTTAACATAGACATTTGGGAGACTCGTGAGTACAGCACAGACATAGACATTTGGGAGACTCGTGAGTACAGCACAAACATTGACATTTGGGAAACTCGTGAGTACAGCACAGATTGATCACTTGATGATAGGAGGTTTTGTAATCTACTTACATTATGATGCAGGTATAATTTAAATACATGGCTTAACCATTTTAATGCAAGACACTTGTCTGTAGTTTTTGTGTGATGTAAAGGTTAGGTAGTATAATGTTTCTTCCTCGTCTACTAAATTAAAGCATCAGCTGATCCAGAAAAAGAAATAACATGCAATACATGTAAAAACTGACACTTATAAAGTAAACATTTAAATATCACAATTATTTTTCTGAACAAACAAATGCAGCAAGTGTTTAAGTCATCATGTAAAGAAGTTTTACATATCTTGTTAATGTTAAATAATGTTTTCCTATGGATTATGAATGCCTGTGATTACATAACTATGAAAATTGAAAAATAAAAAAGACATGAGTGAAGTTCCCATATGGCAATAACTATACATGTGCATCTGTGTTTTCTTTGGCAGTTTTTATGGCTTACTTTTATATAGACAGATTTTAAGAGAAATGGCATTCCAATTTATGCAACAAAGACTAACGTTTTGTTTCATGAGATCCAAAAATTAGTAAAATTCTGTAGTGTAACAACTTGTTTTAAAAATTGCCTTTCACAGTATCATTTAATGTTACACATAGAAGTTGACTCTGCATAGGAGCTCAATCTACATCTAGAGAAATAAAATGTAATTTTCTAGCAGTATTTTTTTGTTGTTATAACTTGTAAGTATAGGTCAGCGAGTTCACATACTTAGTGACCCCATACTTCCTTTAACTAAGAGTTTCAAATATATTGACCATGTTTCTGAATGACATAAAAAAATTAGTATCTGAAGCTTTACTGTAATTTATATACAAATGAACAGATTTTTGAATGAACTAAAAGTCTTTAAATTTCTAGGCATGTGTTTTAACACTAGCCAGAACAAGGACTACATGGTGATTTGAAAGAACATTAGCCACCAAAGGTTTTAACAATATTATTCAGCTTGATAATGCTGTAGGATCTGAGATAATTCCATCTATATTCATTCCCATTCATAGAACAGGTTTTCTGGTTAATGTATACATATGCATAATATAACAAAAGCTTACTAGTGATGTATTCAGTGGAGGATGTATGTTGTTAATCAGTGTTATACCACTGTTTGTGAGATGGAAAACTATGTAATAATACATGTATTTTTGCAAAACTTCATTGTGTAAGGAGATGTATTTTTGGGGCACAACAATGCTACATGTCCATTGCCATTTACAGTAAGAGCATACATATATGAAATGTAAGCTTTCTTGTGTTACAACTAGATTTAAGAAAAGTGTAATATCTGCAATCACGTATTTCATTTTATTTGAAAATTATTGCAAGCTATAATGTTTAAAGAGTATTTTCTTGAGGAATTTGAGATAATTCTTAAGTTCAGTTAAACACTTGAAAGTATCTGAGTTTATTACTTTGAGGCAGTATAAACTAGGGTATAGAAACTTGTAAATGTTTTTAGTCTAGTAACTTAAAACTATAGCATAGAATTTTATTTTCTGAGGTTATATTATGCATCAAAATTTTGAGTTTAGTTTTATATATATATAGTTTATTTAAATAATCTGGATTTTGAATATTTTTATTAATGAGAAAATTTTAATGTTTTTTTTTTCATCTGTTTGTTTCTCTTTCTTCTTCACCTTATTCCATGAATTTGTTTTATCCTACATATGATAAAATGAGTTTTAGATTATTTCAACTCTGAACTTTGATAACTTCTATTTAGACCAGAGATACAGTTTCTTAAGTTCAAATCAACAGGAAGTGATACTATAACAAGCATTATTATACCACTGCTATGTTGACAAGAATCCCACTTGAAGTAAAAATGTATTATAAAGGTAGCTGGTATGGGTATTGAAACTTTAATTAAAATAAAGTGAACAATGTTTCGACCTTCTGAGATATTCTTCAGGTTACCCTGAATGACTTTTGTTAACCTGAAATAATTATAGAAGGTTAATGTGTTGATGCTATAATTCATACAAATGTTACAAGAGAGGGGAAAACCTATAGGTTGAAATGAAGGTTATGTATATTGTTTCCATCTTATTGCAAGTAGTTTAAACATAAATGAAAAACAATGAAGAAATATAATATGCACACACACATGTATGTATGAATATATTTTTTGTTTTTTACATTTGTTTTACAACAAATTCCGTGTATTAATAAACCAGAAAATTTCAAAAGTCAGTTTTTCATTCATATCAGAAATTTAGAAGTGAAAAGAATCTAATATTTTCTATTTCTTATTTCAAGGTTTTTTAAGCAATCTAACAATTTTATTTACCAATGCTAAAAATATTTAGTTTTATATAAAACTAAGTGTAGGTTAAACTACAGAAAGATCAGACTATTAAATCAAAATACTTGTGATATGTAATTGTTTCAAACATAGAACCAAATTCAGTGAGATTTAAATTGTTTAGAGAGAGTGAAAATACATGTATAATCAAAAAACCAAAAAGAATTTCACTTTTATAATTTGTGCCTTTAGATGAAACAAAATGAAATACTGATCTTTTGAAACCATTGTTATTATTTTAGTAATTTTTTCTTTAATTTTCAGTCAGAAATAAAACATTTTTACATCCAATACATTGATTTAATTTTTACATTTGATTGTACTGTTATTGTTTTTCTTTTGTTTCTGTTAAGTTTTATTTGGAAGTTATAGTTGTGCATTATAAAACTATTAATTTTGGAGGTCCAGAATTTTTAACATTTCATAATGGATGAATTCCTGAACTTGTTTAAGATTGCCATCACTGCAGTTGCTGCAATCCTGAAACAGCAAAAACGATGCCATGTGGTAGAAACATTGGACATCTCGAAAGTGAATGTCAACTCGTTACAGCTTCATCCTGCCTTGTTAGAGAGCTGTGGTTCTTTGATTGATAAGCCAGCCAACTTATGGCTGCAGTATAACAGCCTAAATCCACCAGATACTCAGGAGAAATGGGATAATCATCAGTTTGTTCACAAGACACATGTGGGCTTTTATATATGTGATGGGTAATTAAAACATTTTTTAACATCATAAAAGGGAAAAACTAATCATTTTCTCATCAGTTGTAATCAGTATAACAGAAATAGAAATAATGGATTTGTTTCCATAAAAAATTACGGGTATTACCAATATTTATACAACTCAAAAATTAGTAGCATTATTTGGTTAATGTACTGTTGTTTTGGGGTTTTTTTTACCCATTGTTTCCAAGAAATAATCATTGCTCATAAAGACAACCATTTTGTGTATATTTTTATTTTCCATTACTTTTTTCTTATTTGTAAGTTTTTTTATTCACATACTTTCTGATTTACCAGCTATCTGATTTGGATTTGTTTAAATTAGATCTTAAATTAGAAACTTTATCAATGGTTATACAAGGGTATTTAGTAGATGCATTTTATTTACTCACATTTTTATTTAGTATAAGCCACTGAAACAATAACATAACTTGAAAAATGACAATTTTATAGGCAGTTGAAGGTTTATGCCCCAGACAGCAAACAACCACTTTTGGATCGACAAAGAGCTGTGCTATCAGAGGTAAAACTGTAGAGGATTAAACAAAAATGGAAGTAAAAAACAAAACATTTGACTTGCAAAAAACAAGAACTTGTAGTTTGTTAATGTTTGTAGAAAATAGTATTTTAAATTTACATGCTAGTTTTGTAAATATTCTTAACTAATAGTAAAATATTTTTAAGATATTTGTGTTCAGTCCTACTGAGTTTATGAATATTATTTTAATGTTACAAATATAAACTTACCAGCTGAAGTAACACATTGTGACTTTCATACATGACTGATTTATATTTTTAAACATTTTCTTTCTTTCTTTTTTTTTTTATAAATGTTGAAATTTCATCAGGTGAAGGGTTCTTTGAAGAGTTTGGAAACTTTAGGGTTAGTCAAATTTTTATATTTCCATGTATTACTTCAGTCTGTAAGTATTTTTTGGACATGCTTATTGATGCTTCTTCTTCCATGTGTATGTTATACTTTGTTCATTGATAATAATTAACCATTTTGTTTGTTTTTTATTTTATTCTCTCAGATGTATTTGTTATTGTAAAAAAATGTAGCTTTTGTAATAATTACTGTAGTATCAGCTTCAATGCAAGATAAGTTTTCAAGCATGATGAATGTTTTTAAACAATGTTCAAAATATTTAGTTATTGTACCTTTGTTAAAAGTACATTTTGCTTATAGTCCTGAAAATAAATGTAGAAGTAATAAGAATTTTTTTCTCATTTCTTTACTCTTTAGGGTGAAACAGCTATATATGATGCCTTCAGCAGTCAGCAGTTTGTAGATCAATTGATGAATTATTTGTCATTAGAGGAGAGAAAAGGACAGGATAAGTTTGATGCTAAAAGATTTCACATGTTTAAGGTGGGAAGTTCTTTAGATCAAATTTTTTGATAATTATTTCACCTAAATTATAGCTGTCTTATTTCAGTACAGTATTACAAACAACAGAGTGAATCAGAAAATGTGTGGAAAATTTTAAAAATCACATGCACTAACCGACAGTGAAAGCTTTTGTTTGCTACACTTTCATATGTTTAGCTTGTAGATAATTGTGCCTCCACTTGTGTACATATATATGTTAAGGAAAAATTGTTTAGACCAAAGGGTGTTTCTATACTTATTATAAGTATACTTTTCTTCATCAAAAGAACACGTGTAATCATGTAAGAAACAATAAATTCAGTGAGTACTTTGTATATTAATATTTAAAATTCACGCATTTTGTAATTTACAAGTTATCAGAAAATGATCATTTCTACTGTTTCCCTAATTAACTGTACACGAACATTTACTTAGATGTTTTTTCATTCCTGAAAATGATTTTTGTGCTAAATTATATATATTTGATAGGTATAGACATTTCTTTCTCTCGTATAATTTAAGCTGAGTTAGGTTTAATTAGTGCAATAGGCAATTACTAAAAATGTTGATGACTCATATCTATATTTATTGAACAATACACTGGGAGGTTTATTTTATTCAAACAATATCACAATGAAAATAATGTATTTATTGAAAATACTTTGGATATAAACTGATCTCAACCAAGAATATTGTTAGGTAAAATAACAATAGCTAGCCTGACAAAAGTAAGTGTGGAGCTATTTTGAGAGGTGACATCCTTGGTCAACAATAACTTTTATCAGTTTTTTTTTCTTTTTATGATTTATAACTAAAAGTGGTGACTACTGCAATTAGTAAAGTAAATCATCAATAGGAATATGTTAGTGAAGATGAAACTGGTGTAATGGATTTACTATTGTACATTTATTGTAATATCAATGTTTATATCAGTTTAGTGTATTCTACTAAATTTGTATTGCACATGCCCCACCTGTTCTCTAAATTTGTAGAAGATTTTTAAAAGGAAGAACCAACAATACATGTTGTACACAAGCACCAGCATATCTTTAAATGTTGCTGCCAAGTAAAGTTTCGATAATCATGATAATGATTATCAAAGTTAGGTATCACAACACACAAAGAAACAGTAATAGAACATTTTTGATCAGCTGAAGTAAGTATACCATAATCCTTTGAAGCTATAACTGTGATTAACACTTATTAATCAGAAAATAATAGAATTTAACCAGGAACGGTTATAGATTACAAACTGTTTAATTTCAGTGAATTTATGTCGAATGTTAGTATTTCTATGAGGACATTTAATATCTTCATATGTGAAAAATCAGCTTGTAAGAGATGTAAGGCCAGCCAAGAATAGGCAGCTAGCTAGCTTGCTTAAGTAAGTTGTACCTTATAGATGGACCTAGACCATCTATAAAATATTCAGTTTTAGACCAGATAGAATATTCGATGTAGTTTGTAAGTTTGGAAAACTCTTGTATAAATAAATCATTATTTATAATAATTGTTATTATAAATTTTATTATTGTTTGCATATTAAAATATATTTGTGTTAAAAAAAAAAGGTGTGTATCAATCTTGTTGGCAAATGTTGTAACTCTGAAAATTTGATACATATTAATATTCAATGAACTTTTAAACTAAAATTTCTGGCTATTTAAGATTGTAATATGTAAAGTACATAACATAATAAATCAGAGAGTCATCTGAGATTAAATTATAACGTATAACACTGGCTAAATGTATAAAATGGAGCTTTTTTAATAAACAAAAAGTAAATTGAAATTTTAAGGTGAAGAATGTCTGACACTTTTTAATACAGTACTATCTTTCAACAACATTTTATACTCAAAAGTCATAGCTGTACTGATTTAGATTGTATTAATTTGGTACTAAGTTCCATGCAATTTATTTAAACATTTCAATGGTAAAAAGGAAAACTCTGGATATCAGTGATATCCTTCTAATCCAGTAAAGGTCAAAGACTCACCCAATTTCCTTTTTTTCTGTGTTTTATTGGAAACAAGGGTACTTCACTCAATGATAGAGATTTAAATTCAGCTGAATGAAGTTTTGTGAAGCGATGTTTTTTAGATACAAGAGGTTGTAAGAGTAGATTGTGACAAAAAATGATTGGGATATTATAATAGTGCATTTTCTTACATATGTTTTAAACATTGCAAGCAGAATATTGTGTTTGAAAATATTTCTGTTTCATGATGATTCATTGTATGTAGGTACTATTACTTACAAAGTTTGCTTTTTTGTTAGTTTAAGGCATTTGTATAACTAGTTTCTTTTTTTTCAGCAACGTGTTTTTTCTTAAGCCTTCAATTAGTGAATAAAATAATATATTAAAACATAGAAATTAGTGAATTACTCTATTTTTCTGTTTTTGTATTTTGACTGGAAATTTCCAGTAGCTTATTATGAGGTACTTGTTAATGAGTTTCATAATACACATTAACATTTTAATTTCAGGGTTTGTTTAGAAACTTTGGAGACACCTTCTTGCCTTATTTTATAAGCCATTTGCAGAAGAAAGTTGCAGACCCACAAGAAAGTTCCCAACGGTGTGCATCTGAGGTTATTGCTGGATTATTGCGAGGAAGTAAACATTGGAACTTTCAAAAGGTACATCATTTATAAAATTAACATATCTGTAGCCATGTGGGGCTCAATGTTTCTGAAGAAAAATAGATAAATGAGATGAATCATTATTTATTTAATTAACCTTTATGCAGGCTTGTTTGTTTGTTTTTGCCAACCTTATTTCCGCAATATAACCTTGAAAATATACATATGTATCTGTATTTACTAAGAGTGTTTTTGCAAAATATAGTTAGTTTTAGGTAAACTTTACAAGTCTGTTGTACATAAAAATTAGATTTTTTAAAATTAAATACTTTTATTGAATATTTATCTGGAAATTTATGAAGTCTCCACTGAGTCAGTCCAAGTGCAAGGTGATTTTCATGTTTTACTTGCATAATCTCTTAAATGAATATCAAAAGACTTTCACACCTCTCTTTACTGCATATGTCTAAGTAACACCAGAAAATTGGAGATTACAGTTTGGTGTTTTGTATCACAATTATGTTTAACTAATTTATAAATTTGAAAGAAGCTTATGTTGGAGAAAGAAGAACATTTCAAATTGTCATGTGATACATAAAGTGGAGATTGAAAATTTATCTGTATATTTCCTTTTGAAATTAAGAAATTAAAACTTGTATTAAAACATAGTTAGTAAACTACATTTTAATATCAACTGTAGTAACATATGTTGATACAACAGTTGTTCAACTAAATTTTAAGCATGTATGCTTGTTGATCAAAATGACTGAGTTCATATATGGCCGTGCTTTTTCATTTGGTGTTGGTTTCCAATTGTTCTTTGACTTCAGATTGTTCTGCATTTATCTTACTCAGTTACATTTTACAAACTTCAGTGTCTCCAGTTTGTTTTTTTCAAAGCCCTGGTACTCTTTCCATGTTAAGGAATTACATTTATTGTGAGACCTCTTTTTGTAAAAAAAAAATATCAGTATTTTTCAAAAATTGTTTGTTATTATTTTGTTACATTTAAGATTGGAAATGCAGCAGGACTTGAATAAAAAATAATATAAAATAAAATTATTAAAATTAAATGTGAGAGGAACTAAGCTGTGAAATAAATGGCTTGATACTTTTGTAATAACACATAAATACTGCAATGACCAAATATCCAAAGCTAAGAGACTAGGCTTGGCCATGTGGTTAAGGCACTTGACTCATAATCTGAGGGTCGTGGGTTCGAATCTCCATCGCACCAAATGTGCTTGCCCTTTCAGCCATGAGGCGATTATAATGTGATGGTCAATCCTACTATTTGTTGGTAAAAGAGTAGCCCTCTAGTTTTACACTGCAAAATTAGGGATAGCTAGTGCAGATAGCCCTTGTGTAGCTTTGCCTGAAATTCAAAATAAACCAAAGCTGAGGTGACATGATTTTATGAGCTACACTTATGTGGAACACCAGGCACACACAAGTTCTAATAATAATTAAACATTCAGTTTTTGTGTTTCCAGATGCAGTCTCTGAAGAAAGAGCTTCAACCAATTTTAAGAACTATGTTGAACAACATTACACCAGATACAGTCTATGACTGGGGAGTATCTCTTGCTACTGCTTCAGTAAGTCTTTCATTCTACTATGTTGGTAAATTTACATAACAAAGACTTTTACTTCAGGAAAAGACTATTGAAAGTTAGTATATTTTGAAGGATGCATGCTGCCATAAAGCCATTACTAAGTTATACTGTACTAAAACGTATTAACACTTAATACCCAGAATACCTCATATGTATTCATAACAGTTCCTGAAATTTCATCTGTTGAACTTGTGATCAGTTACTAGTTTTCATTGGCCACCTGTCTACCTTTTTTTTGTACTGGTTAGTAAAATTTAGTCTGAAAACATTGTAATAAGAATAGTTAGAAAATCAAGGTTAGGATTAAACTTGTTAATTGTTCAACATAATATGAGAAGTTTTTGCACACATTTTTAAATAAAGTAAATTGTATATCTTAAGAGCTATCAAAGGTTATACTAAAATCTAAAATGAATTAATTAAGATGAAATTTTCTTTGACTTTTTTTTGTGCACTAAAATATACAGATATATTGTGTAAGTTAAGACTAAGGGAAAGGTATTACTAAAGTGATATTGAAATATTATTTAAATTGTTAATTTATTGTGTTTACCCTCAGTATTCTGTTGACATTCAGAGTGTTTGTGTATTAGAGATGCATTAAAATTAAAATTATACCATTAAATTTGTAGTTTAAATTTGTTGGTACTTGACCTGATATTCTCCAAGGTAGGCAGATTGATTGAATTGTTGACCCTAAATGAGGAGGTCTGACATGGCCAAGTGGATAAGGCATTCAACTTGTAACCTGAGGATCACGGGTTTGAATCCTTGTCATGTCAAACATGCTCGCCTTTTCAGCCACGGGGGCTGTTACAATGTGATGGTCAATCCTACTATTCATTGGTAAAAGAGTAGCCCAAGAGTTGGCAGTGGATAATGATGACTAGTTGTCTTTCCTCTAGTCTTACACTGCAAAATTAGGGATGGCTAGCACTGATAATCCTCGTGTAGCTTTGCATGAAATTCCAAACAAATTGAACCACTAAATTAGGTCAGTGGTGTGTTATTATGATTTTCTGATTAGTTTTGTACTAACACTACAAATTAGACTACATATTTATTATTATATTCTTGTTACAAGCTTGATACCAGTAATCTACTGGTGCTAAAAACTAAGCTAGCTTTCTGCTGTAATATTCATCTGATTAGTTTGATACCGTGGCTATTAATTTACTTAATCTACGAGCACTACACACTAGGCTAGCTATTTGTTGTGATATTCATTTGACAACCTTGATATACTAGGACTACAGACTAAGTGAGCTGTTTGTTGTAATATTCTTCTGACTATTTCAATATAGATGGTCTACTAACACTATATACTTGGCCAGCTATTTGTTCAAACTCTTTTTGTTACTGTTTTGGTACTGATGATTTATCATCACTATGCTTTGTTATTTGTTTCCTCCGACGTTGTCCTAACTAGTTTAGCATAATTGATCTACTGATAATACACAGAAGATCTATTGTTTGTCTTGGCAATTGTATGATTAATTTGGTTTCCAGTTGATCTGCTAATTCCATGTATACAATTAAACTAATTTTTTTCTCCTTTTCCAGCAATTTGTAGTTATTGTGTACATTAAAACAGTTCAAACTTTGTGGATTATCAAATCTTCTTACAGTGTTTGCACCATTATGTTTTTTGTTATTTATTTATATTTTTGGCATAGCTATTGATGGAGTTACTTTTATTAAACTTTCAAATATTGATAGTAACTGCAACCTGAATGTACGTACATTTTCATATGAAGTAGCAATGTAAATGAGAAAAATCTTTAATATCAAAACATTTCTAGGACACAAAGTTTGGTATTACAGTGTCAGAGTAGCAGAGAAAGATTTCTAATGTTCCAGCCTCAGTATTTCTGTTTATAAGTTTTTGTAATTATAAGCTTATAAAATATTTAGTTTTCTGCTGTTTAAACTAGTAATTTAATTTGAAAGTTTCAATTTTCTAATTGTTTTCATAAATAAACGTCATTTATGTGCATGTCCTAGCATTGGTAACCTCTCTCTACTCATTTAAATATTTTTTGTATAAAGACATTTTTTTTCTCCATGTGGAAAATTTGCTTTCTCTTTGTTTTCAGGACAGTCGTGATCCAAATAAGTATCATTGGTTGATTGAGTTACTCATGGAAGATCCACTGAAAGGAGAGGGTGCATCTTTTCTTGAAGCAAGGTTTGTATTTTGAATGAAAGAAAATCATTAACTGATTTTTGACAATGGTCCAGTTTTGTAGATCAGTGTTTCACAAACATCATTTGCTATAATCCTTTCCAACTACTTTTATGATTAGAGTGCTGCAAATTACATTTTACAGATCTGAGCTTTATAGTCTTAACTATAATTACTCTAGTATTCAATAAGCAGATAAGAAAATCAAGGTGTATTAGCAATAATTACTATGCATGGTAACTATTTGAGAGTTGCATCCTCTTTATAGCTCTGTTAGAAAGATTTTTGGGGACATGTTTTGATAAAGTATTTTGTCAGATTTTATCACATAATTTCCTGTTGTTCTTATGATGGTGTCTTCTGTTTTGCCTTTCAACTGGTAAAAAATATGGAATGGCACTGTATTAAAGTATTACAATTGGGCAATGAATGGAAAATTCATAATTGGTTAATTGTTGCAGTCATTAGCCAATTACAATCAACTGGTCACTTATTTTCATAAGAAACATGTGGATAGTTTAGTTGGTTATTTTTTGAGTTATAACACTAATTTATCAAGCTGAATAATCTTGAATTAATTTTAAATGATAATGAAAAGTTGTAAGGACAGCATTTCAATTACTTATATAGTAAGAATAATCAAAACAATGTACTTATGTTACAGAAACCTTTAACATACATATATAATCATTAAATGGTTGACCCACTGTGTAATATAGAATAACAAATTCTACAAAACATCATAACATTATTCACAAACCTAAATTAATTTAGGTTACTTTTTGGTATTGCAAAATAGGCTTAAAACCTCATATAAACCAAAAACCATATTAACCGAAAACACTAATTTGGTTAGATGACTATTTTTGTGACACCAATTGATGCTTAAATTTAGGTAATTCATATTATTGACCAGCTCTTTGCATCATAAAAGTTTAAAAGTATACTTAAGACTTCTCTCTGTGGATAATTTGTTTAAAAGCAATGAGTTGTAAGGAATTTGATTGAAAACATTTTTTTCTAACTATAGTATAAGAAATTATAGCTCTTTTTACTGAGATGTGGAATGTATTCTGTGAATAATAGCTATGATTAACTTGAAACAAAAGCTGTGGATGCAGTAATTTTCTGTTTTGTGTGTGCATATGTGTGCCTAATATTGTTTCAGACACTAACATTTTTGTTATTATAACAGCCAATTGTATCTCTTACTTGGCTACATTAGCCAACAGGAGTGGAGGGTATTTGAGGTACTGCATAGGATTTTGGTATATCTTCGTCCACATTTAACTCATGACTTCCAAAATGTCCGTGACAGGATAGCCAGGTGAGTCATCTGCAAGTGTCCAAGTAATATTTATTTGGGAATATTGCATAACTTTACAACAAATAATTACAGAAAATATTAAAACATTAGTTTAATGCTTTTAAACAGGTCATATATTAGTATTCTATTTATATGAAATGAGAAAGACCGAAATTTGCATTTAAGGTTTTTGTAAGAGAATACATGCGAGTAGAAATGTTTCTGAACTTGTTAACATTTGACTATTCTGGGGTAAAAGCTCAGCAACTATTCCCACTATGCCCTATTGTAAAATCAAACATATTAACAGAACTTCTTTTTTCCCCTGAGAACGCAAAACATACCAATGTGATATATTCATGTAAATATTTAAGATATTGGATAGGAGTCACTTAATAATTGGAGGTTTAATTAAGATAACAGTCATGAATTAATGATAAATCTCTTGCTAACTGAGCTGTGATTTAAATGGAATAATGAGCCTTGGCATTAAGTGAAATGCAGAATTACAACCTTTGCCATAACATTAAACACAAACATAACAAGTATATGCTTTTACTAGATTCTCTGAGCAAATTCATTTTTAACATCCCCTTCCATACTGACTAAACTGAATATTTCTTGATTTACAAGAAATATTTTATTTAACTAGAATGACTACTACTATTCACATGATTGGTCATTCTCACCATAGCACGCATGATGTTATAATCCTCTAAATGTTTCCCGAACAACCAATGAAGGACTTCACTGTCTAAACCTTGCAGAATGCATTGTATTGCAACAGTGTATGAATAGTAGAGTATGTGTTATTCACTCAAAAACACTTAAGGAACAAAAATAAATAAAGTGAAATTAACTAAATGTGTTTCTCCATCATGTGTGATGTTTAGCCTGCACATTTAGAGAACAAAAATAAAATATAGAATAATTGTTATTATATTTCATAACAAATAGAAATGCATGATATATTCATATTCAAATTTAATACAGTATGATGTTTTCACTTATTTATTCAGTAGAATTAGAAAAATGTTGAATTGGAATAATATTTTTAATTTTGGTGTGTATATAACTTACAGTATTCAAGCATCCAAATTAATTTTTGCTTGTAACAAAATACAATTAGATTATTAAAAGCAATTAGAAAATTTTACATGCTCATTTCTCCAGTGAGGTAAGTTACATGGGTTTTACTGCTTGGGTTTATCCATGTAGCATTGAAGACAGCATGTGTGTCTTCATAAATGTAGGCAAATCTAAGTCAATAAGGGGCCAAAGTTATTACAAAATATAAAACAAGTTATTCAGATAAGAGTGTTTAAGATATAAAGAAGCTGTTTTTATATAGATGCTATATGTGTTCTTGCAAAGTTAGCAGTTTTGTAATGAGGTGTTTAAACATCAAGGTCTCATGGCATAGAACACAGATGGCAGCATGCACAAGGTTAGGCAGTTGCTTCTGGTATAAGGGAATATTCTTGCATGTCCTATTAGAGGGAGATTATTTTGGTAGCTGTGTGGTAAATACAAATTTTGCAGTCAGTGGATATAAATGTTTATTGGAATGTATTCAAACTATGCACCAAAATGGTTAAACAAAATTTTTATTGAAAATAAAATTTTAGTTAAATTACAGCTTTAAATATTTATTAAAATAATTTGAGGATAATCAGGGAATAATAAATATAAATGTCAGAATAGGTATTAAATGAAGCCCAGGATCCAATGTAAGTAATTAACATTTTTTAAGAATATTATTCCCTTTATGAACTGGTTTTGTTTGAACTTTATTTAGTTCATTTGGTCTACTTAAGTCAGTTTGAAGAATTTCATTTTTGTAATCTAATTGTTAGTCTCTATTATTAAAATAATGTAAATTAGTCTTTATCTTTCTAATTACTTGTTAAAATGTTGCATATTAATGAGGAGCTAGATGTGGCATAATTGTGTACCTGGACTGTGAAACTAAATATTCATGTTTCATGTCCTGTTGCTTTAAAAATATGTTACAATTTGTAACTGTAAATGTGGTCTGAAAGTGGCAGTCAAATACCACTAATTTATCAGATGAGGGAACTCAAGAGCTCTACCTGTTTAAAGTTAAGAATAGCTATGAACAGCTTTGCACAAACATTATAGAACATACAAAACAAATAATGAGGAAGTTTAATATTTTTAGCTAGGCACGACAGTTACGTAACAGCTGAGTATAATTAAAGTTTGTTTTAAAAAGATATGTAAATACTTTTTCATGTAAATGGGATGAAGTCAATAGTTGAGTTAATTAATACAAAATAATGAAAGTATTATAATGGTTAAGTGATGATTTTAAATGTTTTTGGAAGGTTTTTTTTCCTTGATTAAATATATTTCAGCAGTTTATCATGCACTTGTTTTACATTTTTTGTGAAACTTGTTTATCATAAAAAGTTATTAATAGTTACAACATGAACATTTATGCAGTGGTAATATTAAACTTGATATTCTAAGTTTATCGACATAAGTTACTGGGTTGTACTGATTTCATGTAAAGAACTGAATAGTAGCCAGTGACACTTTTTCTTCATTGCACCTATACAGTGTATAGGTTTTCCTCATAGTGAATACAAAGCATGTTCACACCACCAGTATGTTTGAATTGTGCAGTTATTTTTTATTATAAGCTGTAAAACTTACTTTGGTTCAATTTGAAAAGTCCAGGTGTCATAAATCCATTTTTTATGTTATATAATTTTTGTAAAATTAAGTTGCTTGCAGTCTATGAAGTTAGAAATACTAGTTTAAGATACTGCAGGTATTATGTGTTAGTTACAAAGAGTGTGACAGAATGTTTTATCAATAAACAGATATAGTTTTAAGTGTAGCAACAAAATGTACAAGATGCTGCAAAATTAGTTATTGTTTCTGCCATATTAAACAAGATGCAAAACCAGATGTTCTTTTAATAACTCACTTAACTGATTCATCTCGTATACTTATTATTTTCACAACTGTTACTTTATTTCATGAGCATTTCTATTTTATGTCATTTTGTTAACATAAAAAAATTTCCTAGACTTGAAATTATAACCTATAAATTAACTGGTATAAATTCCAAGACGGTTATGAAAACTAATTTTTTTTCTCCCATTCTGTTCAAAGAACTGAAGTTTTGCACTATGCCATTAAAGACGTCTGAATCTGAACAAATTCATTTAACTCTTTTGCAATGTGGTGTTTTGATCTCAAACTCTAAAACTACTCAGCAGAAAAAATGTAAACTCAGGCATTATGTTTCATCTTCAAAGTATATTTTTGTCATGTGTGTAATAAATGGAGTACAGGGCATGGGTTGGTCTTGTACAACTATAGATTCTAGAAATGTTGAATAGGTCTACATCCATATCATACCACAAAGTATTCCCTGCACACTTTATGCTGTGGATGTATTATTAGAGTATTAGAATGACTGTCAACCTCATAGAAGGTAGGGTGCTGATAAGTGGCTATTTTACTTCTGATCAGTTGTTCAAACTCGGGGATTAACAACAGATAACTTTAGTAGCTGTGCCTATAACACAAATGAAGTAAAACTAACTTCAGTCACAAATCCAAGTCGAATAATCACAGCAAACACTTAATCTTTCTCAAATAACTAACTCTCTTCTTTTGAAATAAAACTGATGTCTGAATCTTTCTCTATTTCTTCGAAAAAAACTGATGACTGAATTTCTTTTTATCTCTCTCGCATCTTTGTCTGTTTATATATTGTAGGCCTAAACTCCTCGAAAGACTGCGAAATTTCTACAGATCTCCAGAGCAATCCACGCATGTCTGTTCTTGCACGAGACTACACGTCTAAACACGAAGTCACCAGCACTTCATTTACAAACATATGATTGGTCTACTAAATTCAAGAAAATTCTAAATGTTACCCTAAATGAATAACAACATATTAGTTTAAACTTCGAAACAATAATATCAATATGGAAAAATGAATAATAGAAATGAAAATTTAAACACAACACGACATGTCGCTTACAAAATATTTACACGACATTTACATAACACATACAGATGTATATAGAATGAGAATTTCCTCTTTTTGTTTTGGTTTTTAATTTGGGGTCATGACAAATTTTAATTGTACGTTTCTAAAGTTGATCATAGAAACTCCTGATATTGATGTTAAAATTTTTTATTTAAAACACAAAACAAGTAACACCGTTTCAATCTAAACTTAGGCCGTCACCAGGATAAGAATGAGAGTTTAAAAAAAGTGACCATTATTGATCATAAGTTGTTTTGAAATTTTAATTAAAACTTTTTAAAACCAACATTAGCTGTCTCAACCATTTTATGCTGGTATGTTCTCTATTAGCATGTTCTTAGATGATGCAGCATTTTATTGATATACTGTCCATTTTGATTTGTGATCTGTTGTTCAACTGTAATACGTTTACTTTAAAAAAATGAAATTTGATTTTTTGTTTTTCAGTATTATATTATTGAAAGGAAATTATATATAGTTCTGTTTATTATAAAATAAAAAATAAAATGTTCAGATAAAAGATTACTGATTAAATACTAAATTATTTAATTTTTGTTTGCTCAATTTTCAGGTTACTTAGCAAAATTTTTATGTACGACATGTATTTTCCTCGAGCTTCCAAATGTTTGGCTCTTGCCCCAAAACGCGACCCTTTCATCATGGAAGTCTTACCCACTCTTACACTTCTAACTGTAGAAATTGTAGATAGCAGTCAGAGTACTCCAGACTCTGACCAGTCTGATCTAGATAATAAAGACTTGACTGTATCAACACCAAAGAGTGGTTCCACTGATAGCTTTATCCATAATTCACACTTGAACTGCATCAATGGACTTGAACAGCCAGAGGAAAGGAAAAAGGCTGCAAATCTTTGTAAAATTGGTAAGTTTGTTTTTATTGTTATTTTGATCATAAATGGTGTTGGCTCTAAAAATTGATTTCATTCGTGGTTCTATTCCAAAACAATTCTGGTTAAGCTATCGTATTAAAAATAGTTATAAAGAAACTGAATATTTACATATTGGTCCAGTGAACCAACCTGGTACTAGAGAAGGAATGCTCACTCTAATTCTAAATTAACAAAATGTTTCTTTACAAAATGTAGCAAGCTTTCAGTCAACACTACAAGCCTATTGTACTCAAACCATCAGATGTAATACTAAAGTATTTTTACTGAAAATAATTCCATGAAATGCTGAAGTCAGTCTGACTTGAACTCTGAGAAGTGCAAAATAATGTTCATATGAAGAACCTTTTGTCCATTTTACAATTTATATATTACATCATTATGACCCTCTATTACAGTTTGTATATTATATTATCATGACCCTTTACTACAGCTTTTATAACACATTATCATGACCCTATGTTACAGCTTTTATATTACATCATCATGACCCAATGTTATAGCTTGTATATTACATTATCATAACTCTCTATTACAGCTTGTTTGTTACATCATCATGGCCCTCTGTTACAGTCTGTATATTACATTATCATGACCCTCTATTACAGCTTGTATGCTACATCATCATGGCTCTCTATTACAGCTTGTATGTTACATCATCATGACTCTCTGTTACAGTCTGTATATTACATTATCATGACCCTCTATTACAGCTTGTATGCTACATCATCATGGCTCTCTATTACAGCTTGTTTGCTACATCATCATGGCCCTCTGTTACAGTCTGTATATTACATTATCATGACCCTCTATTACAGCTTGTATGCTACATCATCATGGCTCTCTATTACAGCTTGTATGTTACATCATCATGACTCTCTGTTACAGTCTGTATATTACATTATCATGACCCTCTATTACAGCTTGTATGCTACATCATCATGGCTCTCTATTACAGCTTGTTTGCTACATCATCATGGCCCTCTGTTACAGTCTGTATATTACATTATCATGATCCTCTATTACAGCTTGTATATTATATTATCATGACCCTTTATTTCAACCTGTATATTACATTATCATAACCCTCTGTTACAGCTTGTGTGGTACATCATCATGACCTTCTATTACAGCCTGTATGTTACATCATCATGACCCTCTATTACAGTGTGTGTTACATCATCATTACCTTCTATTACAGCTTGTATGTTACATTATCATGACCCTCTATTACAGCTTGTATGTTACATCATCATGACCTTCTATTACAGCTTGTATGTTACATCATCATGACCTTCTATTACAGCTTGTATGTTACATCATCATGACCCTCTATTACAGCTTGTATATTACATTATCATGACCCTCTATTACAGTGTGTATATTACATTATCATGACCTTCTATTACAGTGTGTATATTACATTATCATGACCCTCTATTACAGTGTGTATATTACATTATCATGACCTTCTATTACAGTCTGTATATTACATTATCATGACTGTCTGTAACTTCCTAAATACATATTTACAATTTTTATCAGGATCCAGTCTTATTGTATGTGGTATTTTCTCCACTTTAACACAAAATTTGGTACTTGGGTATTAAATTTAACATGAGTTATACATTTTTTAAACATTTTCTAGTTAAGTCATGTTTTCTCATCTATAGTTGTATTTAACTGGGTTTATATGGCGAAAGTCACTAAATAATCCTGATCTGTTCAATTCCATTCTTAATACTATCAACAGTTGTTGGCCTCCAGAAACAACTGTTTCTTCTATGCAGTTTGTACAAGTCTAATGCTTTCTTATCAAATATTTTTTGTTCTTGTGAAAAAAAAAAAAATCTAAATAAACCATATTGTATTAATGTTTTAAATTTCCCATACATTAAAATTGTTTTAATTCCCCCCAATAATACACAAGTACCCAAAATTCTGTGAGGTAAGCAGTGTAGGATATCATAAAAACTAATAACCCTGTCAACTGATTCATAACCCCATATTGAATGACACTGTATGAGGTCATGACATGTGCACTTTGACTTCCATCTAAAATTAGTAGTTTTGTAGACTTAACACACGTCATTCAGATTTAATCCATGTTCATTAAATAGGTTACTGTGTTTCTGATGTAGAGACTGCATTATTCCATCAATGCTTTACCATGAGTGAGAGTCAGAATATACTCTTAACTCTTATAAGTTATAAAGAATTGGTAATGACAGCTGCTGTTTTTATTGCAGAGGTTTGAAATATACTGTAATGTGTATTTGAAAATATTCAAAAGTAAATTTAGGGTATTGTAAGGGTTTTCTTAAACATTAACTGAAGATGCATGTGCACTAACTTTTCTGCATTTTCTTTGCAATTCTTAAGTATGATATTCGTTTTAATTCTTTATATAACTAATTTGAAAAAAAACTAAAATTTTAAGGGAAAATAAGGATCATTGGTTATTCATAGAATTTCTATAAGAAGTATCCAAAATAACAAAAATACTGCAATAAAAAGTACACACAAGCAAAGATAGATTTTAAAATGATTTTCAATTTGTACTTAGTTTGGGAATGTTATACTACTTCATTTGCTTGTAAGAATCGTGAGTAATATCAGTTTACTTGTTTGTGTAGTGTTTATTGCAGCATTTATTTTGTTTTGGATAATTATTATTGTTCTATGAGTAACCCAAATCCCTACTTTCTTTTAAAATTTCATTTGTTTTTCCTATTCATTTTCTATGTTTTTTATATGGCTATAGAATGGGCACAAAATTTATAAACTTTCAGTGTAGCCTTATTTTTGATAACCTTAGTTTCTTTTAACATTTTATTTATTTTTCTTATTTATTTGTTCAGTTTTTATATGTACATAGGATGGACACAAAATTTATAAATTTTCAGTATAACCTTATATCTGTTAGCTATATCTTTTACAAGAATTAAAACCACAATCACAAAATTTATAAAATGTAATCCTTGCTTTGGCCTGCAGATAAGTGTATAAAGCTGCCAAAGTAGGAATTAAATTTTATATAAACTTGTGATTGTGGTTTTAATTATTGTTCTATTACTTTTTGTTGCAGAATCCTTACTTCATTTTAAAGCTTATAATTTTCTTGTGCTATTGTTTAATTACTTTTTATGTTATACCTGTATAAAGTTTATACTTTACCTTTAGAAACTGTCATACTGTCTACCCATCAATGTGTAGTGCCATCTGTTGGATTTAATTGGGTTTTAAATACATTTAATTATCTGCATGATATGTTTTCACCATTTATAAAATATTTTAATATATTTATCAGAATATCAAAAGCATATATCCCCAGACCAGGTCTTGTAGTAGTAGTCCGAACCATCTAGGTGCTAGCCATGTTGATTTGATCAAATATTTAGGTAGGCAGTATAAGCCAGTTCTGTTGATGCAATCATATTGGTAGTATAGGCTAGTCCTGCTGACACTATCAGGTAGGTAGGTAGTATAGGCTATTCCCACTGATGTTATCACATATGTAGGCAGTTGAATTGTTATACTGGAAGCATTAGCAACCTTTTTAGGGTATTATTAGTATATATGTGCATAATGTATCATAATCAATACTTTGGATTGTCATTTTTTTCTCTTAAGAATTCAATAGGGTGGTATTTTGACACACAAATTATTTGGAAATCTTGCCAACTCCTACTGTTAAGTACTATGATAATTGATAATAAATTTATGTTTGCATAAATTGTGTCGAGGTTAATTTAATTAATTTGGCTCACAAAAACAGTTGTTAATTTTCCAGATATCATTTTAGTAGCTTGTTTGTTTGCTTTTTTAATAATTCAGATAATTTTTACCTAATTCTATATATTTTCACGTGGCTACTTGCATTATTGGTAAACTGTTTAATTGGAATTCTGAAAGGTACATAGCTAACATCGGCTTATAATTTTCAATAGTTTTTAACCGAGACTGAAACAAAAGTTTTACCACAGAAAATAAAATATTTGGAATATCATCTAATTTACTCAGTTTCACGTGTTTGTTCATATATTTATTCATATGGCAACTTCAGTTCTAAATTTGATCAGTAGGTGAATTAAGACTGGTCCAACAGAGCTGAATTGAGACTGGTCCAACAGAGCTGTCACATCCATGCTAACTATATTGATGAGGTTTAAATACTGATTAGTTCTAAAGGAACATTGTTAACACTTTTCACCAAGATAATTACAAAGAAAGTTTCCAGTCTTCATTAGTTGATTATTTTTTCTTTTTCAACAGACTAAATATTTGGGATAAAATTCAAGTCTTTTTTTTTTTTTACTTGGATCCATTGCCAGTTTTTTGCTCTGCATGTTATAATTTGTCTATTTTGAGACATTGTTTCAGTACATCATTATTAGTTTTCTCATTTGTTAAATTATTTCAGTCAGGATAAGATAACTCATTTGATATCTTTGTTACTTATGTGTCTCACTGCATTTGTTTCTACTGTTACATATTTATTGATAGGTTTGTCCATTTGGCTGTTTCTTGATTTTTAGTCATATCACCTCCATATCTGCTTTTATGGAAAGAGAGAGTTTTACTTCTGATTATCACTTTTATTTTCAAGAATTCCACATTTAATGTTTTCAGTCCTTGATACATCTACTTGATACTTCTATTGTAGCCTAACTACTGCTCACCAACTCTGTTTTGTATTACTCCTTCATCCAGACTTTTCAGAGTCATCTCACTGGTTGTTCATCAGTGAACTTTTTTTCCAAGTTCCTCGTGTTCATTAGATTTTTAACTGAGTTTTCTATTCATATTGAAATTAATCTTTTTCATTTTCATATTTGACTTTGGATTGGGCATCCTTTACTGACCCAAGGTTTTAATGATTTACCTTAAAAATTTTATTAGTATATTCTTTTATGTTATTCGAATCAGCATAGCATAAAATCTTAGCTAATTTTCCATATTTTAATAGTATATAAGATTTTTAAGTTCGTAATTTTATATGGCAACATTTATAAAATCTTAAATTATTTCCCTAAGTGTGACATATTTTCTCTATGCATTTTTCTTCTGTATTTTGTCTACCATATCTTCAGTTAATATGAAATTATGTATATATTACTTACAATAAAGTTTTCATTCCTCAGAGAAACCATCATTTTTTAGCCATCAATTTGTTTGTTAGTTAGAGAGCTATCAAATATAAACTCGGACCCTTTTTCCACACCCTTGTGTCACATCCTCTCTATCAGTCTCTTTTACTTTTATTTCTATATTATCTATAACTAATGGAAAGTCAAGGTTTTTATTTTATTTAGCAAAATTTTCTTTTTTCTGTTTGTGTGTGTTTTCTTATAGCAAAGCCAGATCAGGCTGTCTGCTGAGTCCACTGAAGGGAATCAAACTCATGATTTTAATGTTGTAAATCAATTGATTTTCCACTGTACCACTAGGGGATTGCTTTTTTCTGAATGGAGAATTCTCAGTTACACTGTTAGTACAAGCTTCATTCCGACATGAAAGATAACTACTTGCTTAGATAAATTTGTGATGGCTTTTGATGAAAACCAGAAAAAATTGTGAGAGTTAGGGAAATTGTCTGCTCTTTGCATGTTATTAGTCTATGTTCTTTGTTGATTATTTAATTAAATAAAAATTATATAGTGCATTAGTAGCAGTACTTTAAAAAGAAATTATAATCAACTACAAACAAAAGTAAGTACTTTATTTCTTGTTTTTCATCTTTTTATTTTATTTATTATTATAAAAGTAACTGAGATGTGAAAATAAGGATCTTTAGATTAGTGAATTTAGGTAAAGTAAATAATAATATTTTTCATGAGGCATACTCATGAGCAGCTTATGAATAATGTAATTAATAACGTAACATGACCTCCATTTTCCCCAAGTAATTTACAACTTACAGTTACAAGAATAGTAGTTAGACATGGTTTGAAGGGCAATAATACAATAAAATTAAATTATAAGTAGATGTATACTGTTACAAAGTTAAAGCTACTTAGGTAAATGAACATAGTTTCATGTTACAATTTGAAGTCATTCTGGAAAGTAAATATTTTTTTGATGGTTACAAGAACAGTCAACTTGACCAATGTTGTATAGAGTTAGGGTAGAGAAAATAGCTGATAAAATATAAAATTTTAATGAAAATCGATATTTGAAATGAATTTAAGAGGGTTTAGAGAATACACAAATCAAATTTGAAATTTTTGAGGCAAAGAAAAGTATTTTTAATCTTAACACAAAAATCACTTTGCACACAAACTATTTAAAACATGTGCTCAATATATTCATGGAGAAATCTTTAGTAGAAACTCTTCATTAAGGAAACTGGTTTTTCCTCTATAAAATACTTACAATGTTTACTTTTACAATGTCAAAAAAACACCCAAAAACATACAAGTTGAAAAAGTATTTACAAAATGATAAAAGCATATAACCCAAGTGTTTTTTGAAGAAAACTGTGAACTTTTCTTTGTCTGTTTAACCTTGAAGAAGAAAGGTCAACTTTTCAAAAGCACTTAAGTAATGGGGTTTTTATCACTTTGTAATATCCACTAAATATTTACCAAATTTATTAAAGATATGCACACTGTATTAAAAGTTATAGTATTAAAACTATATACAATTAAAAATGGTCCCGTGTTTAATCCCTGAGGTGAACTCCATAGTGAAAGAGTTAACAGTTTATTATTATATACATGTTTTGTATATTCAGCAGTTTTATTTCCTGATGTTCCAAAGGTCTTCAGAAGCACATAAGTTTAATTTATTTATTCAAAATTGACAATTCTGCATGTTATTCATGTTTGTTAATAAACAGTGGTCTTTCAATAAATGAGTCTGTTGCAAGTAATACAATGTGCCCAGCTCTAAGTGACCTCCTTCAAACACTTATTTGATAAATGATACATGACAACACCATTGTGAACATTCATAACAAGTAGTACGTTTGTAAACATTTTTTTATACCTCTGCATATGAACATTACTTGGGCTTATGTTATAAGCACTAAGTACATTTTGGGTTATATATAATAATTTAAAATTAAACAAATCTCCATGGTGTTTTGTAGTCTTCTATATTTTTTATATGTAAAATGAAAACGTTTTGTTCAAGCTGTTCATGATTTTTGAAAATTTAGTTGATGTGTTAAGATCAGAAAATTCTGAAAGACTTGTATTTTAAATGCAATTCATGAAATAAATTTATTTTTGCTGTCATCTGTAAGTTTCACCTCTCAGTTTGTTATCATTATCCAACACTAAAGGCTGATGGGAAAAATGATTTGAAATGTAGTTCAAAAATATAAATTTTAGACATACTCATATACTAAATATTAATTATTCTTTTTGTTACAGTATGTAAGTGGCTTGTGATTACCATAACAAGAACTCCTTTTTGTGCACCTCCAGAAGTTTTCCGCTTGCTACGTGTGGTAAAGTTTGTTGTTACCTTAATTTAGATCATAATTTCCAAAAGTATCATGTACATTTTGCTCATTATTTGCTATTTAGTAATGACTCGCTTAGAAGGAAAAGGATATCATGTTGAAAATTTCACATTTTAATTTTTTTTATACTAATACAGAGAACAGCTGGTATACAGTTTTTGTTTATACACCTGAAAAGATTGTACAATATTTGTTAGTCCTCTAACTTATTAATGACATGGATAATGCCTAAAATAAGTTATAAGTGCTAAGAAGGTCTGTTTTCTGTAAATGTTTCATGTTTTGCAAAATTTATCACTTCTTCGTCAAAAATATTAATAACATTTTGAGTAGATTATGTTGTTGTTTTTTTCCACACATTGTGCCAAAAAAGGTGATTTTGAAAGTTTTGAAAAATTAATATTTTTGATGATAAATCTTTAAGGCTGTTACTATGGATATGGGCCATTCAGCTTTTTCAGTCATAGTTAGTTTTAAGACTAGCTCAAAAGGAATTATCTTTAAGATTGAAATTGGCTATTCAAATTTAATTACACAGTTTCCCTGAGCAGGTTCTCACCTTTTCAAAATGATGTAAAAGCTAATTCTCAGAAATATTATTTTATTAGTATGTTCATTTGACTTTGACCACTATTCAGGGTGAAAGCACGTTTCAATATTTGTTTCAGTAATGTATTTTTCATTCAGAAAATTTATAAGAATGGGCTGTAGGAGTTTTAGAACCAACTTGAAGTTACGATACTAAATATAATAGTGACTATTTTAAAATCATTTGTCTGTTACAACATACTCTGTTTTTGATATACTTATTTTATTGTTTTGAATTTGATGTAGTAAAGGTGTTGTAATGTATTTATTTTTCAGCTGTGCATAATGCAGAGTGATACTACTGATGACGAGTTACAAAAAGAGTGTACAGTTGCACTAGCAGTGATGGGTCAAGCAGTTTTGCAAATAGAGGTGTTAGAAGCTGCAATTAATACTATAAAACAGGTATAAAATTAGTTTCCATTGTACTTCTACTGTTATTATTTTTCTCAGTGTTTAAAGACTATAGAGTTTTTGCATATTTACTGTTATATACTTGTGAAATTGTTATCATTAAATTGTATGGGGCTTATTGACTCATCTCTTATGTCAGCTTCTCAAAATAGTTTTATATTTTTGAAATTATATAAGAGTCTGAACAATGTTCGTGCTTTACTGATATGAGTAACCGAGGAGAAAGAGAACTTTATATCATTACCACGGTTAGAAATTATGAAGCTAACAAACAGTAGTTGACAAAAAAATTACATGATTCAAGCATAATATTTAAAAAGAGTGCTTCTTGAGAATTTACATTTTAAACCAGTATCAGGCTCTTAGAGTATAAGCTTATAAACTTGTTTTAATTACCTTGTGTTGTTCTTTGCCTGACACACCACAGACGTGGAGGAAGATATAAAACACGTGCATCATAGAGGTTAACACTTTTCTTATATTCCTTTGTCTCTATGTGGTTGCATCTTGTATTTACAATGAAGGAAAAAGATAACTTTTCTCCTTTTATAAAATATACATAGAAAACTAATCTCTGGTATCTATAATTACATTACTGTTATTTTAGTACAGGATTTTATGCTGGTTTTGTTGTTACTTAAGTATTCCAGCTATATTACAATATCTAGATTTTGTATTGTTGATTTTTGATACCCCAATACTCATGTATCTTTACCAACTGATGTCTTACTTCTTATATAATTGTTCTTCTTATTTATTTTTAAGTTATTCTATTTTAACCTTTTTTCTACCACTTGTTTCGAGGAACTCTGCATATTTTCAATTATTTTTGGTAGATTTACTTTATCGTCATGAATATAATGTCATTTGTTTGTCTAATCAATTTGATTACAGTTATTGATAAGTTTCCTCATGGGAATACTGAGAACAACAGTGCAAATAGTTACCAAAATGACTGTTAATGTATATGGTGTCTTTTAGTTCACACTTAAGTCGTATTATGTTCTTGTTCCACACGTATAGCACTTTTCTCATGAAATGTTTTTTGTAATTAAACAGTATTACAAGTTTCTTCTCAAAGTGTTTTCTTGTAGTTGAGCTGTATTGGGGTCTTATGATATTAAAATAATTGTGATAAAAAGTACTGTTAAGGTTTTAAATGACGTCTTTCTTTTTGAAGTTGACTAAATATCATTCTTTGAAGTGTCAATAATTACATTTCACATTATTTGTGTAATGGAAGTTTGCAAATTCCATTTTATTTTACAAATTTTAGGTTCGTGAGAGCAACTCCTGGCATGCTAGGGTTGCAGCCTTGTCTTACCTACAGGTCATGGTATTTTCCAACCTTTTCATGGTGATGCATCAGCCTCATTGGGTGGAAGAAATCACAAAACTGGTTGTTAGTTTGTTGGAGGATGAGAGGGTTGAGGTGGGTGCTCAAACTTGCATTACAGTTGTGATGCTGTTTACAAAGAAGGAAATCAAATGCTGTGTACAAATATTACACATGTAAACAGACTTTTATCAGAGCTTTGAAATGCCTTTAATGAATGGACCAGGTTCATTTTTATAATGTCTTTATGGGTTAATAACACTAATTATAAAATAAACATTTTTAAAATAGTTGGTATAAATGTAATCACTTGTTACTAGATATATTAAACTTGTATGTATGTTTACTGATCAACAAAGACTCTTAGAAATTCTTTGAATGGATGTAACATATAAAAAACAAGTATATGAATGTGTGATTATGTTTGATGCACCACAAATACTTTTCATGAACACTGGAACTGTAGATGTGAGCTGAAAAGTATAAGATTTGCCTCATTTATAAAAATTTAAACCATTTAAAAAGAATAAGAAAATTATTTATAGTTCTGTGAAACTACACATTTTGATGAGCTTGTTCATGAAATAATACACAAACTGCAATATTCAAAACTTCTATTACATACATCTTATTACACTCACACAAAATCAGGCACTTTTGTATTATTTTAAAGTATTATTTAAAGTATTAATGTTGTTTTTAAATATTTTGAGATTTTTCTTTGTATATTATATATAGGAAAATGTTTTACATGCACAAGTGAAGATAATATTAAATGCATAATTCAATTAAACATTTTTCTCAGTGAAAGTTTGAAAAATTGTGATAAGCAACACGTGTATGTGAAATTCCACCCAGTTTTTACTGGACATGATATGGAGAAATAATGGAAGGCATTTTTTTTCTTTCTGATCAAATATTTTTTTTCTCAAATATTATTGTACATATCTGTTGCCGAAGCTAGGATATTCTGTAAGTGTATGTATAAGATACTGTTACATTTTATTTTAAGCTTTGGTTACTAAACAGTAATTAAACCACTGACTGGAATGTACAGTACAAAATGTTCATAAAAAACCTGCTGAGAAGCTATGATTTCTTCAAATGTAGATAATGCTTGTACGTTACATGAAGTTGTAGAATATTGTAACTGTCAAATAGCTGGTTTGTCCTTATCTAATGAAACATCTAATGTAACTGCATTAAAGAGAGAGAGTCCTGATCAAACACCACATTTGATTATAGACTTTTATTAACATGTAGAACAACTTGCAGTTGAGTGTAGTGTTTTGTTACATTCAGTAAACCTTAGAAACTTTTTTCTTGGGTTTTTTTTGCTTCAGTCCAACATTAAAAAAGTTTCACTTACAAGTTGATGGAAATAGTTTACAGCTTTTTAACCAAATCGTGTTGAGTATAGAGCTCATAATACATTTTTAACTGCTAATTGTTGAGCCTATAGCCTTTTCTATAGGCTATCAACTGCTACTTTTATATTATAGTTTATTAAGTAGGTTTATAGTTGCTATAAGTTAAGCCTTTAAACTGTGAGTAGGGTTTTGAATACTGCTTTTGAGACAAGTCTATAGCTTATCAGCTTTATAAAGCAGTGGTGTTCAAACTGTGTTCCATAGAACCTAAAAGTTCCACAAAAGGACATCAGGGGTTCCACACAAAGACAGCAGTGATAACAGGTAATGGCGGTTTATTTTTATTATTGAGTGGTGATCTGTCAGGGGCCAAATGTGTTTGTAAAAAAATTGTGAATCAGTTTATATTTAGTCTTCTCCAAACAATTACTTACACTAGCAAGCAAAATGAAAAATGTTCTTGCATATACTAATTTGCTTTTGTGTGTGTGTATATATGTATATGTGATAAGCACAGAAGAAACAACTTCTAACAAATGTTATTAAAATATTTTCGTTTTTGGAACTTGGTCATTTTCATCTACACCAGGTTTTAAGGGTGGATTAATAATTAGGGTTCTGTGATAGAAGAAATGAAATAAGACAATACATGGAATCAAAAAGTTTGAAAACCACTGAGTTATAGCACTGAATGAAAGGACTTCTTTTTTTTTAACCAAAAAACCCAAAAACCTAATATGCAGTTATTACATATATACATACCTGTTGTAAAGAATGTGCTGTTCCTATCCTATAAATTTTGATGTATATTTTTGGGTGTGTGAATTATCTGATTAGATTTATATTTAATTAACTCTTTCACTTGTATACTTACAAATAAACAGTTGTCATGATACTGTGTTTATTATTATGTTGAGTTAGAAGAGAAATACTCATTTTTTGTGATGGTTCAAAAGTCCAAATTCACATGCTTGTGTTCTGTGGGGAGATTTGAATGTGCCCACATCAGTAGAGAAGTTTTGTTGTTGGTTAGAATGTGGTGTTAGACCAAAATTTTTATGGCATTTATATTTATTTCCAAACAAACAATATATATAGAAGTAGTGTATGTGTGGATACTTCTTCATTGAATTTTAGAACTAAATCCATGAGCTTGTTATTTTACACTCAAAGTACACTTGTTCTTTTCGAAACATATACATATGGATGTGTAATAAGATAAATTACCAAACTCTTAATACCAATAAAATAACTTTTGTTTTCTTGTAGGTTCGAGAAACAGCTGCAGAAACACTTGGAGGATTTCTTCATTGTGAATTTGTCAAGGTTACTGAAGAATTATTAGTAAGTAAGGTGGATGTTGATATACAATAGTGAAATTACATAATGAAGCATTGGTGAAATATACTGCAGCTTAAAGGAAAGCATCATTTAATGTGAGTATAAAGGCTTAAATATGCCTCCACACTTACAGTAGGCTCAGTCACAGTCAAAGTTTTTTATTTTAACCAGTAAACACTGTTATAACATCCCCAAGACAAAAAATAATTAAATCAGTGTTTTTACGATAAGTACCAGGAAGAGTTACCCAATTTATTGGGCATATAAACTGAAGCTACTTTTATAATTACATTTTCATGGAATATTACTCTGAATGAAAAGGAACATCTTTTGTCCATCAGTGGTATGTTTGTTTGTATAATTTCATATAAACTATTAACTGCTGTTACAATGTTTAAACATGAGTATAACTTTGTTTTGAAGCTGTTATTACTCTCATAAAAGAAATTAGTGAGGGTAAATATATGGTATATTACCATATTTATTACAGTATTAAAAGCAAAAATCCCAAAAAAAACACAATTTTTAAGGTATCTTGCTGAAACCAAAAATAAACATTAGTTTAAAAAAAAAAACATTGCAAAATAAAAGCCCTAATCATAATAAAAGCATACAAATATGTAGCTGGTGTGGCACACTCTGATTGGTTAGATGGTAACTACTCACAAAATATTTTAACAACTGTACTACCCTACTGTGAACATTTGTGGTGTTGCTGGTGCTGTTAGTATATTTACGTGCTTATTTTTGAATAGTATATATATAAAGCTAGAGTTATTAGGTTTGTTATTTCTGAAAGCTATTAAACTGTTTGGAGTGGTTAAATTAAATTACTTGTAGAGATTGAACCCATCTACAAGTTTAATATTTCATTTTTGAAAATATTAATTAACTTCCTCCTTATAAATTTCTTTTAGTATCAGTTAAGAACGTTTCATCACATTTATTTTCTTGCACTTTCTTATAATTTTTTATAGCTGTTTACAAATATGTTTTTACAAAAGAAAATTATATTAGTCGTAGGTTAATAGAAGAAATGGAGCGTGTAGATCATGAACTTTTATCAAGCACTGGAAAAAGTTTTTCAGTGAAAGCATACTCATAATTTTACTGTTGTTGAACTCATTTTATATCTTTTTATGCATTTTTAAATAAAAATTTAAAGGTCATACACTCAAAGCATAGTCATAAAAATTGTTTTTTTTTTTTTATAAAGGTACATAAAATGAATATATTTCTGTTAGTCAGATCATAAGTTTAAACACTTATCATTTCCAGTAAGAAAGTCATATAATAACTATGTTATTAATAATTTTTTGTGTTAGTGATTGCTCCAATTATTATTTTACAAGTTAATTAGAAACATGCTTTTGTTTTGGAACACAATTATTAGAGAGCAAATGAATAATTCTGGAAAAAAGTAATTTTGAGTTTTTAAGAATAATTTACTTAAAGGAGAAAAAGTGTTTGGAACTTTTGTCTCATGATTTTGTTCATTTTAGTACACTTGTGATGTAACACATAAAGTTACACATAAGATCAAAGTTTTTACTTTTGTCTTTTTTTATTTCCTATATAAGCTTTATCTTAAAATTTCATATTCTGGATTTAATGGAGTGACTGATATTTAGTCTGTTAAGATTAAATTCTTAATATAAAGTGAGATAATGCAAGTTGCAGTTATTAAAGAGACTAGCATGCAACGTGGTAATAACTTTATTAGAGAGACTAACATGTAATACAATGATTACTTTATTAAAGAGACTAGCATGCAACACAGTAATAACTTTATTAAAAAACTAGCATGCAACTCTGCACTCGGCAACAACTTTATTAAAGAAACTAGCATGCAACTCTGCACTCGGCAACAACTTTATTAAAGAAACTAGCATGCAACTTGGCAACAACTTTATTAAAGAGACTAGCATGCAACATGGCAACAACTTTATTGCAGAGACTAACATGCAACACAGCAATAACTTTATTGAAGAGACTAACATGTAATATGGCAATAACCTTATTAAAGACATTAGCATGCAACATGGCAATAATTTTATTGAAGAGACTAGCATGCAACTCGGCAATAACTTTATTGAAGAGACTAACATTCAACATGGCAATAACTGTATTAAAGAGACTAGCATGCAACTCGGCAATAACTTTATTGAAGAGACTAACATTCAACACAGCAATAATTTTATTAAAGAGACTAGCATGTAACACTGTAATAACTTTATGTGGATTTCTTGTTATGCTACAGACTTGTAGCATTTTGGTGGTGTCCTATTTTAGTATATTGTGATATTTTTGTCTTCCTATATACTGAAGCCTGCATGCTATATGCAATACCACAGAATTTGTTTTCTATATAAATTACTATTTTCTAGAAGAATTGAAATTCTCATCAAATCCTATTTTGATGATGAATAAGCTAATTGCTCTCTATAATTTTTCATTTACTCTTTTTATTTAAGGTTGAGCAGTGAATACCATTTGTGTTTGTGAATTACCAGTTAGGTATAAAGGATCTCAGTTGCTTCTAATTTCTTGTACACTGGAAATCCAATTATTTGCTATTTTTTGGTCTTTCTGTAGCATATTCTTTATCTAAATGTTTTGTGACATTGTTTTTATTGGTTCTGTCCCTAAGAACTTCAGCCTACCTTATTTTAAATGATTATAGCTAGCTTGAAAAATGATGTAGGTAAGAGTTAACATGGACCAGTTTTCTTTTCCAGGAAATTTTACTGTCCACATCATAGCTTTTTTTTATAAACAAAATCAAACCATCTAAGAAGGATAATGGGAAATATATGTAATAAACTTGAGTGTGGTTAGGAACAAATTGTGAGTCTCTGATGGTATGTTTCATTTGCACGGAGTAAATGTCGATATGCATTTAGGAATAAATTGTTCAACAGAAAGTTAACTAAAATTCGTTATCTTTAATATATAAGTGTTCATTGCATTTACTTAGTCAAACAATGTTTTTACTTACACCCAATACACTTAGTAGTTTAAATTTATTATTGATCTCCAAAACTATCATCTTCCAGTGGCTGTGTGGGAAACTTATGGGCTTGCAGTGCTAAAATCCAAGGTTTCGTTCTCTCATGTTAAACTGGGCCTAGATAGCCTATTGTGCAGCTTTGCTCTTAAGTAAACAAACCAAAATTACCATATTGTTTAAGATTTTCAGGTTAACATATTGCTGCATTTAACAACATCCCTCTTTGTTCTTTTTTATAGGAGAGTTTCAAGGTTAAATGTAGGAAAAAACTGAAGAAAAGGAAGATGCAGGATAGAGCCTCTGGCTTAGCAATAGTAGACCTTCAAGAGCTCACTGAGAGACATGCTGGGATACTTGGCTTGTGTGCATGTGTGAATGCATACCCATATGATGTTCCAGAGTTCCTACCTGATGTGCTGGTTATGTTAGGAGATCACCTAAATGATCCTCAGCCAATTCCTGTGAGTGGCTATTTCTTACACAGAAGTGAGAAAAGATAAGCAGAAAAAATGTTTATTTGAATCTGTTGGTTGTAAATGTAATATATCATTGTCGTTTTTCAACTATGGTTTCACTATAAAAATTTTAAGAAAGTGCATTATATTCTCATCTTTATTGTATGGTCTAAAGTAATTTTTACAATAGTTTGAAAAAAGTAAGTAAACTTGCAGATGAATTTTCTCATTGACGTTGTGTACTAGAATACAGTTTTTAAACCTTTTCATGAATTTTTGTGTAGTACAAGATAATTCAGAATTGTTAATTTCAAAAGGGTAATAAGAGTCATCTAAACTGTATAGAAATTAATTGAATCAAAATACAAGATTATATTTTCTAACCTACAACTAGGGACTCTTTAAAAAAAAAAAAAAAGAGGTAAACAAATTAAGCTGAAAATAGTGTTTACATTATTTTCTCAAGCTGTGTATCATATTTTGATTTTACTAAAATAGCTAAATACTGTAGACATGAAATCAAGTTAGGATTTATAGCTTATACAACTTCTGTCTGAAAAATATAAACGTGATAGTTGCTTTACTCAATATTAAGTTACTAATAGGCTTAATTTGACATTCTCTATCTATGTAATAAAAAGAAAACTAATGTTTATATGATGGCATTATCTTAACGTTGTTGTCTCTGAATTATTTGTTGTTTTTTTCAGTCTACAATCAAGAAGACACTTTCCAATTTCCGCCGCACACATCATGATAGCTGGCGAGATCATAAATTAAAGTTTACTGATGACCAACTAGCTGTTATTACAGATCTTTTGGTTTCACCAAGCTATTATGCTTAATATCAGGTGCTAGATAAAGAAGAAAGAGATGGAAACAAAAAGCTATTTGATACTGTAAAAGAAAGCTTATTCTGAATGCTCTTAAAAAGGAATTTATAAAAATTTGTTTTCAAAAAGAGCTTGAGATAAATCTTGGAAATGTTTTGTATGAAACTTATTGATATATGGGACTTTATAAAAATTATTAAAAAGTGAGAAAAGAAAATATTAATGTATCAGTTCCTTAACTGCCATTAAATAAGCTGGACATCAGCCACATAGGTTTATGAATTTGTAGTGAAGTGAAATTTTTAATATGTAAAATGATAAAGCTGTTCTGCTATGAACAAAGTTTGACAAATACATAACATGAGTTGGTGAACTCTGCAATCTGAAATACATAGTTGTGAGGTTGAAAGTTTGCTCAAACTTCACTTAGTTTATAAGGAAACTTACAAATCAAACAAAGTCCAGTATATAATTTAATAATCAGTCTTTTATTCCAAAACAAAACCTAAACTATAGCTTGATAAAGAATTTTGTTACCTTTTAAAACAAACAAGCTATAAACAGTAGTTTGAGTGCTATTTAAAGTTATTAGTTTTGAGTCAAAATCTTTAGATTTATCTTTGAAATTTTGCTATTTAAAAACAGTTTATACACTGTGCTTTCACTCTCAATATTCAGTTGTATTATAAAATGTCTTCAACACAAAAAGTAACAATCAGTTTTATAATGTACCAATTTCCAATTGCAATTAGCATATAGTAGCTAATCATCTTCTAATGATTTTTTGAATAAAACAAATTAACAATACTTTATTTTTGTAATTAATATTTTTCATGTTTAATTGCACATGTGTGTTTCAGCACTTTTTAGTGACTTGTTAGAAAGAAATATGATTTAATTCGTTTTTCAACCAAATACTGCTAGGTTGTTGATAAAACAAGTATACAAATCAGTGTTACATTTTTTTACTTCACATATTGAGCAACTTATAAATGGATTTTAAATAAATGTTTTGGAAAAAAACAAAAACCATCACAGGAAAAGGAACTGTAGTAGTCATTTTTATAACGTATATGTCTGTAATGTGACCAAAGTTCAGGTATGCATTACAAAGATGAGTATTAATTTGTTATATAGATCGAATTTTTTATTTTCTCAAGATCCCCCTCCCAAGTGGCTTGTTGGTAAGCTAGGGACTTTGTAATGCACATTTTCAGGAAATGAACCTTCACACTTGTGATTGACCATTGTGTAGCTTTGAGCTTAACAACAAAATAGCACTTACACTTTCTCTTTCAAGCATCTTAATTTCTGTGTTCTTTTTAATTTTTGAGAAACCATTGTTTTAAAAACTGTGAGAATTTTCTCTGAATCTCTGCTTAAAATATTTATGTATTACTGTCAGAAGAAATATGAACATCCATTGCATCTTCATACCTTTCTTTTAATTGCAAAAACATTTGCTGATACAATTTAAAATATTGTATCAGCTATTAATATTAACTCAGGAGAGTTAAATAATGTTTGTCCAGCAATGGGCAAATAAAAATAGACCAAAAGTTCAATTTGGTAGAAGGGAAGTGACATTGTAGTAAACATTTATTGATCAATATATGTTTAATTTAAAGTCAGTATAAAATTTAAAGAAGTCAGTAATAACATATAGAATAGCTGCATGTGAAATTATGTAGTTATATGTTTTAAAATATGCTGTGAAATCTTTCAAATCTTCAAGTTATTTACAATCACTTTGCATGTTGCAATTTTGCCCTTTTTTTAAAAACATGTTTTCTCTGTTGTTGGAAATGAGATGTGTCCATTTTCAAAAAAACTAGTGAACTTTTCAACTTACTCTTCTGCAGTTAGAAGCTGCTACAAAAAACTAGTGGATTATTTTAATTTGTTTTTCTACAACTGGAAGTGAATACTATTTCTCTTTGTGCTGCGTACTAAACACTAGTAAGTTTATTGCATGCACCCTAAAGTTTAGTTCTGTAACAACACATTTGTAACAAAATACTACATTGTATTTTAAAGATGTACTATTTGCATCAGAAAGGTAACTTGCTTTTTTAATTTATTCAATATAATAGTTGGAGATATTGTTTTTTGCCCATCATGAAGTGGACAATGTGATTAGCAAAAAAATAATAAAATAATGATATTTTTTTCCTTTACCGCCTGCAGATAGTTTAATTTTTGTTAATTCATGTATATTTTTTATTAAATATTATACTTATTAATAATTATAAATAATTTAAAGGCATTGATGCTTAGCTTATAATCATATGAAGAACCTTAAAAACTTCTAATTTCTAATGTCTCAATAAGTGTTGTCTGAGCTACAAAGTTAAAAAAACGTTATATAACTCAAAAGATACATCTGTTTCGTGTTCAAGCATCAGTGCCTTTAAATGTTCAAATTAAATAAATGTAGTAATTGTGTTCTAAAAAAAAGAATGTAGTAAATTCTAGCATGCATAGCTAGGGATATTTTACAGTAACCTCAGTAAATATATACTTACCTTAAAAGAACTGACTACCTGTACTGTAAGAAATATCTGATTAGATGTTCTATATGTACTTACATATAAATGTAGTTTGGGCAGTTCAAGAATCAAATAAAATTGAAAATAAATTTTCAGACAGGTGGCGTAAATTAGTTGTTTTTGTTTTGTTTTTAAAGAGTGCTATAATTATAACTTTTTGACATTTACTTCAGTGATTTACTAATATAATATTGAAAATATTGAACAAGAACTGTTGTAATAAGAAATGATATACTCTGAAATATGTCAGTCTTGTTTCTCCTTGGAGAAGTTAGTCATCCTTTGTATTTGAAATAAAAGGATTTGAGTTTTGTACTCTGTCAACCTAAAAGATAAAGTAATGGACAGCCCACAACTATGTAAGAGTAACGGGTTAACAGTTACATGTTTAGCATTAGCCTGAACAATTATTTGATGTAATTTCCTGTTTCCTTCAGCTCCTTATTTTCTAAAAGTTGCTTGATGAGTAGGCTGTTTCAGTTAACACTTCCTAATGAGTTTAAAAGAACAAAAAGTGGAATATTTTTAATCTGTTGTACATTTTCTCTGCCATGAATTCTTTAACACATATTACTTAATACCTAAAAAGCTTGTATATATTTTTAAATATTTCTTTAACAAGTTATTAAAAAGATGAAGAGTTGCTTCACTTGTTTAACAGGATCAAGGATTAACTGCAGTTTGCAGATTTACACAATTTCTATTGTCAAATTAGCCATACATCCAATTAATTCAAACCCAATGAATGAAACTTTAGATGGGTGAGAGTGGTAGGGTTGGAGAAAAAATACCAGTACAAGTAGACCCAATTCAAAATTGTCTGAGGTGGTAAAATGAAATTAGTATGTGAGGCTCCTTTTAACTGGATGATTGGCAGAAGGCAAACCAACCATAAAATGTCTTTCAAAGTCTAAAGTATTTTGGAAACACAGTGAATTCTTTAAAATCCAACAACATTCAATTGAAAAGAATCTGCATAGGAATAGGCTTTAAGTTTTTCACTCTCTGCCTTAATGGTGTACTCATTTTGCCTGTTTGTTTATAATTACGTAAAATAGATATATGTCTTTCATCAGACATTTCTATTTGCTATTTCTTTGTTATTAGACTATGATCCAATGAAAGAGAGGGAGAATGTATATGACATTTCTCTGAAATGTCTTCTGAAATTAAGGACTTTTTTTGTGAAAAGTAAAATTTATCACTACATTATAAAGTGTCACATACTCCATACTTGTTTTCTGTCTGATAAGCTGTCATATTGCAGAAATGGAAAACTGGGGATTTCAAACACCCAAGAAATTGGTATACACTTGTGTAATTTTCTCCTACATTTTTTTTCAGGAAAATTAATAAAGCATCCATAAGTGTTTTTCAGAAGACCTAGTTTTTTAATGTCTGATCTGTTGTCTGCTCATGCACAAGTTTATTTGTACAGTTATTGCATTTTCTATTTTTAATACATGTTAACTGGTCTGTAGTTTTGGGCATTGGAACATGAATTAAAAGTCAACATAGTCCAATATTTACTGATCATGCTACCAATAAATAATATTGATAATTAATGTTCCAAAACGGTCCAGAGTACACCAGCAAGCATTTAAACCCTTCTGACAAGATCTGCTCAGATATGTGACCTTCACAGCCTGGAACCCAAGGCTTGGCTGAAGTTTAATTTGTTGTTTTCATCCCTTATTTAAAAATTTCAATGAGTATTTAATAAAGTTATGATTAGATGTAGTTGTAATGGTTATAACTACACCTCACATTTTAAACAAAATATTGTTAATCTTGTGTTGAGTGATATTGATTGCAGTCACTGTAATATACATAAATGTTTCTACATGAAGTCATGGTTATGTGTACAAACCATCTTTTCAACCATAACTATGCAGCTAAACAAAATTATATATATATATATACACACATACATGTGTATGTATGCAAGAGGTAATCATTCATGACCATACCTTTGTATGGTCATACATAACTGTATAATATTGTGTAATAAGTGAAATTAATCCGTACATTTCTACAACTTTTAAGTGACAGTGCAGGGCTATATATATGTATGTTGTGGTGTCCTAGAATAAAGTTGTCATATGTAATCTATAATCTTAAGTAGCAGTAATTAGTGGAATAACTGAATTGGAACATGTATTAGTTTATAAATAAAACAAGTAGTCTAAAGAAGTAAAGAAAAGCTGGAAAAACAGATTTGAAAAAGTACAGAAAGGTTATTAGAGTAATAAAGAACATTAGTGATAGAACAAAATATCTGTGAAAGGAATTGGTAAATGCAGAGATTAAACCAACTAAATCTGCATCTGCACAGGAAAATCCTATTTAAAACTGTAATTACAATTAATGTGGAGTAAGAGATCCCATTTGATTCCACATCTATTACTATGCCATCTCTTGCTGCAGGACATTCCTTGACTATTCCTGCCATCTCACCATTATATCCAATTCCAGAACTTAGCAATTTAGTTCACTAACATTGCCCAACCATGAAGTCAATGAATCATGATAAAAATGTGCCATTGGAGTTGCATCAAATTCAGTTCAAAATAACTTCAAGAGTGAACAGGTTAAAAATGCACTATTCGTTTTTAATCTTGCTGTCATTTAAAAGGACAAATTTTAATAAATTTAAGTAGTCTTTCAGCTGACAGCCTAAACAACTGTCACAGTACTTGTAGCTGCCTTGTTCAATAGGTTTGAAATAATACACCAGAAAGAAGTATCCGGAGCAAACTTCTAAAACAGGGTACAGAAGAAAGAATAGGCCTTAACTGAATTTATAGATTAAGGAAAGCTTGTCAAGCTATCTTACCCAGAAATATTTAATGAAATAATGGATTCATTGGGGCATCATCAGTTTATAGATTCCAGAGTAGCAGATGAGGATGTGAAAGTTAGGTTGAAGAAAAGTAGGTGTACGTTTTTAAAAAAAAAAAACTAGTTAGTATCATACATCTCGGTGTGAATAAAGACTTCTGAGTTTTATTTATTTTATCGTTTTTGTTGTTACTGTTCAATTTATTCTTTGTTTAATAATTATGAACTTGCATTTTGAGCGTACTTTAGATTTTTTGTCGGATATCTGTGTATCTTAATAGAACATCTGTACCTAACACAAGGTAGATTAAAATATCACACATAATGACACTTTAAAGGAACACGTAACTAAAACTAACAACAATTTCTTAATTGACTGTTGTGATTTGTTTCTTTTCACAACTTTGGTCTGTTTTTTTTTCATGTTTTCAGATGAAACTGATTAAAAAAAAAAGAGAGATAGGCTCGCTGAATAACAGAATAATAGTCAAGAAACTTGTAATATATTTCCGAGTTTGTTTTTTTCTGCTTAATTGGTTATTTGACGATAGATGTCGGTTTCTCTTGATCACACTGATTTGGCTGAGATCGTCTGATAAGGCTGTTTAAACATGATTGACGATGACCGAAGAAGGTCGAAACGTTGTTCGCTCTTCTACGTAAAATATTTTCTCAACCCAAGCGAGCCGTTTTTGCATATTTATTTCTCTACAAGTGGGTTTTCTCGACATCATTGACACTTATAAAATATTTATTTTTTTTATGCGATGTGTCTTAAAATCCGTCCTCCCTTCTCCAGGTGACTGAGCAGGAAGTCTGGTGGCTCGTAACGTTAAAAACGGGGTTTTGATACTCATAGTGAGCATAGCGTAGATAGTCCATTGTGTATCCTCGTTCTTAATTATACAAACAAACGCACAAACTAAATACGTTTGTTTTGAATTTCGCGCAAAGCTACATGACGACTGTCTGTGCTAGCCGTCCCTAATTTAGCAATATAAGACTAGAGCGAAGACAACTAGTCGTCACCGCCAACGCTTGTGCTAATATTTTACCAACAAATAGTGGGGTTGACCGTAACTTATAACGACTCTCACGGCTAAAAGTGCAAGCATATTTGGTGTGACGGATATTCGAATCCACGATCCTCAGATTACAAGTAGAGCATGCTAACCACTTGGCCATGCTGGGCTAACTGAATGAGAACGAGAGAACTTACAACTTTGTACTTCGTAAAATAGAATAATTTCCAGCAAAATGTACTAACCACCCATGCCACTTGGCAATATTATAAAATAAAATGAGGAAGACATAACTTTAATAGTACCTGAGTGTCATAAGTCAAAAGTGTAATTTTTTGCTTGAAAAAAAAAGGCTTTCCAGTGGCACAGCTGTTTATCTGAGGGTTTATAATGCTAGAAGTCGTGTTTCCATATTATTGGTGAGCTAAACACAAATTACCCATTGTGCTTGATTAAAAACAAAGGAATCAAATTCAACCCAAATTGTCTTTCACGCCTTAGAGTGACGATTTATTTCTTTAGCACATTGAAAGGTATAGCGAAAATTATATTTCATGATTATTGCTTTTTTTCGTTTTGTTTTACTTATTGCAGTTACATTTGTTTTAAATTAGCACCTTTTATTTTTATAATAATTTCCTACACTGTCCATAAACTACATTAATAGTAAACCAACAAGAAAATGTACAGGGTGACCCATAAGTCCTACCCTACCCATTCATATACCTTATGTATCTGGTGTATCTGTGTGGTGTCACTAGTATTTTTGCGCTATTGTACTTACGTACTTGTCATAATACGCTCTTCAAGTGTAAATGGTCTTACATCGGCATATTTCTCTGAAAATAAAAAAAATTATAATACATTCCTAATTGAAAATAACAAAATAACATATGGAGGGGTTGGGACTTACGGACCATTCTGTAGTCTGGATCTGGGGATAAAATTAACGCAGTGGATTAATTCCGGCTAATTAATCAAATAAATGTATGAAATTATTATTTTGAATGCAAATGAATTATTTCATTATCATATTTGATAATTTTCCCAACAATTTAAATTGGTAATGTAGAACACTTAACAAATACATTTTGTTGTTTGTAAAGTATCCTAATCTTATCGAAGGTTAAATTTATGTTTCACGAGAACAGCAATTAGGCTTGCAATAAATTTTGTTCGTCTGCTGTTGTCAAAATTTTGTAGTTTAGTAAGTGAAAACAGGCATGCGATAAGTATTTGCAATGAAACTCAATATATTTTGTTCGTTTTTTATTCTTTGTATTTGTTTTTTTCTTAATTTGGTTTGAAAGTATTAACTCATTTTATATTTGGCGTGTTCTTCTTATACTATATAAAAAGCGTTTACATTAAATTTTAAGTTCGAATTATTATCATATTGAGTTGAGAATTAGATATTAATGCCGGGTGAATGTGTTTTTTAAATTGTAATTTTAACGATTAACTACCATAGATGTCAGAGTACAAGGGTATACCATGGTTTCTTTCGTTCAAGGCAATGTTAAAGCATTGAATATTGTTATTATGATAAGGAAATGTTCTAGTACAAGTTACTACAACTGTCAGCTTAAATAGTGTTCTTTAAAATTTTTGAGGCAACTTAACCCCACTTTGTTTGTTTCAACGTGATATTAATTCATTGTGTATAATTGAGTAGTTGATGTATTTTTGTTGATTAAAAAAAAACTATAATTGCAAGTGGCCTAAATATATTTTTTAATTGTCTGGCAAATATTTTAATAATTGTGTACCAAACTTCGATTCCAGTTTAGTTATTTGTGTTTATAAAATTCAGAAGAAATTTGAGAAAGTGTTTCCTCCTTCACATTCTAGTCACAGATTATGATAATGTTATTAACAGAAAATTTTATTTTACGCATTCTTTTCCTACATATAGGAGAGGAGAATATGCTAAAAGTTACTGAATTTATTGAGAACAATGAAGAATGCAAAGCCATATCCTGCACCATTTGCTCATTTGTTTAGGAGGTAAGTGTGTAATCTTGTGTTGGAAACATTGTTTATGACACTAACACACGAATATTGGGAATATTTAGTGGCAGTTTGTATGTGTGTGTGTTGGCCTGTATTTAGCATTTCTCATAACTGCTTTGATATGGAAGCTAATACAACTGCCACAGTTGTTATACTGTATATGTACATCTTAAATATTGTAAAAAATGGTATGCAGAAAATAGTTTCCAATTTTTCCAACTTATTAATTATTAGTTACTTCTGATAAAAAGTTAGACAACCAGATTAGAAACTAAAATGTGTGAAAAGGATATGTTCCTAAGGGAAATTTGACCAGATATCCATCTTTCACCTTAGTTTTTTTGTACTCAAATTTAATTAAATATTTTAATAATTAGATAAAAACAACAAAGGAGTTTGTTGTATTTTTGGGACTTATGACTAGTCCGTTCAGTTGAACCAGCAGGTTGAGACCCATTTCTGTTGACGGGTCAGTTCATTTTGGACTCTATATTTAATGTATATTAACTATGTTAGATCTAGCTCCATGATGAATTACAGTGAAAATAACTTAATGGCTGTCATAACTGGCACTCAAAATACTTGGTTTGAACAGAAATTTGTAATATTTTATAAATCAGTTTTTGGGGTTGAGGGAAATCAAGAAAAGAGGCAATCCAACAAAAGTAGTCAATAGAAAAAAAGACTTTTTATCCCAGGATTGGTAGGAGTATTAACTCTTTTATTGTTAGACAGAGAATGATGTTTTGACCTTCCTAGGTCATCTTCAGGTTCACCCTCTTTGTTAATCTGAAAATGACCTAAGAAGGTCAAAACATTATTCTCTGTTTATTGATAAAAGTGTTGATACCTGTACCAGCTGTTCTGAGATATATTTTTATTTCAAGTGGGTTTCTTGTCATCAAGGAGAAAAGGCTTTCACTTCACTAAATTAAACATTTTAAGAGGGAAAGGAGAAAGACCTAGTTTGTTAAGAATTTTGGAAGCTAGGTCAACAAGATTGCAAATTTTGTTATACATAAATTATAGAATATTTATTTGTTTAAAACAGTTGCTTTTTTTAAAAAAACAACAACAGGTGTAGCCTATGTTTTGCTAATGACTTTTGAAATTGATTGCAGATTTGTCGGTGGCCAAAAAAATTTGCAGTGGGTCAATACTCATTAGCTAAGAATGATCTTTCATGTACTACATATCTAGCAGTTAATGATTTACAAGAACAATAAAAATAATAATAATAATATGTATGCTGTTGATAATTTCAAAAAAGTATATTATCACAAATTATTCAAGTTATCAGAATGGATGGTAATTGATATTTGTTGTTGTAAAATTATATACCACTGGCTCCTTTTAGTAAACACATACACCATTAACCTTAAACAAGAATGATGATTGATATTTATTTTTTAATACAAAGATTTTATTCAAATCATATCATTGAGCTTGAAGACAAATTTGTCTCCTAATTTACTATTACTAACTCACTAAGTTAAGTGTGAGGTGATCATAGCTTATCAGTATTCAATTTTTTTGGACTGCTGGGTATTTATTATTTGAAGAATCATTCCTTATTGCTGGGTATCCAACTACTGGTAACAAAAACTTAGTTTCGTACCCAACCTCTCTAGCTACTGACAACCCACTCAGTCAACCAAGAATTAAAGTCATTTTTAACTTGTTTTTAATACCTCTCTTCAAATTATTCAAATAGTTAATTGATTTGTAAAGAACTGATAAAATGCCAGCTTTTCTAACAAAGATATCCAAAATAATATCCTGGCCATTATCACTGAAAATGGTTTTTCTCGGGGTTTACTTGAAGATGACTGCAGATCAGCATCTGAAAAATAGGATGAAAGTGAATTAATAATCATTATTATTTGGAAGAAAAATTAAACCTAGTTTGTCATCAGAAAAGTGATTTATTAAAGAAAATTACAACTCCAAAGCAAACAATGTGATATTCAAAGAGCTAATGCTATCAGTAAGCTTTATGATGTCATTTCTCTCAAAAGTTTTTTCAGTTCATTTTTTGGCAAATGAAGTTTCTCTTCTTCTTCTTTGATTAATTCAGTTTTTATAAAACATCTTAAAATATTCTAAATCACCTTCCTTATCTTCATTTAACCAAGATTCAGTAATACCAACAGCTTTTTTGATTTAAGCAACATACTGAAAATATTTCTAGTATTTGTAAAAAAAAACAGAAAAAAACAATTTACCATTAACAGTTTTACTAATATTACCTCATAACTCCCAGAATCTGTGAGTTGATCCATGTAGATCAAAATAATTTTGTATTGACTCTTCATATATGTGTTAAACAATCTTTGAAAAGTAATTCCATTTAGTGTGTTCCAAAACAACTAATTTCTTATGTATTGAGTGCAGCTTATATTATTTCTGCTCTTATACTGGAGAGAGGAGAATGAGTTCTACAGAATAAACCATAAGAAGAATTTGTAATGAGATGAAATCAGGGAATACTACATATAATTTGATCACTGAATTGTTTTTTACATGGTTGACTGTTTCAAGTTCTGTGATATTACTTCTAGGGTTGTTTAAGTGAATTGTTCAATACCTTAATGGAATTACATGGTAAACAATAAAACTGTTTTTAGTGTTGAACCTTTGTATATTGAAGTAATTGTGTTAGAGGTATTTAAAGATTTAACTGAAAAATTGGAAATTCTAATCACGTGTACGGTGAGTGATACTGCATGATTTTGGTTTATTAAGATAATTAAACTGGTGATTTTGTTTTGTTATATAACATGTGAATTTAAACCTAGATTATTAGTCACTATTCAGGTTACAAAGACACTGAAAGACTGCAATAAAAAACTGTATTTACACTGTAGTGTATGGAGTTTAAAAAATTGGTGGCAGAAAATGCGATTTATCCACACACAAAAGTAATAGAACTTAGTAGCTAATGAGTTTACTAAATTATTAATTGTTGAGCTTATTAGTTGATTAATTCATTTTATTTATTATTTTAAGGAAATGGTTAAAAACATTTAAAGAACTAGTTTGGATACCTATGGTGGGCAAAGCACAGGCAACCATTTAATTAATTTTGTAACATTGCATATAACGGTAAACAAACATAACATTTTGATTCCCTGGATAGTCTTAATTATAAATAATAATAATAATTGGGAAGTGTTTATTTCAGTTACTTTATTATTTTTATGAGTTCTGACATAAATTGGTTAAATTGAACAAACATGGAATAGTTGAAAATAACAATTATGAAAAATAATATTGGCATTGTTTTAGACTAATTAATATATTTTCAACTTCACTAGTTACCATTTATGATAATTACTGTTTCTGCTTCTTCCAAGCATCCAGTAATTGGAACCAATCACATAATGATCATAAATACTAATTTTGATTTGTTATTTAATTTCATGAATTAATTATGATTTATTTTACTGACCTATTTGAATAATTGGAAGCATTGACTTTATTTATTTTTGTGACATTAACCAACCTAGTTATAATTCTGATTACTCTATAGATCAAATAATTGAATGTAGTAATATTTGGAAACAATGGCTGTTTCTTTTTATTACAGTAATCAATATAACTGTAATTTTAGTATATCAATAATTTTATTGCACTGATTAATGTAATTAACATTCATAGGTGATAAAGTTCATCATCAAGTTTAGCATAAGAGAACTCATTAATTTGTAATTACAGTTCTCCATATTGGGACTAAGTGATGCTCTCAAGAATTCTAAATTTATATTAAAAATAACTTTGTTTATCTTATTTTTAATTAAGAATAGAAGTTTAAAACTAAATACATCTGAAGTGGGCTGAACACACTGTAGGTTTAATTTTCTTTAAAGTTCAGTGCAGATTTAAATAGGTGCATTATAACTAAGTAATTATATTACTACTAAAAATGCACATTAGTTCTCTTTTGTAGAATGTTTTTATTATTTATAACTTTTTAATTAGTATTGAACATGCTTGTTCTAGTTTTTCATACCAGACTTAAATGCCCTTGACAAATCTTAATTTGCAAAATTCTCTACCAACTTTGGTGTGCTCTCTATCTAGGTACTGTATATAAGCGTCTCATTCAGATATCACTGTTTCTCAACAAAGTATTCTGCACTGGTTTCTATGAATAAGAGTGTTGTGATCATTCATGGTTGGCATTTCTACTGTTAGTCTTCATTTATACAGTAAAACCAGTTTAAGCTGGAAACTGTATTGGGTGGAAACCTGTACAAGCCAGAAATATCGAAATTTTGCAGTATTATTTTATAGTTTCTCTTATAAAAGGCCTTCTATATGGTGGAACCTGTGTAATGCTGACAGAAAACTGTTTCATCTGCCTCATCTATCAACAAGTAGAATTAGAACCTGATAAAATGTTTTTGATTGAATATTAATTTCTCATTTAATTAATAATTTGTTTAAGTATTAATAAATTCTTGGACATTTTGTTACAGTAAGTATTAGTTAAATATATTTTGTTCTTTTTTTGTTGTCATTATTTTTGCAGTTAAATTAGATTCATGATTTGTAGAAATGTATATCTTTTAAGTGCAAAATTGTACTCACAAAAAGAAATAAATTCCTATCTATTTACCTTTATTTTAAAAGAAAGGTACTAAATACTCTCATTTGTTTTTAAAAAGCTATTAAATATGCATGTAATCTTTTAATGCATATAGGATTAGGGTTAGGGTCAAATTATTTGTCATTACAACCCAATAGATATTGCAAATGCAGACAAAACAGCTATGTTTTTCAGAGCTCTACTCAATAAAACATTGCAGATTAAAGGAGAAAAATGTTCTGGAGGTTGCTATTTGAAAGAACGACTGACTGTAATTTTGGGTCACATTTGCTAAGGGGAAACCATGGGTAATAGGTAAAAGTGAAAATCTGTGAACTTTGTGTGGAATAGAAAGCAAAATAATAAAGCTTGGATGACATGTGCTGTATTTGAGGAATTTTTGAAATTAAACAAAAGAATGGAACAAAAAAATAGGAATATTTTACTTTTCCTAGATAATGTAACTTGTCACTCAAAAGTTCAACATTCAAATATTAATTTAGTTTTTCTACCTCCATGTACATCAGTTCTACAGCCACTAGATAATGGAATTATACAGTGTATAAAAATCAAATACAGAAAACTGATGCTTCAGCATATTATTGCAAACTTGGATGACTAAGAGAGCATCTGAAATTACCATGAAAATTGATGTGTCAAATGCAATTGCATTCTTAAGTCATTTAATCAAATGCATAATAAAGTGCTTTTAAAACTGTGGATGTATTTTTGATAATGGCGGAGATTGTGAAGAAGTTGCTTGTTATGACGATTCTAGTGAAATCTGAACTCTTATTAAGAAAACTGATGTAGATGATTTTGTGAACATGGAAAGTTTTGTGAACATTGAGAAGAATGTTTTAACAGAAATTGATGAAACTGATTTAAAATCTGTAATAGAATCACAAGATGGTAACAGTGTGAGAGATTCAGAAGATGAACAAAATGGAAAAGAGAGTGAGAAAATAGAAATTCCTACTTCATCACAAGTGTTAAATTACATTAATGCTAGCAAATTGTATGCAAAAATGAAAGAAGAAAATGAACTTCATGAAAGGGCCGTAGAATTGGCATTCTCTTTTAACTGGATGTCAAAGCCCATTAAAAAAAAATGAAACAGTTGAAATTGGACACTTTTTTCAAATAAATATGATTAATATTTTGTGTACTTATGTATATTTTGAATGTCTATTTTTGTTCTTATTCTAATAAATATAGCATAAACAGTATATTAACTCTATTCACAAACATCTTACTTCCCTTGAGTCAAGCAAGTATAATGTTCTGCTTAAAAATTAAGGTAATTAAAGAAATGCATGTTCACTATGTCTAAGCCAGAAATTTTACTCGGTCCTGTGGGATTCCACCTTAGACAGGTTTTACTGTATATATATGTTACTTTAATTGCATATGATTGTACTCCTTCCTTGCTGGCAGAAGAAGACATCCTTCAACTTCCCACCACTTATCTGTTATGACCCTAAAGAGGTGGCTTCACATGTTGATTTACATGGCATATAATGAATTAATCATTACAGAAGAAGAATCTTTCGTATGTCGCATCTCACCAGATTAATCATATCTTTGTGTCATAAGTTGCCCAGTTGAATTTCCCTCTGGAAGGCATTGTAGAGATTGCTATGTGAATTTCTTCTAATACTCTCCTATCTTATTACTTACATGCTCTGGCAGTATACTCTTCTGAGGGCTTTCAACTACCCTCTGTAGCAATTTTTACCACATCTGTTTGATTTAATCAGAGTTGTGTATCTTCCTTAATCATATACTCTCTTTTATTTCCAGAGTCCCTTAATTTTTCACTGGATCCCATTCTGTTGTGAGTGTTGCCAAAGTAGGTATGCTTTCTGTTTTCAGTTCTGTATTAGTAACTATTTTCACTATAATTACTGTAGATTGCAACATGCTCTGTTAAAATGGAGTGTTTCATAAGACCATTTAGGTGCCTGCATGATGGAATAACCATATTTACATGAATCATCATGAGTAAACCTAAAGGGGATTCTGCTCATTCCCTGATAATCTTTAGGTTAAATAAATGAGGTTGATTTGCTTTTTAAAATGTAGAGAACTTGGTTCACCTATTGCACAGTTTCCAGAGCACCATTCCTTAGGACTCCCCAATACTTGTTACCCCGAAACTCTGCTAGTGGAGCTTCATAGTCCTTACCACCCCCAATTTCCAGCCATTGTGGTGACAGATGAAGGCTTTTCTTACAAAGTGTTTGAGTGTGTTTCTCCACTCTTTGAGAAGAGGGCAAAGTTGGGAGCCTTCCTACTGGGGTCCCTAGATATTTTTACAAGATGTCAGTATTAGTGGTACCAGCCTCTGCATGAACCTACTCATGACTTTGGTTCAGATTTAACACTATGTTATTTGTTTACAGTGTGCATGGCCCTTCTCTTTGATTAATGTTGGTTTTATATATTGTTCATGGAAGGAGATACACTATCTCATAATTCCAAACCTGTAGTGGTTCCATCCTAGGAACCAATGTTTGAGCACATGTTCCACATCTGCTCCATAATTTCAGGGATCAGTGAAATCCTCCTTGACCTCTTGGGTGGAGAGCAAGGATGAATGTTACTATTACAGCATATGTGATCCCATCATTCCCATTGTTGCCTTTTGAACTTCTCCAGGTAAAGGAGAAAGTCTGTCTAATTCAGTGTTAATTACTTTCTCTCTCTGATTCTGATGGCTCAAAACTCATTGCTCTATGGCTACAGATTGGGATCCAATCAAAAGTATATATGCGTGAGTGTGTGTCTGTTTATACAACACTGTAGTCAAATAACCCTTGCCACCAAGCTGGGATGTAGGTACCATAAACTTTTAATCTCAATGTCGAGTTGTGGAATCTTAGCTGTCTGGTTGGAGCTGGAATATACTGATGGTTACTTATATTCTGTTCCACCTTTGATACAAAAACAAGGTTCTGGAAGAAGAGCATACTTGTTCTGAATGAAGTGAGGTTCTCCCACTTCTATATCATCTTTATTTTTACCTTGGTATACCCTTGTTCTGTACAAACATTTTCTGTATGGATCCTGTCTGCACTACCCCCTCCACTTTCTCAGTGTGAGATTCCAGTTATGTTATCAGCAGAAGTGTGTATGTTTTGGAAGTTAACATTTTCCTAAACTGAAGATGTATTTCCAATAATACTCATTTCTGCTGAAACTGCCTATCCTTTCCACTAAGAGCTGATTTATGTCTTGAAAAAGTGATTACATTATTGAAATGAGGTGCTTTTATCTAGGTACTGTACAGAGAGAACATTGAAGTTAGTGGAGAAATTTGCATATAACATTTTGCCAGGCATTAGAGTGGTGGGTATAAGACTGGAGCAAGCATTCTCAATGCTCAGATGGACAAACCCTGAGGAATGAGAAATAGCTGTATTGTCAGAGAGCTAAAGTATTGTTGGAAATATATTTTCACTTTAGGAAAATGTTAACTTGTCATAATGGGATATACATAATCTTTTATTACTTTTGTCTTAGTGAGATCATGAATCATTTAAGTTATTATGCAGTTGTTATTAAGCAATTTCCATACGTCTTGATTGTAAAATAGACTTATAAGAAGATTCTTTATTTATTGAGTAGTCTCATGAAAACATTTCAAACTGTTTTAAATACATCAAGTTTTGAAATTTTGTTTACTGTCATTGACATTAAGTACATGCAACATTGTGATCTATTGTTTATTTATCAGGCCATTCACTGGTTTCTCTCCAGTAATCCCTAGTAAACAAACACAAGCTAGGTCAACAGAAGGAACGTTTTCAAATGCTGTAAGTAAAACATGATTGTCATAAATAATGTGAAATTATCAGCTTTATATACATTCTTTTCTAATTGGATTTATCTATGGGCAGGGCAAGTAACTTCATCAACTAACTATCAAATGTCATATTCTCAAAAAATAGTATTTATGTAGCTAATATAGTAGTTTTTCTTGACAAGGGGTTTGGCCGTTTGTTAGTCTATGACAGTTAAATGAAGAATTCTCTGAAGAAGTTTGTCGTGGGGATAGGTGTAATTACATATACTTCAGGTTTAAGGTATATTTAAGATTCCTGTACTATGGCCTTTGTATGAGTTATAAAAATCATAATATTTTAAAATGCAGTTATGGTCAGGATTGGTGTTATTTACTTGACCTTTGAGTATTGTTATCTTTATCTGGTTGATCACTGTCTAAGAGTTTTGAATTTAAGCCTCAGTCAGGCAGAATTTTTAATATCCTAGTCTTTTAATTAGACCTTGCTTGCACTCATCCTACCTCTGAGAGCTATTTAAGCTTAATTAATTCCATTTGTGACTATACTTGATTTTGTGATTAGTCTGGAATAATGTGTGTGTCAGTGTGCTGTTGCCTGGAAGAGAACTGGAATATGTTGTGTTTTAGATGCAAGTATAGATTTAAGCCTTGTTTGAATATGTATTTGATATTGTAATAGTTTTTATGGGGTTATCTGCTTAGGAGTGGAGAGTTCTGATGTCTCAGTAGAAGAGCAACAAATTTAAACACTGCTATTGTCCATGGGTCTTAGATTGAAATCATGCTCAGAGCATTATTTTTAACATCTTGATTCATTACCATGTCTTTTTTGTAAACCATTTGTTATCGCATAACTTGAACATAAATTTTTGTTTGAACTATTACAGGTAGTATTTAAATGTATAAGATAAATACAAATTAAGAAATAACTGTAATAATAGTTTCATATAATAACTGTCATTGCTTAGTATTGTTATTTTTTTAGTATATTTTCTTTTGTGTTTTCATTTTAATTATTAGTAATATTTACTTTGATATTATGATTTATTCATTTTTCATTGGTAAATTTTTAAAGTTAAATAAGCCTTTTATACAATTTTGGTTTTGTATGGTTTAGAACAAACTGTCTTAACATTTATCCCATACATTTTTGTTATAGAATACCTTACCTTGTTTCCTTTTCTATGGGTCAGAAGATGTATTCAAACTTATGAGGGGAGGGTAAAATAATTAAATAATTTTAACATAATACTTAATTTTCTGTCATCATCTGCAATAGGTGTAGATTTCTTAGCACCCCAAAATATGACATCCTGGCTAAGGACCACCCCACTTAATGATTCAAGAGAAATTTTAAATAATGTCAACTTAACTCTGAAAATGTGAAAGCTTTATTTTAGTCAATTTCATTGCCAACAACTGCATAATTTTTGTTTCTGAATGTTTTTCTTTCAATGTACAACATGTGTCACTTTACCTAAAATTCTCAACTATTGCATCTTTCATATACTGCCTAGGCACCACGAAAACTACATAAAAATTCTGTTTTCTTGCCACGAGCCAAATTTTCATGTTGACAGTTATGCTGTAAATGAGATGTCTTTATTTACTCTGATTAATTTAACACTAAAGTTAGTATAGAAAATTCTACTGTTGGAGGTCTTGTTCACACAGGTTTCTTTTAGTGCACATGGAGTTCCTGTGACTACATTTTCAGTAATCATTGATCAGTGTATTAGGGCTGTTAATTGTTCATTTGTATATTAGCTGAGTTTCTTAATTTGTGGGATTTTTGCCTTTTTTTATACCATTTCAGTCTTTTGCCCATTCCAGGATTTTCTCTCTTGTTTGATTGGCAAACAGGATTTGTCTGCAAGCCCTATTGTTGAGGATTCTTAGTGTGTACTATCTTAAAACCTGAAACCCAATTGTCTCATATCTGGTTTGCTATTGTTAAGACAAATGATTTGTATTTATTTTGATGTTTGGGTTGGCATTGTCACTGATTCCTTAAGAAATCAGTAGAATATTAACATTTTCATGTCCTTTACATTCATCATCCACATAATCTTTGGATGAGGTTGCTTTCTACATTTTATATTAGTCACATTTTTTAGAAATGCAGGCCATTCTTTAGGAGGCCTTCCATGTGGTTTTCCTGTTTGTCTTCTCATCAACTTTTCTTGTGTGTGATGTGATTTGTCTCATTTTGAGATTCTTTCTTCTCTATTGCAGAAATCAGTTATCATCCACTCTTGTTAACATGATTCTTTTAATTAGTATAAATTTTGCTGCTTTGTGTTATCTGTATGTTTAAAAATGGCTGGTATGGGTAGAGAAAGCACGAGTAGAGGAGCAAAAAAGGTTTCGATCTTCTTCAGTCACTGTCAGGTTCACAAAGAAAGAAAGGGTAACTGACTGATAGTTAACCACATGTTTGAAGGCAGTTATGTAATTGAGTGTAGGAATGTAGCGGGCATGCTTGGATGTTGGATTATATTTATTAATATAGGTGTAACAGTGCTCCTTTGTTTTGGTTTATTTTGGGCTTGAGTTGTTGTATAACAAAGGCTTCTTTAATTTTGCATTTGTTTATGTTTGTTTCTTTATTCAGTATTTGGGTGTTTTCTATGGTTATGTTGTGTTTATTTGATTTGCAGTGTTCTAAAATGTGTGAAGGTGACCTTTTGTGTTCTTTGAATCTGGTTTCAATTTTTCTACTTGTTTCTCCAATATAGAAGTCGTGGCAGTTATCACATTGTTTTTTATAAATAATTTTGGTGTTTTGTTTGTCAGTGTAGTTTTTACATAGTTAGTTTTGTGCCTGATTTTTTAATAAATTTGGTATTAACTGGAATGTCATATTTTATTGCTAGTTGTTGCCAATGTTGGTTATTTTTCTGCTGATGTCAGGGAATGTATGGTACGGAGCTGCATATGGTTTCATGATTTTTTAAATTCTGGGATTATTTACTTTTGTTGGTTGACTTTGCATTTTGTCTTGGTGTATGCATATGTTTTCTACGGTTTGTGAAGGAAACTTATTGATGCTGATGAAGTATTGTTTCATTTTGTCTAGTTAGTCGTAATTTTATCTGGTGAGCATAGTTTTATGGCTGTGTTTATCTGGTTTCTTAGTATGTTGAGGTGTTTTTTTTCATGCACTGAGTCTTGATGAATGTATAGTCTGATATGGGTGATTTTTTGGTGGATTCCTGTTTTAAATTGTGTATCGATTCTTGTAATTTTGAGGTTAAATTATATTTGATTACCTTCTTCCTGTTCACATGTGAAGTTAATGTTGGGATGTATAGAGTTAATGTGATTGAAAAAATTAAATGTGTGTTCTGTAGATGTGAATCATGCAATCGTGTTGTCTACATATCTGTACCAATATAGTGGTGGATATAATGCTGAGAGACTGGAAACAGACCTTTGTTAGGTCTGTCTCATCTCAATTAGTTATTGGAGATCACCAATTTTAAAATGGAAAATTTTAGAATGATGTGTTTTTGCGAACAGGAGATGGTTATCAGTTCACTGCTATTCCAGTTAGCTTATTTTGGGTTCAATATGTTTTTGTCAAGTAGTTAAAGCTGTAGCTGAGAATTTCCATCTTCTCAACATCAACTTTTATTTGGATAAATGGCAAAATGTTTGTTTATACAATTTTGTTGTTAATAATATCTGCAGTTATGTTGAATTCCATAAGCTTCACCTGTTTAGATTAGTTAATCCTAAGTTGTATTATTATTTGTAATTTGTCTTTTTTATCTTTCTTTATGTTCATTTCTTCTTTTTACACCATATCATGGTTTCTTCCTCTTTGGGTCTCTATTTTTAACATCTGTGACAATTTATCATACTTTGGTGCAACTTTAACTTGGTAAGTTTCTATTTCTTATATCTTTCCTTTCAGGGCCCCTTACTTAATTATTTATCATTTGGATCCAATTCATAGTAAGCATGCCTGGCCAGGTATTCTTCAATTGAAATCTGCTCTCTATGGCCATGTCGATTTTCACTTGCTTCCATAGTTTTACAATGCTCGATGATGAGATGGGGTGTTCCACAAGATTGCGTGATGGTGAATAGCCTTGCAATGTTGTTCTCCATAAACATGTAAATTCTAGACTGCATGGGCAAAAGAGAAGGTGATAGCTACCAGAAGAATTGAGCCATAATCTATTGAATGATGTAGTGTCCTGATACCATTTACATAACTACTGGAGTTGAGCTGTCAAAAAATACAGTTTCTCCCTTCATTTGGGAACCCTCATCATACTGCAGCTTGTATCTCAGTACCCATTGGCCTGTTGTTGGATTTATAATGAACTAATTAACAAAAGTTCTCACACAAGTTTAGGGTTCTCTGTCTTCCTTTCATGATTTTCTCCATCTGTGTTGTAGATATGTAGAATTATTCTGATTCTGTTTTAGGTTATTTCTAATTCTCTCTTATCATGGGAATGTTATTGCCATTTGAAAGATGTCGGTCTGTTTCACAGTTGAGGAAACTGATTGTATGTGATAGATATACTTTCAATACTGGATGTCAAGTTCCAGGATCAACAGCTCATAGTTAATGCTTCTGACATACCCAGAATCAAAGTGATTCCCAGTTCTGTGGTTTTTGGATTTAAGGTAAAGATGATATGAATTTCCTTCTACCCTTCCATAGATTTTGGTACCTTACAAGGAGCTTTTGGATATAATTGGCTTACCAGGTACAGTCTGCCATGCCTTAGCCACTCTACGTCTAGTGGTGCATCCTTGTTTATGTACTTTTCTCATTGAGGAATTGAATTACAATATCTGTTTGTGGTTAGGATCACTCTTCTACCATGCTCTTCTACTTCCACTTGGATATGTTCCTCTCATTTTCCATCCTGTTATCTTACACATTCCACACATGGATGAAGAGTATACTTGGGTAAGAAGTGGTGTGGTTTCTCCCTTAAGATCTTTGGATCTGACTCACTTTTGGAGGTATCCTTCAGGTGGTTTCTGGGGGTACTTTGTTCTTCCCTCACACCAGTTCCTCCTCCTGATCAATGTGGAATTCTGACTGATCTTGTGAGAAAAGGGAAGTGCCATACTTCCCTCCACTCATACTTGCCACTCTTTTTCCCCAACATTTCTGATGCTTCCATTTTTTTTTATCAAGCTTTGAAGTGATAGTTTTGTGGAGGTGCATAGAGGAAGTTGTGTGTCATGTGAGTATACTATGCTCCTATTGATAGATAGGTGACACATCTTGTGAGAGACATGTTGAAATCACTTGATATCAGTATGGAGGAACATAAGGCTTGTGGGATGTGTAAATTAAAAGCTGGTATATAGGAAGTAACAGTGAATGAGAATAACTAATATTGTGAGAAGAGGAAAGTAGCTACTGGAACTACAATTTTAGTAAAGAAAGATTATACTCCTTGATGTAGATCCTTGTTTGTTTCCAATCTTAAAATTTGTTCATTTATAATATCTTAACACAAAAGCATAGTTTTGGTAATTTTTATTTTTTTTTCTTATAATGCATATTTTAGACAATTATAATGTGCTCTGCTTGTGCAGAACTTATTACATACATGCAACAAAATAACGAAAAATGCTGTCTGGATTTTTCTACTTCAAGAAAATTACCTTATTTTTACAGATTATTATTTTACACAGTTACATAAAATATAGCTAAATATAGCTCTTGTGAGTAATCTTATTACTTTTAGGTTTTCAATTTAAGTCAATTCTCAGTATTATATGATATCTTGAAGAAAAAAAAAGGTCTTTCATTTCACTCTTAAGGAGATAGTTTACTCTGATTGGAAGTTATTACTTATACAGTATATCTGTACACCTTTAAGTCACATATTTTTGTGAATAAGAAATTGTCAAGAATATCTACAATGCTAAGATGTGTAGGTTTTATAATTTTTATTTTCAGGTGAAATGTAACTTACAGTTCAGTGTTGCACAAAACAATACAGATGACAGTCAGTTCACAACAATTTCAGATGATGGTATGATATGTATATATATATATATATATATTTAGTCTATTCATTTATATACTTTAAAAATATAAATGTATAAACCTCATAACTAATAATTTGCTGCCAAAAAAGAAAACAGTTTTATAATTCCTATGTAATGCTAAATTAAACTTTTAATAATAAATGAGACTCAAGTTTAAATTTACTCAAGTTACTCAGTTATGGTACAGAATCTGAATGAGACTTTAGCTACGTTTTTGCTTTTGACAATATAGTCTTTCAAATGTGAGTAATGTAGATAAAGATAAACATAGTATTCAGTGAGTGAATGGAGGTTTTCCTGACTTAGTGTGTTAGTATAGGTTATATTGTAACTGTTAAAGTGGGACTTCTCTATTTAAAATATCTTGGTTTTTTGTCTTGTTTCCTCTTTGTTGTTTACATACATAACAAAGAAAGAAAGTTTAGTGTTAAATGAGTTATTGAATGTTTGCCAATTAGTTTTAATGTAGTTGTTGACTGTGGGAAGGTCTCATGCTGGTGGAGATTTGTGAGTGTATTGTACAGGATATTAGGAAGTGGTCGCTCAAAATTTCTTTGTTAACTTTGAAGTTGCTGATTTTCGTGAAGAGGTTAGACAGGGCTATTACTAAGTCTAGATCTTTGTATGTTTATCTGCATGATTGGAAGTTGGAGAAGTGTCATTGACCAGGAACATGATTTGGTTCTTATTTAATTCTTTATTGAGGTGAATTTAAGTCTCTGATGGTTATGTTGAGGTATTTTGGTCATACAGGGGTTTAGGAAGTTAACGTCAAAGTTTATGGATAGAGAGCAATACAAAACTAAAGTAGTTACTTTTGATAAATATATTCAGCTCTTCTTGCTTTGATATTTTAATTTTATTAAATTGTATTCTTAACTTCTGCTGAAACTTAGTTATTTCTTTTCCTCCATATATCTTGTAGACATTTTTCTCTCTCAGTATGAAAAGTTGTGACTTTCTTTATTGAGGCAACTTTAATTCTGATAATGTCTTTTTAGGTTTTAGAATTCAATATATTGGTATAGGTAGGTGTACTTTTGGTAGCATTTGGCTATAATGAAAAATCCTCAACAGGACACCTTGGAAGCTCCTGTTGCCTTGATTTCCATCTTATTTTGTGCATTACTGTTAAAAAATGATTCAGTGATTGGCTGTGGCTGAGCCTTTCGCAGGCTCAACTGGGCCACCATTTTCATAATAGTGGTCAATAACAGTTTTCCCAAGAATGTGTTTACTTTATTCACTGAGAATTTGACTTCTACTGGAGGATTAGTTACTGACTGTGTCTGCCTGGACCTAAAAGACTTTATGGCTAACATAATGATCAACTCAGTGAGATCCCATACATCAAATGCATCATCCAACAACACATTTTCATTGATTAGCTCTGCCAGGTTGAAAGTCAGTCTAGTTCCAGATTTCTTAGAGTCAGTAGTGAAATCCAACTCGTCAAACGTGAAAACCTGAATGCTTTGATGTTCCATTGTATTTTCCTTCCATTATACCACAATAACAAAAAATGACTTGGAGGTTTCAACATACCCCATGAATGAAATTACCACTGGCTAGTTGAAGAACAAGAGAGTCAGAAGGAGTAAGAATTCAATTTAAATTGCAAAATTGCATATTGAAAATGAGGTCAGGGGAGAAAACTAACTAGATGGTTAGGTTGTAAAGAGAGTTGTAACACTCAAGTTACAACCATATTTTTCTGTGAAAACTCTCCTTAGTTAGAGACAGATCAATAAATAATTACCTTTTTAACTAACATTCCTATAGGTTTAAACCACACTCACAGTCTTTTTATCTGTGCTATCCCTGTTGCCATTCCTGCGACAACAACTAACACAACTACCATTCAATCGATTTTTTTTCTTTCCACTATTGTCTCGGATGTTACATTAAGAATGGAAGGGGGTCAAGAATGTAAAACTAGTTTTTACTAAACATGTTATGGATTGGGTTAGGAAATATCAACTTATATTTCAACACTTTCTCTTTGTGTCTTTCTTCCAAATGCGAGTTTAGTGCTAGTTAGGTTTGGATTGCAGAGTTTCACCACATTGGTGTTACTGCTCCCATTAGGAGATTTAAGGTTTTGTGGTCCCTACATCCCATATAATGTTACATAGAATAAAATTATCAAGGGGCCCCCCATTAATACTGCTGAGTTCCCTCTAGCCCCTACCTAACTGTGCTATTGATTATCATCTCCCCCCTGACACTTACAACTTGCATTTTTACACATCTTTAACTGCTTCTTATGTGGAAACAATTTTAAGAAAACATTTGATAAAACTGTATGCTTATTGTATACTTTAGTCTGCATGACTGCAAAATGACAATTTTTCAAATCGTTCTGCTTGTTTTCTGGATGGGAAACAGCTTATTTCATATGTGGGTTTTATAACCACACTACATGACAACAACATACTAGACTTCACCTGTGGTAAATCATGGAATGCCAGTTGTGTTCACAGGGTACTGTGACTTTATATTTCAAATACATTCATGTTGTGATTTTTGTTGTTGTCCAGTTGCTATTGGATAACTCTTCCATGAAATATCACAAGTTGCACTAGGAAATACTGACCAAAAGTTCCAAAGTATGTTTGTCTAAGGATGTCAATGCTAGAACTGAGGTTAGTTGATGACTGCCTTAGTTCTCTGAGCTGTTGCAGTTGGTTTCTTCCTCTCTAATGACTGATTTAAAGCTACAACTTTATAAAGGTCTCATACCCTGGTAATGTCTTATCATTTTATTGTGTAGCCCTTCCATTGTTTTCAATGAGGATATCTGTGGGTTCCACCAAAGCCATTGTAGGATAAACCTCACTATGCAAAACACATAGATCATCAGCATAGACTGATAAAATCTCTGCAGTACGTCTTGTCTGAGCCTAGAACTTGGCCCAGTGGATTATTAAATTTTTCATTGGGTCAAACCTTTGGTGTGCCTTACTCAGGTGCTAAGTGAATTTTGTGATCAGGCTGTCTAGACTTAGTATCAAGAACTTTAAAAAGTTGCTGTGGAAGTAATTTTGTTGTTGTTGTTTCATATGTTAGAGTAGCATGTTTTCATCATTGCATTATTTGAAAGACCTAGATTGGCCACCTTAGATGTTTATGAGTTCATATTTAACATATTTTTATTTATTGTTTATAAATACTGCTTGTGCAGATTTTGTATTCAATCAGCCAGCTTATTAAATAAAGATATTACTTATTGTCTAATAATATTGTTATGCTGTTCATTTTAATAGCTGATTTGCTTAAGCAAACTAATTGCAAATATCAAGTCATGCATTAATAGTTAGAGAAGGAAAGTGAAGTTAGGAATAAAATCACGCATACTATTTATTTTTATTTTTAATTTTTTTTACTTCAGCTAGAATTGAAAAGCAAACTTAAATATAGTTGAGAGTATATATGTTTTATGTTAGAATAAAGAGAGAGTATATATGTTTTATGTTAGAATAAAAGAGAAAGTATGTTTAAAGAGAAAATAAACACTGCTTAGAAATTGGAAGTCAGGCATTTTTTAATGCTGCATTATTATATTACTTCAATTTCTTTGTATGATAATCCAAGCGACTACATCAAGCCAAAAAATGCATGACTCATCGTCACCTGAAGGAAGCTCAGATATTGAAAAGTTTAGGAGAATAAGCTGTGGTAAGGTTTAAATTTGCATGTTGTCTATAATTACAAATCACAAGAAATGTATGAAATGTTATTTATTTTTCTTGATATTAAGCTTCATCATTTCTTGTTTAATGCTTTTCCAGCATTTTGTAATTACATATTAAGCATATCAGTTGTACACAGCTTGTGGGAACTGTGAAGTATTTGAAGTCAGAAGAATGTGAAAAGTTACTCATCAGACGCTGCTGTTCAGTGTAATTAAATTTATTAAAAAATAAATCAGATTTCTTTTTCTTTTTTAGTTTCAAAATGATGCTTACAAGAGTAAAGACTTTAATTTCAGTATGAATTTTCTGTATTCACGTACATGATAAAAGTACATCTGGTAGTTTTTGACCAAAAGATTTTTAAGCACACAATATTTTCTTCCAAGTTTCATGATAAACTTTTAAATATTAACACTTGTATGGAATATGTTACTTTTAACTGATTTTTTTATTATTTTTAATATAGCGTAGAATGCTATATTACCAGCAAGAAGTATTCAAATAATGCTGGTTTAAATGGTGTTACATTTATGTATATAATAGTGTTATATACATAAATTATTACATTATTTTTGTATATATGTAAAAATGGCTTGTTTGGGTTGAGAAAATTTTTTTTTATGTAGGAGAAGGTTGAAACGTTGTTCGCTCCTCTACATAAGAAAAATTTTCTTAACCCAAATGAGTCCTTTTTACATATATACTTTTCTATACAAGTGGGTTTTCTCAACATCACTGATTATTATGTTATTTTTGATAAAATGTTCTTATATTTGAAGGTAAGCATGAAACCACTTTGAATTACAAGTAGCCAAAAGTGGCTTTTATTACTGCAAATGTGAATTAAGATACAATGAAGTTTCATTCATTTTTTGACTAAGTGAAATTCACCATATTCAGTATATTTTTAGGCCCCAAGTTTTTAAATACTCTATACTGCTGATAATTCTTCATCCAAATATGTGAAATAACCAAAAATAATCATGAATCCAATTAGAGGAATAAAGTGAACTTCAAGTAGTGGCTGTGCCAAACATGACAAAACAACTAAAAAAATAAGCAATTAGTAAGTAAGGTCATAAACTTTGATCCAGAATCTCTGTAGCAGAATTAAATAATTCAAAATTCCATTTGTTACTAATAATTTTACTCATCTTTGATATGGATCATTAACTTTCTACCTGTATATGATTGCTGTTGTATTTTGTATGAGAAAACTAATTAGTTTGTCTCTTGTAGTTGATCATATTTATGGAATTTGTCATTTCATTCTTTTATATTTAAAACATGCATCATGGAATGTATATGTATTTAAAATAAAAAATGTGTGATGCTTGTATCTCTATTACCAAGGTCTGTTGTTCGTGGTTATAAGAATCAGAATTTAAGCATTACTTGGTTTCTTCAAAATACACTTTGTTTTTACAAGCTACATTATCAATTTGAGGGTTATTAACCTTATAAATGTGAAACTATCACATATCTAAGAAACAAATTGAAATTTAGATAATGTAAAAATTTGAATTGTAAACTGTACATTAATTCTATGTTTATTAACACACACTGGTAATAAAGGCATTTATTTAAACTTTTGATGTAACTTTGTGAAGGTTGTGACATGCACTTTGTCCACTCCCCCTGACACATATGTATTCAGAGGGTTAATTTTATGGTAATAACCCATTAAAATATTTCCATACATTTTTATATTTAATCTTAGTATACACAGTTTGTGACCCATAGTCATACTCAGGCTGTTCAAAAAATACGTGGACTGACGTCATAAAACAAAATATACTTTATTTAGAAGTTACAGGTCTGGGACCTCTTCAAAGTACTCTCTTCCCAAATGCGCACACTTATCCCAACAGTGTTTCCATTTGTTGAAACAGTTCTGGTACGCTTCCTTTGTAATGTCCTCCAGCTCCTTCCTTGCATTTTCCTTAATCTCGGTAATCATCTCAAATCTTCTTCCTTTCAAGGGTCTTTTGAGTTTGGGGAACAAGAAAAAATCGCCAGGAGCAAGGTCAGGTGAGTAGGGGGTGTGGAAGAACTGTGATCAAGTGTTTGGCCAAAAACTCACAAGTTCTGAGTCACAAATTTCGCATCTTCAATGGACTGTTAACAATCTTTAAAATGTTCATGCCACTTGAAACATGTCGTACACTTCATAACAACATCACATAGCAAAAGTTTCAGTCGCAGATTTCCCAAGTTTAACACAAAATTTCACAGCAAGTCATTGCTCTTTCAGGTCATTCATTTTGAAATCTGCCAAACGAAAAAAAATTGCACTTCACTTAAAACCGCGTAGCTAATACACAAATGAAGATATGTGCAATCGGTAAATGGCATCATAATCAGCTGATCTTTGCAAACTTAACGACACCAAGCGAATTCCCCTGGAACCAACTGGAGCTGCGCAATTCAAACAGTCCTTGTATTTTTTAACAGACCTCGTAATACAGTACTTCATTCTTTGGGATAATGATTGTGTTGTTATGAGTGTTATAGTCACATTCTACTATCTGATTGTACAAGAGAAGCTCAAAGTTGGTGTGGATAGTGCTGACCAACCTTTTTTTCTATTTAGGCTGTTAGTTTCAAATTAGGTATAGTTAATTTTTGTACTTTTCTTTTTTAAAAGGAAGGTGATCAGTTCTTTCCAAAAATCAAGAAGTATATATTTTTTTTAATTGATGTTTTGTCCTTTGTTTATTTATCCTGCATGAGTTGATGCTGTGATTTTAATTTTGAATTACTCCTTTTAGGAAGTCTTGTTTCTCATGTTTAATGTTCTGAATTTTTTTTACTTTTTTTGTAGTAGCACATGTGTTTAGAATTCTAAAATGGACATGACAAGCTACATCTCTTCAACTGAATAGAAGAATTAAAAACCATTCATGTCAGTCTGAATGGTGTCACAGAACTTGTTTGTCACATGTATTTGTCAGTATAATAAAAACAAAACAGTATGAATTGCATTGTTTTACTTGTTAACAAATGAAGCACCAACAGAGTTTAGAAGTCATGGCTGTTTTTACTTGTCTGATGTTTCTTTTTTGAAATTAATTTTGCTTAGATTACTACTCTACTCCAAAAACTCAAGCTGATGAGCAAAATATATCAGGTTAGTCTTGAATAATTAATGATATTTCATAAATATAAATATTTGATTTAACTGAATAAAACATAATATGCACATATATCAATATGAAGGATAAAATGAACATGAAAATTTATCATGTTAAAAAACACCATTATTTCTATGATAATATATTTTTGATTAACTGTACAAAATATATCTATATGTCTATATGAAGGATAAAATGAACATAAATTTATCATGTTAAAAAAGCACCATTATTTCTATAATATATTTTTGATTAACTTTACAAAATATGCTATATCAGCAATTTTGCACCTTTCCATTCACAGTTTTTCTTTTGATTGATATGATAAATTGAGAAATGGTTGATGTAAAGATATCAGGAGACACTAGTAATAGCATTTAATAGATTACTATTTGTAATTCTGTTTGGATTAATTCCACACTAATTTCTGTTTGCAGATAAATATTTAGTTAATGTAAAAGGCAGGATTTGAATAACATGTAAATCACACTGCATTACAGTTTGTTTGTTTCGTTTTTTTTTAAGAATTTGTAGCATATTTTACACATGATGATAACAAAACAATTTGGTTAAAAATACAGACACAAAAGTAAAATTCCATAGCCCTTGGCACTTTCAATGTGGAAGATCTTTTTTCATTATTGCATCACAGGGAAGTTGTAAGATGAAAACTTTGTGTGGTAGTCTGGCATTAGAATGAGCTGCAAGCAGAGTTTACAATAGTAGTGGTAGTACCAGGTTGTTGGTATCAGTACTAGAGCATCTCTAATGATGTGACTTGAGCATTTAAAATTCAACTATTCTTCCAAGTGTATTTTCACGGTAAAAAAGTTTTCACATCAAAACAGATTGTGAATTATCTTGTAAACCCATGTGGTATGACAAGCATGGCAAATAATTAGATGAAACCTATGCTTTCTTTTAGTTGTAAATGTATTGGAAATTGGCCTTAGAATAATCTGTTAGCAAAGTGTAGATAAGAGCATGTCTGAGACAGGCATAGAAGGTGGTTTCTGAAATTTCCTTGATTGCTCTTTAGCCCTGTAAGATTGAAAATATAAAAATTTAGCTTCTGAATATCAGTTATTAAATTATAGAAAATATTTTGCATTTTATCTCATAGTTCTCTAGGAGGTGGACAAAAAAATTCAGAAGAGGCAACTACTCAAAACAAATATTCAAATTTTCACATTAGGGGAAATTCAAGTTGTTTTTAAGTATTTCTTTACACAGTTAAGAACTTAAAATTTGATTTATTCTCCGTGGTTTTATATGAAGTTTGTCCATATACCACTGTTCATTAAGTAATTTAATTAAATTTGGAAGGTAACCCACTAAAATGTCATGACACATGCAGTTTGACTTGTTCACATGCTAAAAGTTAATCACACACATACCTACTTAACATGCAGTCAGTTATGTAGGCATATTCATCTTCTCTTCAAAAGTGTGGGAGTCACCAGTTTCTCATATTTCATGCTATTTTCAATTTTTATGGTGAGCTTTGCTTATTCTTTGAAATATGAACTCAAACCCTTCACATAAACATTTTTAACTCTGTGAAAAGCAAAGTTGAAGGCATTTGGTCAAAATTCCAAAGATGGGACATGTGATAACAGATGTTATTCTCAATATACCTAATACTATAAACCAGTAGTAGTACCAACTGCAAGCCTTGTCTGCAAATTATATAGGTTAACACTTCATTCAATAATACTTTACTTACTCATTACACTATGTAACACAAATTTTGTTCCTGGAATAGTATGTGATATTTCTCAATTGCTTATGTTATAAAAGTACAGAAAATGGCCATTATTCCTATCAAACTTTGCTTTTGTGACCTCGATAATGTAATTTAGAAATTAACCTAGTTCCAATGTAAAAACTGGCAAATTTGCATAAGGTCTGAATAAAACAACATGTGAATCAAGATCTACATGTATTTATACTAAAGTTATACAAAAATGTTTATAAGTTAGTAGTTTTTTCGAGATTTGTGACTCTAATGTAATACTTTCGCATATCAGCCCCCAATATAGTCTCCCATTATGTTTTTGTTATATGCTCTCAGATCAAAAAAAAAGTTTTAGAGAAAAAACATAGGTCTTTTCCATTTAGTTTAGGCATAAACAATTGGGAAATAACACATTCTGCCCAGGTTCAAGAAAAAGTAAAAATTTTGTTACATAGTGTAATAAGTCATTAATTATAGTGAATTATTAGTAAAAGTCAGATAAATTGAAATGCCACTGTTATTTTAGTTAGATTTTGTAGCAATCATTTATTAGCCATTTTTTTGAATAATGACACACACGTTTCTTGTGCACATGTTTTTCTACATTTAACAGTAATTGTGAAATCTTCAAGGATGTAGTACAGTTAGTTTTTATGTAAACATAGCTGTTGTACAGTGATAAGAGTGTATTTTTAGCTTACAGTGTAGGGAGTAACTTTAGCTTTTTTTGGCCCAGTGTACCTACTGAACTACAAAGTTATTAAAAGTTGCAGCCCACTTTGGGAGAAAATTGTAAATGGTGAATTATATCATCAAAACTTCTCTTTGTGTTGCTGTAGACAACAAAGCACATGTCTATTACTCATACATGGATATCAATTTATAAACAATGAAAGAACGGTGAACATAAAAATGAAGATCTTAAACTGACTAAGGTGTCAGATAAGACATTATCTTTTGCATTATTTCATATTAACTAGAAATTGTTATCTGTGAGGCTCTCTTAATTTATTTAATTTTATTCCAATATAAAGACCTAAAAGTATAATATTTAAACATTTCACATGTACTGAAGAAGTAAAACAACAACCATAAAATATCACTAGTTCTCCTGCAGTGTATTGTACTTTATGAAAATAATAATCATATTTTTAATTTTTGGATTTTGCATGAGAAGCTCATTACAGTACTATTCTGTGGCTAGTTCTGCATAATATGCTTATTGCATATTTCAGTCTAATTAATTTGTAGATACTCTCTACATTCAAGTAAAAGGTACATTTAACTGGACATTCCTGGAAAGCCAGAATGAAATATAAGTAATTTGTTCAAAGACATAGATTACAATTTTGGTATGTCATTCTTGACATAAGAAGGGTGATTAGCAATGTGCTTAAAAATTCTCTGTGTGGGTTTTTATTTTAACAACATTGTAATTAATATGTAATTTATAACCCATTGAAACATGTCGGGAACATGATTGTTACATTTGATGTCAGATGGGACTTGCCCACATGAACTTTTAAAACATATAATTCATTACCCTCACAAGTAATAATTCTTAATTTAATGATAGTGTAAATAAACTAAAAGATGATCACTAAACACACTGTGTTCTTGAACTACATGTTATCACTGGGACTTTTTCCATATTCAAATTATTTTTATGCATTAAAAGGAAAATGCCAGCTCAGAGTGTATTTGCATGATATTAATAATGTTCAAAATCAAGCATTTAAAAGCCAATAGCATCAATTACATGTTTGTGTATATGTAGATATATAATGCTCAAGCATGCTAACTGCTGCACTTGTTGGATATGTATTCACTGAAGTTACATGCAATAACTTAAAAGTAAACACTGGTAACTTCTTATGATAGAAAGGTTAATAAATTAAAGATTAGTACAAATATTTTATGTAATTGTGTCACGAAAAATATTCAGTGTTTATGTGATGCTGATTTTGATCCAAAAGTAAGCAGATAAACATGATGTGTTTCATTGAACCAAGGTGACGTATCACAGTCTATCACATTTTTTTACTTTATGTTTGATATAGACATTAGGACTGTTTGTATTAATTAAATTTGCCAACACTTGGCTGTTTTTGTACCAAATATTTCTTTGGTATGGGTATAAAACATTTCAGTAACCTTATAGTAATAAAAACAACATTAAAGGTTCCAGTACGTTTTAAACATACACTTGTAAATGTGTAAAACAGTCATAAATTGTCTGGAATAATAATAAAACGTTCATAGTTTATATGATTTTTATAAAACTTTGAGGCCTATTGGAATTAATTCCTAGTGGCTCAGTGATATGTCTATAGACTTACATTGCTAAAATCCAGGATTTGGTACCCATGGTGGGCACAACAAAAATATCTCACTGTGTAGTTTTATGCTTAACAAACAATCTTATTAAAATAACATGGCTAGAAAAAAGTGTGTACATTATTTTTGTAGCAGTTGATTGATAAGTGAATAAATCTTTCATTGTTTCCAAAACTTCGTTGCCTAAAAAATAATGTACAGATTTTGAACAGGAACTTCTTATGTTTGATATTGTAGTAGAAGTGATAAAGTTTTAAGACTGAATTTGAATCCACGATGTTGTGAGATAAATACAATACAATAAAATAAGTGTTACACTCAAAACTGGCTTATCCATTGCAGAATCTGTATTAGAATTCTCCTATGGTTTAAAGGTATGTTATTATATTAATCTGACAAAGAGCAGTTGCTTAAAATATTTAATTCTATACCTACAATGGTCTCATATGATTAGCTTTTAGAGATGTGTAATGTCCCATATACCACCAGACATGTGTTATGTGTTTAGATATTAGGCAGTAGGCACTGCAGGCTATACATTAGTTGTAAAAATCTGTATATTCAACTGTAATGCTTACTTTTTATATATTGTATAAAAATAGTTATAATCTGATGTAACAGTTTAAATACTGAAAACTGATATGGATGAATTAAGAGAAATGTTAAGTAACAAAAAAGTGAAGTTTTGTGATATTGATCACACATTTTAAGTTTAGTCGTTACTAATATTTGTGCCCCCCAGTGGCACAGTGGTATGTCTGCAGACTTACACACTAAAAACCGGGTTTCGATACTCGTGGTGGGCAGAGCACAGATAGCCCATTGAGTAGCTTTGTGCTTAATTCTAAACAAACAAAACTAATATTTGTGGATAATATTATTACGTTATTTTCTGCAATTTTGTGATTTTGATCATGAATCTTATGCCTTTTTGTTTCTAACACTTATGGATCATATTATCATAACATAATTTTTAGTTCCTGAAAATTATTTGTGTGATCATGAAGAATATTTGAATGACAGTGGAAAAATAGTGTATGAATTCTAAAATATTCAAATAAAATTATTAATTCATTCAAGTTATGAACCTAAAATAACATAATGATAACCATATTTGTAAGGGATATTGTATCTATAGAAATATCTCTGTTGTTGTTTTTTCAGTATGATGCATTTGTTTTTTTACAGATATAATTCTTCTTTCTCCTGAAATGGATTTTAAACACACCATTGACAAAGAATGCCAAGAAAAACGAAACTCTACATTATGTGTCGACGTACATGCTAAAGACCTACGAGAAGTTGCCTCACCATGGAATATATCCACTATTAAAGGTCTCCTAGCATTTTATAATGTTTATTCAAATAGTGTACATTTGACTTATAATTTGTTACTGAATGTGTGACATACTTTACTAATTAAAATTTTGTTGGTAGTTTAACATATCTTTATTCATTGTACAAACTAATTATGTAACTTATTAAAATTACTTTTATAAAATTATTGGCTCATATTATCAGAAGCACAGTAAGTAGTTTCTTATGTATATTCTCATACAACAATAGATTAAAGGGGCTTAGAGGCTTTTGTTGGGCTAAAATATTTGTTTTTGACAAGTTTTTAACTTCCTCATTAAATGTGGTCTAATTGTTAAAAGTAAGAACACTGGGACAATTGGAACATATTAAATATAAAACTAGAATAAACCATGCACCCCAGAGATTGAAATTTATTTGTTCATTAGCAAATGTCTCACAACTAGTTTAACAGTTACTTTTAAAATGTTATCTGCATTAACAACAATAAAGTAAAGCAAATGGTTCATTAGTAGAATATTAGTGAATATGGGTCATCCTGCTTTCAGTCTTCCATTTTTTTCACATACTGTCAAATTTTAGGTGCATATTTAAATTTTCTCTTGATTATCTTTCACAATATGAAATAATAAAGATATGATAAAAAAAGAAACACTGCTTGAATGCACTGTTTTAATTAATATTTTAAAACTGGTGATTCTCATTGAAAGTTGCATGAGATTCATGTTTGTCAAGCTACTGGAAAGAAAACTTTTTCATTTAGTATTGCATTATAGTTGTACTTCCAGCCATCCCCTTTTCTAAATAATTTTGACAGGGAAACTTTTATTAATATTCATAATTATACCTAGCTTAGTGATTGGAAAAAAAAGATACTAATGCCTCTTCATGGTCAATGGCCAAAAGCTAGAATACATTGGCTTTCTGTCAGTTGGCTACCATTATAAGTGTTGTAGAAGAGATAACAAAACTTTTCTGTGTATGTGTCTGATCAAACCATTTTACACATACAAAAATTGCCAATTTAAAATAAGGAGTCAACCATAATAAAAAAATAGCTAAATGTGATAAATAGCAAACTGTAAAGATTTAATGTGAAAGTGTGCAAATCAAACTAGAAAAACTTAGTCGTCTTTATAGATTATTGCTACTTGTTATGGTTGTAATAACAAGGGTTTTTCTTATTGTTTGTAACAAATGCTGTGAGGCTTGAACCCTGCTATTCTGTTTTGGCTATTTTTGTATGTGTAAAATGTTTTTACTGGAATCACTACTTTTTATAATGAAACTTCGTAGTATGGATGGCAACTGCCTGTTGTGGAGACACAAGTGTAGAGGATGACATTTTGAAAGTCTTCTGCCTTTTGTCTTCAAGTCATCTTTTACAACAGGCAGTTGCTGTCCATTCTATGAAGGTTTCATCATGAATACTCTGCCTGAACAATCTATCAAAGAACACTGCTTTTTATGTTCAGGTAAATGTTGTAACTTTTATAACTCAAGTGTTAGGCTTACACCTCATGAAACAGTGTTTTATATATCTAGATGTTTTATACATGGAAGTAATAGTTTTTGTTCATTTTACGAATTTTATTAGGCAACTGTTATTTTCGTGTATGTTTGGAAAGGTTATTTTCATAAAACGTTTCCAGATTTTTATATTGCATCTCTTGTTTATTCAGTAAAATGTTTTTGTTTTAAAGAAACAAGCTTTATTTTTATCTTAATTAAAACCTGACTGATTCTGGAAAAAAAAATAAGATAACAGTTTTAGTTTACCATTTTTAATGGATGAAACATTTTCTGTATTCTATTATTAATGTAATACATCTTAATATTGTATATTATTTCAAAATTAATTAAAAAAAATAAAATTTCATTTACATGGCATCCAAACCCTAGTAATCAGGAAGCTATCAACACATATGCAGCATCCTAGACTGCTCTCATATTCTCTCTGTTGAGAATTTCTGCCTTTATCTAGATCCTAAAGTCGTCAGTTTTAATCTTGTAGTTGTTGGAAGTGATTAATATTAAAATTACCAACACAAATTGATATACATGCTACAGTTGTCAAACCCTAGTTCAGATAAATATTCATGAGTGGAATTTTGTTTCATGTGGTCCTCTTTTAGGTTACTGTATATTTTGACTCTTTACCAAGGGAAATAAAAAGAGTAACATTTTTAAATCCTAAGTTCTTTATCTGAAATGCATATGGAGCTCTCACCTTCAGTGTAATGTAAATTTGTTTAAATAGACATTAGAACAGTGACATTTAAACATTTAGAACAGCTGTGGCAATACCTCAAATTCATCCAGAAGTTTGGTCCTGTAAATATTGGATCATGTTTATTTTACTCTGTGCTTCTAATTTGGCTGATGTCATTACAGTTCCTATTGACGTAACTAATGTGTAAAACAAGAGAGATATGAATTAATAATAAAAGAAAATATGTATGCATTCATAAAAAGCTTGAAAACTTTGAAGATATTAAGATCAGTAATGAATGGGAGAGAGTTTAGTATCAAAAACCAATTATTAAAAATGTTAGTTTTATTAAAATAGATATGGTTGGAAATCTGTAAACTGTTATTTTTTTAATTCTCAGCTTTGTATTTGTTATTTGGATTGTGGTGTTTTCAGATAAAAGTTGCTTGTTTCCCAACTAATATCAGGAAGGTAAGTTGGAAAATAACTATAGATTCATTCAGGAAATAAAGAAAGCAATTCTGATGAGTTAACTGAGCATTCTAGTGTGTGTGTAAAATAGAGACTGAATAAAATTGATAAAAATGAAAATCTTTACTCATAAACAATCAAAAAGAAATTGTAGTATACATACTTGTCCACATGAAAAGATTGTTGTCTCTAAGCTGTGCTTGTTCCCACACCTCTTTCACTATGGACAGACTTCTGTTGATTTAAACACCATGGTATTAAATGTGAGCATTCACTCTGTAATATCCCAGTAGAACTGAATAAAGAAAGTAGTCAGGAATTGGACGTGTAAACTTGCTTTCTTTGTACAGTTGACATCATCACGTTGCATCCTTTGTTCCCTCACAGCTTTATCCAGGTATTACATTTAATCAGTGTGATACTTGGCCAATAAAGATACAACAGTGTCAGTCCTTTTGAATCAGATGCTGTATATTATTACAATATTCTTTTGGGCAGAACATACACCACTGACTATAGAGAACAAAGAAATGCAGCAACTAGAACAAGGTAATCTTAATGCATTTCTAGATCACATGTTGCTACCATAAATTAAAATAACCAAAAACTTTTTTAAGTTTCTATATCATTAAAACAAGTACATATCACAATAAAACTGGGTGTCATGTTATGGGTTTAAGTACTCAAACCTTAACCCCATTATTATTGCTTTTTAGTTGCTTAAATCAATATAATTTTTCAACTGCAAATTGGATGTTAATTGAAAGATATATGAACAAACTCAGTTAGCATCTTTTGATTTTATGTTGTTTTCATGTGTTTTACTACTAGTATAAAATTATTTTTTTGTCAAGTATGGTTTTAATGTATTTAATATAGAATTGAACGAATTATTTACATTTTTGCATAAGTGTAGTTTCAGTGGTCTTCCATTTTTGTTGATCATAACAATTACAAAAGGGCCAATAAAGGATCCAGGAAAAAGGAAACTCGCTAAGAACCTTTTAATTATGAATAAAATTTGAGAGTCTGTAATATATAGTCTTAAAACATGTTATGAGAAATAAAAAAACATACAGGGTTTTGTTTGTTTCTTTGTAGCTAATTACAAAGCCACACAAAATGTATTTGTTATACAGATGTTGATGTATACAGATTTTATTTTCAGCATCTAATGATTCTCTGAGATGGACTACAGAGGAAACACTCACTAAGAAATTGGTTGTCAGTGAAGAACCACCATTAAGGTATTTTAATAATTTTGAGGAATGTTTTGAACTTTATAACTTAAGTCTGATGCAGTAAAGCAGATGTAAATAGTTTAAAAATGTTTGCTAGAACACTTTTAGCTTTTTTTCATTTGAAATTACATTCTGAGTTTTATAACAATTTATAATAACTTATAAACTTATGATAGTTTTCATGATCGGTGTAGAAAGCAAAACCAGGGGGAAAAGGTTTTATCAGTATTATCTCTAAGCTTGGAAAGTAGGTATGGAGAATTAATAGTTTGATTTATACATGCAAGTTAAAAGTAATTTTGGTAAACACTGCTTTCCAAACTCTTGATTGCCATGAAAGTTTTAGGAGATTCTTAAATATGTCCCAGCTCAGATATATTACTGAAAGTAATTATACTAATGTTAAGTAGGTGACCATTAAAAGTGACATTGTGGAAAGTTTTATGCCAGTATTAAGTAGATCTGTATCACAAATAATGAACAGGCACACCATCTAGCAGGGATTTTCTTTTACAATGTAAAGGTTTGAAATTTGGCCCATTCCAACTGCAATATAAGCATTATTTTAACTTTAATTTCAGGGCTTATAGGATATCCAGTGAAAATACAGAATATTGTGTTGTTACACTTAAATTTACATTTGTTTTTTTAAGATCTCTGTTATTGTTAACTTCAATATTATTTTTCTCAATAACATGATTTACTATAATAAAATTTCTAGTTAGAAATGACCCAAGCCCTATTCCAAAATAGTTTGGGAAATCCATGTAAATGCTATATTTGTCGTGGAGATAATTACTAGTTATTAAAAGGTGTTGATGGGCTTCCTAATATAAGTACTTGTTTGATTATACAGGGTGGTCGCTAGAAAAGCGGAAAATTTGTCAAACAGCTATTTATTTTTACAAAGAATAACTTTTACAAAGTGTTTTAAAGGAATATGTTATATTACACTCATAGATGCTCAAAATTATTAAAATCATGCATTTTATTCATGATGTAAAGAAATCAAAATAGAAATGTGTAAGCACACATTTTATTCATGATCTCATCTGACCCTCAAATTTTCCGCTTTTCTAGCGACCACCCTGTATTTTAAACCTAAATTTATATTTATAAAACAAAAAAGTGGATACACACACATGAAAATATATATTTTTTTATTTGTAGCAGAGAAATATTTACTGATTATTTACATATTTCTTGTAAATTGTCATATAATTGGAACATATTATTTTATAAATAGTTTTACATATTGCAGTAATTAGAATTAGGGCTTTCAAGTATTCTTCTGAAGCTGCTCACTTACAAAGTACTCAAGCTTAAACGTTCTACTAATAAATTACAAGGCTAAGGGATTTTGAATGGAAGTTATATGTAATGGAAAAAATGTTTGTGTTGGATTCTTCTTATACATATGCATTGTGTGTTTCACAGTTTAGGTTGAACTTGATTTTGTTTTTTGGTGTTTTAACTCTTTATCTGTGGTATTTTTAAGTATTACTGATTTGTCAACAAGTATCTGATAAGTAAATCTGCAGATTATATTGAGAAATAACGGTATTGTTCTGTAACAGATAACTGAGTTTCTTTAAGTATAGAGTCTGGACAAATTGCAACATACAAGTGAAGCAGTGTATGTACACTTATGGAGGCAAAATGGCTATTTTCTTCAGAATATATCTCCATAGAACTAACACATTCTTCATGAAAGTTTTCACTTTTTTCACTTAATGATTTCTTATCAGAAATTGGCTTAAAAATACACTGGAATTCAACAGATAAATTTACTTCTTTTTTTATCCAGTTGACAGCATTACCTCATGACCTTTATTTCCTCACAGAATTGATTGACTGTTGAGTCGTTCCATGTCAAATCATCCAGTGGGCTGCACATGACCCCAACAGAATGCCTTGAAAAATTTCACACGTGTTCATCTATCCATATGATGAAAAATTGCCAAAGATTAGATAAATATCTCTAATAGTTTCTGATTTACAGCCCTGTACAATTTAATTAGTTTTTTGCTATTTTTGGTGAATTCATTTACTGGCAACTTTGGCTGCTTAAGGCTGCAAGAGTTTTTAAGGGGCATTTTGTATATGACCTTACACTATTCTTTATGGCCTACCAAAAGTGCACAAAAGTAGACATTCTCTTCACCTTAGTTTTTCAGTGGTAATCTCCTGAATTACAAGGTTTAGTGCCACATGGGACAATTTGTTGAAAAGCCTCTTAAGAGAGAGTATTTTGGTTTTTCAGAGTTTTGATAAAATGAAGGAGCTTATCTTCTCTCTTAACAGTTAAGGGTAACAAGTCTGTAACTGTTTCTTGATCTCATGAGGGTTACATAGCTGATGATGGTTAATTTTATCATTGTGATCAGTTTTTTTCATAATGACAATACCATTACATTTGTCTGGTTTAGTGCAAAAACGTTTTTGACAGAATCTCAAGAGCTTTGAGTTCAGCAATGTCATATGGAATGGTGGGACGTAACATCTATTCCATCTATTTCAAATGACTGACTGTAATGATTGTCATTTGCAGCTACTAGGCCTGACCAATGTCTTTTAGTTGTTTATTATTATATTATTATTTTACTATTATTATTTATTACTGATATAGATTGCTCATTTATGACTGAGTTTTGTGTATTCAATAAATAAATTTAAAAAAAATTCTTTTGAAATTTTGTCTTTTATTTAGTTCAGAGTAACAAACATACTGGTAAAACAACATTGAACATGCACAAACAGTAAGCAGAAAGAGCCTTTATGTAAGGACTATTTTTTATCGTGTTTATGACACTTATTGTAATAGTTTTGCAGTGGTTTAAGCCTTTACTTTCATGAGAATGTCTCTGGATGGTTGGGAGTTATAACAACATTGTCCATTTGACTGCATACACATCTTGTGTATTATAATACTGCTCAAAATTGAGGTGCTCAAGTTTAGTCTGAACTTGTTTTTGGTTTTAGTGACTAAACTAAATATTCTTTCACCGAGATCCATTAGAATGGATGATTGTAAGAATTCCAAGCATTACCCTGCACAGAATGTCACACTTCGGGTTGCCATTTCCATCCTTAGCTGTAGACAGCTGAACTCAAAACTTGTCAACATTCAACTGAAGGACAGTTTCTGAGAAAGTATCAATTTGATAGTTCAAATATTACTCTTACAATTTATCAATAGTGTCATGCTCATGTGTATTGACAAGGACAGGACACCTGTCTGTGAAGAAGCGTAGACAAGAGAAATCGTTGCTGACTTTTAGTTTCGGATCAGCAACCTCTGGATGAATCAGAAGTTCATCATTTAGAGGGAAATGTTTCATCAGGTAATTTGTAGCTGCAATATAGTATTTCTTGACACTGGTGTAGAAGCTGACCAGGTCCAGGTCCTTTTCATATTTAACAATGTATTCCTTGGCAGCATTTCCAATAGAAACTGCCTCATCAGATTTGTGTAAGGATTTATTGTTGTAGTGAAGTTCAGTGATCTTGCCTTCAAGATATTCTGGCTTGATGTATCTGACAAGTATATTTTTAACTTGTGTAGTCAGAGTTTTATGCATAATGTGTATGCAAGGTTCTTCTCTTTGCAATATTAAATTGGCTTGCTCAAACAGAGGAATTGCAGATTGAAGAAAAAGACAAAATAACAAGTTCATTTTGAGGTCCAAGGAAACTGTTAACTTGCCTAACTTGCTCTGCGCATAACCTTTCTTGGTTACTTCTTTGCTAGTTTTAGTTTTATTCTCTCTTTTTTTATTGATTGTCTCAACTTTAGTTCAAGGTCAGACTGCCTAAACATATATTAAGTTATATCAAATGTTTCTCTGTCTGCTTTTGGAGACTGTTGTCTTGTGTCCCTGTGTGGCTGAGAGGATGTCTTGCAAAAAAAAATACAAAAACTAGAATCTGAGAATATTTAGGAGTATCTAACAGAACTGACTGTCAACTACTTAAAATCAGCCATTTACCCATTTATTCAACATTCTGAACCCACGGATCACTTTATTTTGTATAATGATTTCTCTGTTGTTGCTACAGGATCTTCATACCTTGAACTCTACATTAGAAAATGTTAATGATAGCTAAAGACTGCTTGATTCTTAATAACTTGCAAAGCTATTTAGAACTAATGTTATTCTAAATTTACACACGATTCAACTGGGTTTTTAATTTATACGTGTGTGGTTTTTTTCTTTGATTTACCATTTCTGCAAGTAACTACAAATTATGATATTATAGTTTTAATTAACAATCATCTTTATTATACAATTTTTAGATTTTGATGAAGATTGAATGAGTGTATTCTGAAAGGTCTCAAAATTTTAAATATTTTGTGAAATATTGTAAAAATTTTTGCTGTTCACTTGTGTGTGTCACATGATGCATCTGTGCTGTGAATTCTTTCTTTCATATTTCATATGTTGAATAATACAGCTTCAACCAATTAAACACATAATTACAAGTAAGAATATTAAATCTGAATTTCTTGATTTCCTGATTTGCTAAGATATCAATAAGTTTGTTAACCCACCAGAGAAGCCTCTCCCATTTGTAACTGTCTTTCAAGCTTATTGTCTCATCATCCTAATGGCTGGTGGTGATATTTGAAACCAGCAGAAAGAGCAGATACTCTTCTGTTGCAAATCTTATGATTTCTCCTTTCATGTAGAATTTATAGTTTATGAATGCAGCTACTTTAATGTTCCAAATGTCTGAAACTTTTTAAAACATATTTTAAACTTATTTAGAAAGCAGTATGACTTATGTTACTTATGGAACATTTTATTTTGGTGACTGATATATTTTTGTGTTCTAAAATGCTTATTTGAAAGCTACATAAATTCTTATTTGGACAACCATCTTAATGAAAAAAAAGCTACCACAGTTATACCTGCAGAGATCCTGCAGGTCACACACTGCTTGTGAAAATCACCTTTCACCCAGCTTACCTCTATAAATGAGCCTGACATGGCCAGATGAGTAAGGCACTCAACTCTTAATCTGGGGGTTGCAGGTTCAAATACTCATCACACCAAACATGCTCACCCTTTCAGTTGTGGGGGCATTATAATCTAATGATCAATCTCACTGTTCATTGGTAAAAGAGTAGCCTAAAAGTTGTCAGTGGGTGGTGATGACTAGCTGCCTTCCTTCTAGTCTTACACTGCTAAATTAGAGAAGGTTAGCACAGATATCCCTTGTGTAGCTTTTCTCAAAATTCAAAAAACCAAATACTCCATAAATGCTATGCAAATTAACAGCTAAATCTTTAGAAACAATACTTTATTTTAAAAAGAACTGATTATTTGCATACAATAGACACTTCATGTTTATTAATTTTTACCAAATTTTGTGAATATACATATAGTATGTTCTGAGTTATAGTATGTATAGTTTTATAATTAAAAGGCTGGACAAATTGAATGAGTGTAAATATTGGTAGTTTACTCATTTACCAAAGCCTTAGCTGTCTGTAACAAATTTTTTTTATCAGTGACTTATATCCATTTTATCAAATATTTATGACTGTTCCTATCCTGTAATTTTTTTGTACAGTAGCTATTTTATTTATAGAACAGTGCTGATAACATAATGCAATAATTTTTATTCTCTTGATTGTCTAGTGTCATCTACCTTGCATATCCTAACCAATCAAGTTGTTAAATTGTTATCTCAAATAGTCTCATTACTTTCTGTCTCTAACAACCTTTTCCTTCGTAAGCAAAAATAATTTTGAAAAACTGTTGAGAGATATTACCACATAATTTCTCATTTTTGTGCTAACACTATTTATTTACAAATTATATTAGCATCAAAACAAATATAATGTTGCCAATTACAAAGCTTCAAGAATTGTGTGCAATATTTATAGATATTGTTTATGCCAGTAAAACTTTTGGTTTATTTTAAGCACTGCCTCATAAATTTAATCAATAATGTTGTATACAAGTAAGGTTTTTTTCCATTCACATTTAATGCACATGTTGAATGCAAACCTACTTTACAGGCTTTCAAAACAAAATTCAATTCATGGACAAACACAAAGAGCAACGGAACCAAAGCAGACTTCAGTGTCTTATGATGACTCTGTGTTTATAGATGACATTAAACAACAAGGTAAACAGTTACATAAATTTTTTCAAACCTGTAAACTCATGTTAATGAGTTTAAGTTGTCTGTTCTTAAGTTGTCTTTTGTTGTACATATTTCTGGATGTCATGCCATCCTTCCTTTGAAGAAAGGCAAATAAACTCGTTCTGCTACTTGTTTCTTTGTAAGGAATATGTGTATCTTTGAGTAGATACTGTGTAGTGAACACAAAGTAGCAGAAACTTCATATTACAATATGAGTAATATAAATGGAAGTATTGTGAATAGTTACTTTCCATTCATTATAATACACTATTTCTTGTAGTGGTAATCCAACAGATAGAATATTTTAATGCTTATATATATATATATTTAAGACATTGTAGTATAATTCATAAATAAAAAGTCATTTTTTACATTTACCATACAATTGCACTTTTATGTTTTTCTAGTCACATCTACCCATCTCCAACAAGATACATTTCAAAACAGTGTTCTTGGCAGTTGTGTTGTGTCAACAGGTAGCTCTGGGAAGACAAAATCAGTGACAACATCATCAAAACAACAGGTGGACAGCGACATTTGTTGTACTTGTCATAAAACACTTACTCAAAATTTCAGGAACATTAAACCTCAACCAAGAAAAAAGCAGGAAAGAACTTCAAAGAAAAACAAACAAGGCTCATACGTGAGGTCTGGAAAATTGAAATTGAGTCAGAGTGAGAAATACATTGCAAAACAAGAAATAAAGAATGCTTTGCAAACATCAAGAAAAGAAACACAAACAATAAAAAAAAGAAAAGTTAAACTAAAAGGGAACAATGTAAATGCACCAAAGGTGAGTTTTGGTTTGGTTTGTTTGAAATTAAGCACAAAGTTGCACAGTAAGTTACCTGTGCTCTGCCCACCAAGGGTATAAAAACCTAATTTCTTGCGGTGCGAGTCTGCAAACGTACAATTGAACTGTAGGGGGCACCACAGGTAAGGAGCAGAAACTGATGTATTCTTTTAAAGTATTAAACTATGTAACAAAATTTTTACTTTTTCTTGTTCCTGGGAAGAAAGTGTTATTTTGCAATTGCTTATACCTAAAGTAAATGGGAAAAAAACTTTTTCTCTTCAAATTTTGCTTTTGTGACCCGGGTAATGAAATTTTTAAATTTACTCATTTTCTAGAACATTTCAGGTAGATTGAGTGCTGATTAGCTGATAGAGAATTTTCTTGAACTTACAAGAATTTTCAAGAACCTCTTTGAATTTGTTTATAACTTTCTATAGTAATATATATACACTCACTACTTCAGTTTAATTCTAGCTGCCTAAGTGAACACAAGACTTATCTGATTTTATCAGAGATGTCATCAAGAAGCTGCAAGCATTCTTCAGATTATTCTGCTATGTATGTGGCCAATTTATCAAGACAAGAGTTAAAAAGTACTCTGTAACAGCATCTGCTAAAATACGTGAAGCCTACAAGGCATATTTTGGCATGCCTGTTGTGGATGAAGACAAACCCTGGGCACCTTGTTTTACCTGCGAGCCCAGCAAAAAAACTCTATAAGGTAAGACGGATAATTTTTCCTTGCTTGAATAGCAAGATTTTATTTTATACAAATTTTTGACCTTTTAAAATTTGAATATCTTTTGGTGTACTTCAGAGAGAAATACAACAGCATCAAGACCTTGCTGGAAGTTTTGAAGTATGATGAGTATGGCTGGGAGGTTACTGGTGACTTCAAAATGGTGGCATTCCTGATGGGTCTCCAAGGAGGCTTTACCAGGTTCCCTGTTATCTTTGCCTCTGGGACAGCAGGGACACTGCAGCTCACTACAACAGGAAGCACTGACCACAATGGACAAAGTTCTCTGTGGAGAAGCACAATGTCAAGTGTGAGCCATTAGTGAACCTGCAAAATGTGTTCCCACCATTACATATAAAATTGGGTCTTATGAAACAATTTATCACAGCTCTTTATAAGGAGTCTGCAACCTTCAAGTACCTTCAAGACTTCTTCCCTTCGCTGTTTGAGGCAAAGGTCAAAGCTGGTGTTTTTGTTGGACTACAAAAAAAGAAGATTCTGGAGTACACAGAATTCCCAAAGAAGCTCAGTAGGAAGGGAAAGAAAGCTTGGAGCAGCTTAGTCACAATGGTTCGTGTCTTCTTGGGCAATCATAAGGCCAAAGATTATGTGGAACTGGTTGAGGCTTTAGTGAAGAACTATGGCAAAATTGGTTGCAGGATGTCCCTGAAAGTCCATATTCTTGATGCTTATCTTGATAAATTCAAGGAGGACATGGGAGCATACTCTAAGAAGAACAAGGCAAGTGGTTCCACCAAGGTATGCTGGACTTTGAACTCCATTACCAAGGACACATATAATGAAAACATGATGGAAGACTATATTTGGGGGCTGATACGTGAAAGTGATTTACATTACAGTTGCAAATCTTAAAAAAACTTCTCACTTCTAAACATTTTTGTATAACTCTAGTATAAATACATTTAAATCTTGATTCATATGTTGTTTTATTCAGACTTTATGTGAATGAAAATGTGCAAATTTGCCTGTCTTTACATAAAAAATAAGTTAATTTCTGAATTTCATTATCTGGGTCACAAAAGCAAAGATTGAAGGTAATAATGGCCATTTTCTGTACTTTTACAATATAAGCAATTAAGAAATAACATACTACCCAGGAGCAAAATTTGTGCTGCATAGTGTCATGCATTGCATTTAACAGTATTATACTCATTTATCACTAATCATTTATGTGTTTGACAATAAAAGGATTGAGCCTGTTATCTGCTATCTGGAGTGTTGACATTTTTAAGGATCAGTTATTTTACTTGTAAATCTTCAAGTTGCTTGGAGCGAATAACAGAATTATCAAAATTATATAACAAAAACTTTAATACATTAAGGGAAAACCATTATAAACCAATCTAAATTAAGTATAATTAAATATGTATTGGTTTATTGGTTTTGTGTTTTTTTTTCCTAATGGACACTTAGTATAAGTTTTGTATACTTGAGAATGTGAGATTGTTTATCTGTCTATTGTGTCTACTTAATGTTTTGGTAATCATGAAACAGAACTTCTTTAGTTGAAATATCACATACCTAAAAGTAAATCTGATAACATTAACAAGAATATTGAACAGAAAAGTACGTATTCACCACACCGCCAGTTCTTTGCAACAGATATACTGTGTTAACTTAAATTAACCTGTACTTAAAACTGCATGTACTCTAGAATATACAGAATATGTTAGCTAAGCTGTACTATGAGTCATTTGACAGAGGGATAATGTATTTATGAATATATGTGGCTTATCTAGTGTAAAAATGTTTTTGTATTTCTACTCAAGTAAGACAACTGGTTTAAAATTATTTAATAATTATCGACTACTAGTGTTTTTGTTGAAAACTTTACATAACATATATTAGTTTCATTTGTAATGGAAGAGGTCATATTAGTAATTTATTAATGCTAGAGGCTAGTCCTTTTCTTTATCATACTAGAACAGTAGCAATATTTCCTATGTTGAAAAACTCTCATGCTTAATCTAGTTTTGATCTTAACAAGGTGAAATTCAGAAGTCACTGTATTAAGGACAATTCTATGGTAAACTATAAAGTTTGTTTCAGAGATATCTCCGTCATGAGGCTAAACAATTTTTTTACCTACTCCTGTGGTTCCAAATTTACGGAACCAGTAAGTGTAAAACTTATTGGAAGCTCATAGATCTTTTAAAGGATGTTTGGATTTAACAGTTTTCTGTGACAGTCTTAAACTCAATGGGTAATGCAATCTTCCTCCTCCTTTTTTATTTTAAATTATTGACCCTTGTATACTTCATAAAAAAATGTAGTTTGGAAGCAGAGCTTTCTTTGTACCTTTTCCACTTAAAATAAATAAACTGCTTGATGTACAAGCCATTTGAAAATGGAAAATGTTTTCTAATGCTAGAACTTGTTTTGGAGATAGTTGATTTCTAAAATAGATATTAGAGGTGTCCTTCCTGCTTCCATATATTAATCATCATTGCAATCATTTTGGTCATGGGAACTAATTTTTCAAAACTGTGCTTTTATCACTATTATGGTATCAGCAATCTGTGTTTCCACTAGGACTGCCAGTGTTCTTTAATGTATGAAGTGAGTAATTTCTCAGGAGCTATGAATATAATGGTTAATTTGGTGAAAACAATTTAAAATATAGATATCCCAAATGAATATCTCTTATTAAGAGTAGTTAAGAAAGGTTTTAATGTTTATTGTGGAGAAACATGAAAAAATCTTGGTTATCTTTGTTAAAAAGCTTTTGAAACATTGATTTTTTTAAATCATCTGTAGTGACGCTCTGCCTTTCTATGCAACACAACAACTTCTGGACATGAACAACCTATACAACATTATTTTCACTTTTCCTGTAAGGCAGGCCACTCAGCTGATGGGTTTTTGCAAAGATATTTGATTGTGTGAATATGGGATCCTTCTTTATTGGTGATTTTTCAGAATAATCATTCTTAGCATAGATTGAGGTGTAAGATGTGGCATTATTCAAGCAGTGTAGAGTTGTCATCCAAAAAAAGAATGTGTCCAAGAAACTGAAGCAGAAAGAATATCACAGTGAAGGTTAGGATACTGGATGAATTGGTTACATCTTGAAAATTTTCTTGGAGGTTTTCAAGCCATATCCTTTCACCTGCAACATGAGATGAATCCTAACTGCTGTGATTAGATCAACACTGAGACAAAAGTCAAGACTAATAGGTTCTTGAAACTAATGTCCACTTCTAGGTCAAGCTGACAGCACATTTTCAACTTGATCATGGTAGCTAGATTCTCATTGTCCTTCCAGCAATAAGTTGTTGGTGTAGTTGATAATAAAAATACCATCTGAGAATCATCACAAAATTTCCAAAGGAGAGATGAAAGATACACTAGATGTCCCATAGGTATGTGCTGAGTTTGAAAGTAAGAAAAACAAATTTCTGGATGACCTTGTATGGAATATATTTGCATATACTACCAGGTGCTGAACATGACTCACAGAGAGTATTATATTTGTGGCTATTTTCATCTCAGTGGCAAAGATGGCCTAACCCAACTCCATATGGAGCTAGAGCAGAGAACCCTGACTGTAATAGTTCTGACAGCTTTGATGAAAGTATGGTTGAGATACGTGTAGAACTTTCAAACTGAACAGCGGTCATTTTGAACTAAATATGTAAGCTTGTTTTTTTGCTTCTGTTATTTGATAGCATAGATGTCATTAAGTTTCAGTGTAAACTGATTTCTAACATTTTAAAAGTTATTTATAACATATTCTTCTGTTACCAGTTTCTAACGTAAAGAATAAAATGCAGTACAATTTACCACATCTCAGAGTTATTGCTAATACCAATATAGTGGGTTTAAAAATTGTATTAATGTTTAGCATCAATGACTCTAATGACATAAAGAATAATTTTGAACAGCTCACTGTTTTTTTGTTTTTATTGAAAGAATTTACATTTTTTACCATTGTTATTTAAAGATTGGGAAATGCTGGTTTCTTCCTTTGCTTAGGTCTGATTGGAAATGCAAACACAATTTGTCACATCTTTGGAATAATGATAAAGTTTAAATGAATGTGAATCACACCCTCACACAGTTTAGTTCTTTATGCAGTGGTAATCTTTAACAACTCTTGTACAGAGAGGTAGCAGATTTTCACTTAAGGTGTAAATGCTTATGTTTTAATTTTCAGTTTTCAGGGTTATTAATTAGAATTTTTTTTTATGTTTGTTACATACATTATTTACTTAATACATCCCAACTGTCTATACTAAAATAGAGTTAAGGACTCAAATCAGACTTCTGTAATTGTATATTGTCAGAAATGATATTTTGTCTTTTTGGAACCACTTGATATGTAGTGATTATAGTTTATTGGTAAAAATGCATCATTCCCTTAGGTGTGTTGTATCAATGACAAGCACTTATTGGAAGTATCCTGTTAAAAGCTCAATCCTATTCAATTATCTTACACAATTGTGCTGAGTGAGTTATGAATGTTCTCATCACCTTTATCATGTTTTGAGGTAGTTGCTGATTGAAATGTTGAAACCATGAATTTTTTTGCCTCTGATTCACTACGGTGTTACCTTTTAGTACACCTTTTGACTGACAGCCTTTGTTCTTTTAACCTTCTAAAAATGAGTCATTGTGTTCCATTGCCATTGTGGAGCTATTGCATCAAACAAGAATTTCAATTTTTCATGTAAAATTAAAAAATATATGTATTTTAGTTTTCTCATGTAATACTAGAACATTTGAATTGTCTTCCTGCTGAATTTAGTGTAAGTCGTTAAGAGTATTGTACCTGTTGGTTTACACTTTGAGTTTGCTAGTTGATGTTGTCATCAAGGGATTAAAAATTTGTATATTTCTCCTCATTGGTGTGATGTGTTTTTATTCTGGGAAAAAGGCTTACTACACAGTATTAGGACATGTATTTACTTTTAGTAACAATTATTCTTTTTTTCTCTTCACAGAAGGTTTCAATTATGGAAGTATTTAAATTTTTTAATATGATTTATCCTCCTTGTCATTGCAGCACACCTGAATGGAATGTTGTTTTTTACTATATTATTTAGCAGAGAATCCCTTTGAACTTTTAGAACATTGTTACTTACATTTTCAGTTTTGGTATTGTTGTGTTTTTCATTTTGACTTTTGAACTTGTACAGTAAATGTTGGACACTTTATTTTCCTGTTGAATGCTGTGCCACACTTTATTTCTTAAAATCACTTTACTTTTGAGGGTAAGCTTTGTTTTAACCCATTTTTTGTATTCAGTGATGGTTGTGCTTTTGTGATAACATATAGCTTGTAATTTCTGCAGACGTTTATTCTAACCTACATCGTGGTGACCCAGCCTGCATCTTTTTTTTTATACTCACTTGGATCATGAATTATGTAGAATTTCAAGCTTTAACCTCATAAAATATGTCACCTTGTGTTGTCTTTGACTGCAGTTTCTAAACGTTTTCTTAAGGATCTTTGAAAAAGCAAACATATGGAAGTGCCCTCACATTATATTTGTCATGTCCATATCTTCTCTGCATGAACTTGTGATATTTAAAATGGCCATTTAATTTCTTGATTTCAATACTACAGTATTGGAAGTCCAATATGAATTATCTCTGTTTCTTTTTCCCAGTAGCACCAGGAACTTCTTTCTTTCTTTCCTACTTCCAGTGTTTGTACACTAACAACATACAATTGAAGAAGTATCATATTGGAAATTAACATTTTAGAATTAAAATGAAATTAAAAGTGATTCTTGTGACTGTACATCACTCACTTTTCTGCCCAGACTGGTAGGTTATAATATTAAATGAAAATGATGTAAGTATTGAGAAAATACGGTAAGGTATAAAAAGTGATGGTTGCACTAGAGGCTCTAACATTAGAGTGCATGTGACAAGTGGCAGAATGTGCAAATATTCTCATAAGAATCAGGTTTGTAAAAGATAAAGTTGCTGACAGAAATTGAAGGAAGGAAGGGATTTCTGATTTTTGGAAGAACAATTAGAAATCGTTGTAAATGATATAAACCTTATTAAACGTTTATTTTAATTTTGAAATGTTGGCTGTAATATCAGCAATATTTACTAGTTTTGCAATTATACAAGAAATTAACACAAATATTGATAGCCTCTTTTTTTTTTTTTTTTCAGGTAGTTGAAGGTCGGTTTTGTTTATCAAGTGTTTTTTGCTGTTAAAAGTAGCATTGGCCATTAACAATGTACATATTTTCCTTTCCAAGGTCTCTGGTTTTTGAAAGCTTCACACTTAACTATCCAATACCTATTGAAGTTCATTTTGTTTTCCTGTTAACATAGAATGACTAATATAGAGCAAATCTACAGTGGGTTAAATTAAATGCCAATAAATGCAGTTTATACTCATCATGCAAAGAGAATGCCCTAATATTTTGATCAAAGTAAAGACAGGATAATTAACTTATAAGCAAACACTACCAAAGTAATTTTGAACAACATAAGACTCAGAGGTACCATTAGGTACTTAAAAGATTTGGGACTTGGGCCCACAGGTGCAGAAATTTTTGGTGTTTTAGTGTGATATTGATCATGATTTTTTTTTATTATTTCTCAAGAAATCAGTTGAGGATTTGTGCTAATGCCTAGCAATGCCTCTGATAAGTTTTAAATTTTTGCACCAAGGTATTCATTCAGTGTATTGATAGATTTGGAAAAGATGCAGATTGGTGTGTATAGTGAAAATACAAAACGAGGTTTCAGAAATTACATATTGTGATAAATTGTTTCTTATCTCATGAGGTAAAATACTAAATGTGAATTATGACATAATATTAGTAACACACAGTTTCAAGAAGTGAAAAGTTTTTTTGATGGAATCTTGTTTCATTACCTTTAACAGCTTGAGTTTTGAAATAGTATTTTTTATGTAAGATTTCTTGATGTAATTACATTTGAGAAAGTGTTAGCTCCTAATATTTGATCCCCTACATTTTAAAGCTCTGTAATATTAGTTATAATATTTTTAGTTGTGTATTTTTACTATTTGTAAAGAAAATTAATATGATTCTTTTCTTACATTTATTACTAATTGAGCATTGATATCATTTAATCCTGATACATCAGGGTAGAAAAAAGCCATCATTTACATAGAGTAACATTCAGTTAATATCTCATGTTTATGAAATTCAAATACACAGTTTTTAATCTATTATTTCATAGCACAAGTTCAATGAGTCAGTTGTAAGTTTATTTATTTAAAATGTTAAAATCTGAGATTTGATTCCATGTGTTGGATAAAGCACAGATGCATGGCTTTGTACTTAATATCAAACTAAAATTATAGCATGAATTTTCTGTTATCAAACAGGTGAGTTAAATGAAGGAGGCTGTTAAAAAATAATGTAATTTGAGTATCTGTAAAAGTATTACCAGTTGTGTTTGTTTTTTGATTTTATTTGTTTAAGATTATGTTGTTTAATTAACCCTTTTTAAATTTTAGGTGTCAGAAAATAAAACCACATCAAACTACATTTCTGTTAAAAGTACCAGCACACCAATTAAAGATCAACATTTTAAATCTGATTTTGACAGCTGGGTTAGTTTTTTGTTATATGTTTTAAGAGTTTCAGTGTGATATGTAGAAAAAGCATGATTAATGTTATTTAATATAATGTAAGAAATTACAAGAAAAAATCTCAAACTACATTTAAGAATGTATATTTACCTGAAACAAACTATAATTTACATTTAACCATTATTAATTGTATTTTAATATTTGTACTTTTTTCTACATCTAGAATCAATATTTGAATTTGATGGTAAAATTTGTAGTTCTATCCCCTCTCTCAAAAAAGTACTCTGTTGTCTAAATTTGTTATTTTTTGCTCAAATTTTCAGCCAGAGTTGTCTGAGGTTAAGCCTGTTAGTGAGGAAAATTTCCTCTTTCCTAGGATTTCTCATAATCTAGATTCTGAGGAAGGAGAAACGTATCAATCGACCAATACTTTGGTTGGTATTTAATTTTTATATTTGTCTCTGTGGAGCTGCATGGAATTTTTACCTAGTGATATCAAACTATATTGGTCAGTCTATATATGCATAAATTAATTTAGGAAGGATATAATCTACTCTTGGCTTTACAACTAAGAAAAAATTCCAGGTGTGTTAAGGCAATCAACTCGTAATCCGAGGGTTGTGGGGTCGATTCCCCATCACACCAAACATGCTCACCTTTTCAGCCACGGGGGGGCATTATAATGTGGCAGTCAATCCTGATATTCATTGGTAAAAGAGTATTAATAGTTTTCATACATTTAGTAGTCTTACACTACTAAATTAGGGACAGCTAATACAGATAGCTCTTATGTAGCTCTTTGTGAAATTAAAAACAAAATGGAGAACAAGAAAGAATTACTAATGATACTAAGGATCAAACTATCTCTTTTTTAATTTCTAAAAACATGTTCCAGGATTTACCTCAGTAGTGTTATTATTTAAGCATACATATTTCATTTAATTTTGTTGTTGTACCTGAAGAAGACAGAATAATGTTTTGTCAAAATATCGTATTTTCCTCTCAAAGTATAAATCTCTTTGTTATACTTAAAAACCATTGTTTACCAATTGGTTATTGAGATTAGCTGTTGTATAACATGGAAAGGGTGGATTGTTAGAAACATCAACATTTGTATTTGATACAAATTTTAAATTTCTGCTAAAATATTATGCATTGTAAAGTTTATAATTATGAGGTATTAATGTTTGTATCCTGATACTTCTTGAAGAAACAAGTTTAAGAAATTCAAAGGTAATAAACTGGCATATATTTTCTGACAACCATTTTTTATCATTACTACAAGTTCTCTTAAAATGCAATTTAGCATTAATAGTTTTCACAAATTTTTTATTAAACTTAAGTTGTTTGGACTCTTTTGTAGTAAAATGACCAAGTTCAAAACCACAAAATATCCTTTTCAAGTTTTTATTTATCTTTGAATATCTAGTCATTTGCTTCATCTTTCATTCTCATAACTAAACAAAAACTGACTTTGCATAGTACCGTTGATAAATCAGGTTACGAATATAATATTTTTTATTTTCAAGATAAATGCAGATGGTTTGAAATTCTAGGCTGTATATAGTAGTTAACTTGGATATATGATGTACTAAGAAATAAGATAAGTAACACTAACAGTATTTAATACCATCAACCTCTGTGAAAACTTTTTTTTTTATCAGTTTTTACAATAGAGAAAAGAACACAAAAGAATTTTCAACTTATTTTCTTCTCTGTGAAATGTTTCCAAATTTGTTCTTACTGTAGTAAATGCAGTATATTTCTAGTTGTTAACAAGGTGTATTGTGTAACTAAACTTTTTTTCTTCTTTTCTTTTTCAGAGTAAGAGAGGATGCATTGGAAATCTCCCAGAGTGTTGTATTTTGTCTTACACAAATGTCACTTGGGAACAAGATATTATTCTCTCCTCTAGGTCTACTCAGCTACCACCATTTCTTGAGAGCTGTTCAGGCATGTAATGTGCAATACATTTTTTTAATAGTTTAGCTGCAGGTTTGTATGTATGGATTATAATATGGATATTTTAGTTTATGTTAATACAGGTTTGAGGCAAAGATATTTCATTTATAAAAACAAAATTTAATATATACTAAAGCGTAATTCTGAAACACTTATTTTCTATCTTACTACATCTTTATCCTGATGAAAATTTCTCTTCTTTGGCCATCTAAGCATTGGTATAAATTTTCCTCACGTGCTCCAGCCAATATGCCCCACTATGTTGCCAAAAGCTAATTAAATCATGTGATTCTCTCCACTTACATCAATGCACCCCTATTCTAGATCTGTATATGAGTTCCATATTATTACTCCCTATTTAATTTTCTTGATGGTCCAATTGATTGGAGAGAATGAATGGAGGTAAGTATATGTTGGAAATATATTTTTGGTATAGGAAAATATTAACTTCTGAAACATGCTTACCTCCTTTTACACTGTAGCTAGAAACCCACATTGACAAAAAGGAGAGGCCAGTGAGGGCAAGATCCACACAAAAAAGAATTTACTCAGAAAAATGGTATATGAAAATGAGATACAGTAATATCACCCAAGCAGGGTATTCTCTTTACCCAGACAACATGATATCTTATTTATTGATTTGCTACAGAAGCAAAATCCAAATATCATTAGAAGAACACAAATTTGTCCAAGTCCAAACCAGGTAGATGAGGTCCACATCTTGTCATTGGAATTATAGAGATATGGACCCAAAGCTAGATGTAAGTAAATGTAAAAAAAAAAAAAAAGCTTTTGTAACATTTCAGATTTCAATTCATATAATTCATTTCTCTGATATGGAGTCTCCAAGTGCTCCTACTTTGACAGCTCTGTTGTTTCAAGTTACCCAGGTGTCAGGAGAGCCCCCTTTCCACAGAAGGACATTCAATACATCATGCACACAGAGGTAGTTTTATATGAGGTCTGGTGTTTCTTCTCCTTTTGGTTCAGAACTTCAGCTTATGGGGTATTGGGAGTGAAATCTGTTTTTCTGATTCATTCCTTTGCTCAGACAGCTTATCATGTGCCTTGGACAGACATTACATCTTCCTGCATCATTTTTGCAACTAGTACATCCTGTCTGTAATGTCTTGAGCATTTCTTGTGTAGTTTACAACTCTTCTGTTGTGTGGACAGTCATTTGGCTGATTATTTGATCTTTATTTTGTTGCTGGGGTCTATTGGAGAAAGGTGCCTTGCATGAGGAAGTTACAATTTCTTCTTTGACTCTTATAGATTTTAGAGAAGCTCCTTTTCTCAGACATTTGATTATTTATTGGAATTTCAGATTTTATGGAATTTCACTCTTCCATTTTGACACTGATCTCTTGCCTTTTCTGTTTTTCTACCAAACAGTTTCCTGCTTTTTCTTCTCACTTGTTTGTATTACCAAAGTAAGCAGGTGATTGCTGAACTATCACTGACTTTTCTCATCTCAATCATTTCCTCCAGCCTCTATAGTTTGCTGTGGAGTTATTTCTTTACCTTCGATACTATACTTTTCAAAAAAGAAACACAAAAGGCAAAATTTGAGACATATTATTAACAAATTTATTCCGGGTAGTTATGTATGACATTTGTGAAACTTTGCACATTCACTGCTGAGCATCCAAAGTCTGCAAAGGCAAAATCCACGCTCACTAGTTGAAGTTAAACGTCACTCAACGTCAATAACGAGTATGTCCCCCGTGAGCATACTGCTTGACATCTCCTGCCCATGGAAGCGATGAGATGACGTTATTACATATATTTCTTTTTAAAATAACAAAAATATCCCTTTTGCGTTTCTTTTTTTGAACAGTATATTTTGCTCCCAGTCTATGAATGACAAGGTTTTATATTGCCAATGCATGTCTCCATATACTGATCACCAAGTCTTCACTCCATTTTGTGCATGAAGAGGTGTGGGGTACTTGTATAGGATAGTTTCAGTTAGAGAAAGAATTTCACTGTAGTTTTCTACTCTGTTGATACTGATCTTACCATTGATTATGTATTTGAATGTTGTTGATCCACCTGTATTTAAAATATCGATGTATTGTGTGCTCATATTTAGTTAGTGTTGAACTTGTATGACTGCACTGATTTCTATAGAATCAAATGATTTATCAAACCATGGGGGCAATTTGTATTTCCTTGTTTTATTTGAAGATAATCCATTGTTAAGTGTCTTCTTCTGAAGTCCACCTGTTTACATGGTTAGTTACTAACATGCTCAGATGTAAGGCTGTTGATGATTATTTTTAATGTGTAAGTTTTAGAGGGTAGACTGATTGATTGGCATTTCTTGGTTCCATTTCATCTCACGTTTTTTGGTAATATTATTTCTTCTGAATTCTTCTATCTGGTTTGGAAATTTCCTTCTCATATCCATTTTGTGAACAGTATTGCCTACTTTGTTGGATGTGTCTACTGTAATGCATTTCTGTGAAAGAAATATATTTATTCTTTCTGTTGTTTATGCTTTACATGTACTTTCTTATCATGACTTATATTTCCTTTAATAAGGATGTCATATGAAAACAGAATAATTGTGTTAACCATTTCTACACAGGTCATCATGTTTCTTGGCTTGCACTTAAAATTTTATTGCACTTGAATTTATATCAGTAAGTCTGGTATTAAACTGTAGACTATAATTCAACTTTTAGTATTATATGTTATTTAATATGAAAGTAAAAATTTAAAAAAAGACACCTAAACATCAATGTTTGTAGTGTCAAAATACAAAGTCTAAAGATACTGATATTGGCAAGCTAGAACATAAGATAGGAACCTCTTTTCTTTTCTATTTGCTGAAATATCACTCATATACCCAATCAAACACAGTTGCCTCACTCACCTCTTTCCATTTTTGTAAATACTCCCTTATACATTACATCCTTGATATGTGAATAAACAGTTAAAAGCTTAGAGTGTCCCTCTAATGGCTGAGAAAACCATTTTGGTTGGTGGTGGATTAAGCATTAAACTGATCCAAGTGTTCTTGGTTCTAAAATAGAATTAAATCCATTTCCTTATTTGTACTTTATATGGTATTTTGAAATTCTATCTGGATTAATTTCAACTCATTGTTTTGTAGGTGATCCAGTTACAATGAAATGGAAATACTGAAGGTGAAATTATAAGTATTATTTTATTTACTTTTTAATTAATGTGTGGAAATGAATTTTTTTTAACAGTATTAAGTGAATATTAAATATGTTATTCAGTTCAGATTCTATTTTATTTTATATACTGGAAGACAGTTATTAAAAATATATTTATTTATAACATTGTGTGGAATTTTTTCTACAAATAAATAACTGTTGTACTGATGCGACACAAAAAATAATAAATGATTGATTTCACATGTCCTACATATTTAAGGTTTCTGACTTGAACACTAATAATATAATTACAATATTTATGTTTTTGTGATTTTCATATCCCAGTCTTTAGTTAATATACACAAGATTGAAGAGATCAATAATATTTTGTAATTTTTACAGCACATTGAAATGTTATATGACTTCAGTATACTTAAGGTTTGTAAAACACATTGCTTAAGTTGATTTATGCTTTGAAGAATCTTTATTTACAGATAACCACCCTTATACTGTACTATATTCATTCTTGCACAAGGGCTAATCTTTCTTGGTATTTCAGACCTTTCCCTTGAATGATGCCATAGAAAATTCTTAAAATCCATACTAATAGGTTGCGTAGAGATTAAAAAATGTTTCCAATCTGTCTTCCCTATTCTTGCTAATCCAGTAACCTGGTGACAAATGTATTGAGAGATTTGACTTTTTTTCACCTGACAGCTTTTTCAGGGATTAAGAGAAATAAATGAGATCTTTTATCCCCTTTGATGCAGTTAAATGTTTGTTAGGAATAAGTAAAATGTATTGATTTTTTTCTGATATGTGTGTTGTTGGCATGTTTGTCACTGCAAAATCATGGAAACTGTAGTTTCCATACCAAGGACTTATGCATGAGAAATAGTGTTGGTAGCTAATATACACAGTATCTTGTATGTTTATCTCAAAAGGATATTAATAAAGAAAATCCATTAAAACTTGTAGAAATTTTGTTTAGGATATACTTCATAATGCTTCTTTCTCAGTTTATTTTGTAAAGTATAGAAAAAATGTGGTCTAATAGAGAGAGAGAATAAAGCATTAAGTTCACTTAGATATTAAATATTTCATTCCAAATGGGTTGGTTTTGGTTAGGCAGTTGGGTGGTTGACTCACAACATACAGGTTCTAGGTTTAAATCTTCATCCCACCAAAAGTGTTTACCTTTTCAGCCATTGGGATGTTATGATCTTATGGCCAACTTTGCTATTCATTGGTAAAAGAGTAGCTCAAGAGTTGGCAGTGGGTGGTGATGATTTGTTGCCTTCCGTCTCGTCTTTGCTAAATTAGGAATGGCTAGTGCAGACAGCCCTTGTGTAGCTCTTTGTGAAATTCAAAAGCAAACAAACCATTTCAGATGAAGGTCTTTTATTTTATTTTATTTTTTTTGCTGGCATCAGTTAATCAGTAGAGCTTTGTATACCAATGGTTACTTAAAAGGTGTGGTATCCTTTAACTGATTTTGTGGAAGCTTGAAAATGTAGCTATTTCTCAAGTTCAGTATAACCTGTGGCTTCTGTGATGTTTTATCATCCAAAATCACTCTGAGATGGTTTATAGCAAAAATCATTGAATTTATGCTTACCAGTATAAAATAAATATGTTTTGTACTTATAATAAAAATACTCCATAATTACTGAAGTGGAATTGTAATTCTTAAAGCCATTACAATTTAGAGATGTAAGATGACACTTATTGAAATTACTGGAGAAAAAATGTTAACTGTGTAAAGTGACTTTTAAAGTACATTATTATTTTGTGTGAAACTTAACTGGTGGGGCAGCAATAAATGTAGTGGTTAATAACTCCAAACATCTGGGTTAAATTCCTTGCAATGGACAGATAGGACTTAGACCGTTGTGTAGTTATGTGCTAAAAAACAGTTCCTGTAATAAAAATTGTGTACTGATTTATAGCTGTGAATAGTGCTTATGATTATTTGCAGACAAACATTTCAGTCTTAAATCAGTGAAGGTACTATTTATATCACCATGTAGTTTTCCAGGAAATACAATTACCATATAAAGATTGCTACTAGTGTATATTAAAGTATCTGATATAAAATCAATTTTGTTCACTTTTAAATGTTGACAAGGGTTGTTGCCAAAAGTGCACAAATATTTTCATTTTTCAGAACATAGTTCCAAACAATGGTGTTATTGTAGTAAACGAAAAATACAAACTTATGCAGGCCTACTTTCAGAGTCATGACAGACCTAATAAATGCATTTTAAAAAGGCAAAGCCATTGACCTCAGTGTTTGGTATACAGTACATTGTTGTGAAACACAAAACTACACGAGGAGCAATTTATTCTCTACACGCTGTAGGTAATGAGATCCAATATTTACTGTTGTAAGCCCCTGTTGAAAAACATATATTGAAGTAGATACTGGTGATATTACAGAACTTTATAATGTTAGTCTAAAAAAATCTTGTTTTTAGCAGTTTAAGGTTTCTATTAAGTTGTTCATAACTAATTTGACCTTCTGTTCTAACTTGTAAAGATAACTTAGCTGAATTTCATAATTGAGTAGAAACTTAATATTGGTCTAAGGACATTTAAAGAACTAATTAATTATCTATATAGAAAGTTTTTAGATAAACCCATTCTACTGTCTCCAAGTTTTGTTGTATATGTTAAGGTCTTTAAAATATTCACTGTGTGTTAATTAATATTACTTCAGGAATTCAAATTCAGCATAGTGGTTAAATAGATAATCAGAAAGATGTAAATTCATCACCAACCAAGAGTAAAACTTAAACATATTGAAGTCTCTTTTGAAAAGTAAATGAAATCATTTATGGGATTTTTTAAATCAAAAATACTTAAGTTTTTAAAAAGAAAATAACAGCAGTTTAACCTTACATCTGAAAGACCATAATTATTTTAGAAAAGTTAAGTCTTTAATTACAAATTTCTGTTCATACATCAAATTACGGTAGCATTGCCCCTTAAAACTGGGCAAATTTACAAGTCTAGAAGGCAATGTTAAACATCTTCTAATTGAGCACACAACACATGTATGGTGTCACAACTTTACTTAGGAATGATAAAAAAATTTAAAAATGATACACATGCTCTTTGTGAACATCTTCATAGCCTGAATTAGAAACTTTGCAAATTTTCTACAATATTAATGAGTACGGGCAATAACTTAATTAATACCTTTGTTAGTGGTAATTACATTCATAACAAGATAAGTGGAAAAGATTTTTAAATTAAAAAATCAAGCTATGGAAAACTGTAATATCAGCAAATGTATTGAATTTCAGTCTGATATTGGCTTTAATGGTGATGTTATGCTAATAAATTGGTGACCCCAGTGAAAACTGTTTTGAGAAAATAGCCATTAGTTGTTTTTTGTTTTTTTCTGAACTTAAATGTCAGTAACAGTTTAGTAAATGTATACACTTATCACATTTGGAATATGGCACCAGAATCTATCCTGATTTCATTTTCTCATATTATGTCTCCATGTTATGTCTCAGTTTCCTCAAAGTCCTTAACACTTCTGGTACACATACATTCCTGCTTTCCTTTCTCAGAAGAAACCCTTTCAGCTCATATTTCCCCTTTCAAGTCAATTCTTTATAAGCAGTTTCTTGTATATAGTCCTGCAGTCATTCTCAGTGTTTGGTGAACTCTTATTTTAGATACAATATCTTTATTAAAGGTAGACACAGCAACAGTCCAACAAACAGTTTTTTTGTTGCCAAATTAAGACTTAGGACAATCTCCTAAGGAACATGTGATTTAATGATCTCTTAGGTCTTCGAGTAATGCAGTCAAGGCATTTTTGAAGCAAAGTTGGCTTAGAGAGTGTGTCAAACACTGGCTTGATGCTGGTCATTACAACTATTTCTTGGGTATGATGATTATGGAAATCCTCAAGTTCACCCTACTGCCTTATGATAACTGAACAAACTGTCCATTCCCTTCATACAAAGGTGATGCAGTGGGTTGGAATCAGAACAGATCTCATGGCAATATATTACTCATATATCACTTTTCTTTCTCTGTAGATCTCCTTTGGTAGTTTTTATGGATTTTCCATACCAGAACTGGAAAGCATTTGTAGCTTCGTCAGTTAGCCATTTCTTCCCTCTAACATAAAATTGGCTTGACTTTATGACTGTTCCATGGAACAGAATGAAAACAAACTAGATTTTTATTTTTAACTACTTACTAAAGGGTAATTAGTAAAGATATTAAAAAACAAGAATGAGTTATTTAAGTTAAAAAATATGTTAAACTTTTGATTGAGGTTAAATTTGAAAAACTTTATTTTTGATATATTAAGGATGCTCCTTGAGGGTCAGTGCCACTTTAAATTTCCCAACTCAGTTATTTAACTTTTGGTAAAACAACTAGTCATTGCTCTTTAGTTTGGTGAATTTCATACAAGGCCACCGGAGCACTGATTTACTAGTAGACAAGAAGGAAGACAGCTAGTCAATACTATTCACTGCTAAAATTTGAGCCACCCTTAATTAACGAAATGTTGGAATCATTGTAACATTACAGTGCTCTCACAGTTGAAAGGGCAAGAATACATGGTGATATTTAAAGCACCAGCCACCAGGGCAAACCAGACCCACATAAAAGTTAATAACTTCTATTTTTACTTGCATTAATTTATCAATATAAGTAGTGATGTCATGCAATATACATCGTCGGGTGTGTGTGAGTTACAGTATTTAGAATCACGTTACCTACTCTTCCCCCCTCCTCCAAAGAAGTAAAATAAATAAGTAAAAGGCTGTTTTCCATACTTGATAACAGCAGCACACCATGTGAATTTGTTATCAAATAACAGTTTAAGTAACTGCGAAAGCAAAAATATTCGGTAATATTCATGTTATAACAGTTAACGTCTTTTCAAAATAGGATGCTTGAGCTTGTCCTTGATATACGTAGAACGCAACAATTTGACTGAAAGGGAAGCGTAAGAGATGCTCGGAATTATGGCATTCTCAAAAGTACAGAAATATAAAATTAAAAATTTATGAAGCGCCTAAAACAATCAACTAACGTGCTTTATGCTCGTGATAAAAGACAGGAAAACAAGAACTCTCAAATGTTTTATAAGTAAAAATAGAAACGCACCTGTAACAGTATCATGGTTCACATGTGTTCTGTATTCTCAAATAACTCAACAATGGTGTTTAGTAAAACTATCACAGTGTTAGGCTAAGTGACTGGTCGTGGGATTGCGTCACAATGGTTTAGATCAAAGGTATTGAGAAAAACACGTAATTCCTTTTTTAATTAGAAAGTTCATATTTATTTTATTGAAATTGGAGGGAAAACATTAACTTTATCCTACCGACTCGAGGACCTCTAGTGTGTGGTGTAAATTTACTCATCGAAAGTAGCGTAAGGCGTATTTCGTGTACTGTTGAGATGCTACTGTGTTAACGTTATTAGAAGCCTGTATAGAACCAGTAAACGACAAATTTTTGTTAGAAATTATCACCAGTATTATTGTAATTCTAACAAACGCCAATTTATGCGCGTAATCTGTGAAAGCATTTAAATTTAATTTCTTAATAACAATATTCTTACGACTTTTTTATCGATCACATGAAACAGGTTTGTCTTAATTTATTTCATTGTCATTTAAAGAAATTTAACATGCTAGTGCGGAGACGAATCATTCTTCTAATATTGCTTTGTATACTGGTTGGACTATGGATGACGTTATTTCAGAATGAAGAAAAGCCTTTTTATTCTTACGAGGTAAATATATTACTTTTTTTTATATGCAAAAAAACGGCTCTTTTGGGCTCAGAAAACACTTCAAATAGAAGAGCGAACAACGTTTCGACCTTCTATTTGAAGTGTTTTCTGAGCCCAAAAGAGCCGTTTTTTGCATATAAAATTCTCAACAAGTGGGTTTCTCGACATCACTGATAAATATATTACTATTTTTGTAAACCTACCGGGAACTCTTATTAAGTAACAGTGATTTGCGACTAATGTAATTGTAGATTTATCAGGGTATGTTCTCGAAGTAACAGTGTTGTGACCATTATCTGTTATTGATCTATTGGGGTTTCTTCTCGCAGTGATACTATTGTAAGTCTACTGGGTACCCTACAGTAACAATGTTTCATGACCATTATCTATTGTAATTCTTCAAGGTGTTTTGAAATGAACAAGTTTCGTTATCGATACCTGTTGTAAATCTAATGATGGGAGGGTCTTAAAATACACGAGTCGTTACGAGTACAGACTCCATGGCTAAATTTTCGAGATTTTGAAACATTTTACCACCGTAAATGCTGTTCTAAGTTTTTATGTTTAAAATTGCACACGTTAAACATATAAATATATATATACACCATTTCCTGTCGTCTTATAAATGCTTCCTTTGTTATCATGCCCCCCAGAAGCACAGCAGCATGTCCGTGGACTTTTACCGCTAGAAACCAGGGTTCAATACCCGTGTTGGGCAGAGCACAGATAACTCTTTGTGTAGTTTTGTGTTTAACAACAACATGTTACTTTTATGAGAGTATAATATTTTTATTCCTTAAATTATAATTTTATCATTTTTTTTTTCTGTAGCATAAGTTGAAATCAGGATCTGTAGACGAACATCAGTTTTTTTATTGTTATTAAAGACACACTTGAAACATCTGTATGAGTTGACTAAAGTGTCAAGAAAGTTCTCATTACTAATGTATGGAGAAGGAAATGAAATGGGGACGTGGAATACTTAATGCTGTTTCATAGAATGAGAATATATAAACGTTTACTATTTGTAATTTTACCAATTTGATCCCTTGCAAAATTCATTTGTTTTCTAACTTGAATATATTCAGATTGCAGTGTATAATTAAGTATGTAAAAGCAAAGTAGATTTACAGCTCCTACTTCAATGATGTAATTGCTTGTCACATCAAGGCATCATCAAGACAAGTTAGGTTTTGTTCATAAGATTGGTTTAGATTACATTATGATATTTGTGGTCATGAAAGAAAAAAAACATTTTGGGCCAAAGAATTTAATTGGAAAATATATAAACACAACTACCTTTTTAGACAAATTTCATTAGAAATAAATATATTTCCTTATGAATGAGTGGAAATTTATTCAGTGGCGGCGCCAAGGAAGGCTCACCCCCCAAATATTGTTATCTACATATATTTATAAAATATAGAAAACACAATCGTCGTTGTTGCTTTACAATTAATATCAGAGACATAGATCTGTAGAACTCAACGTCTTCATTAAGATGAAAGACAGTCAGCCTGATAGTGACCTTACTTTTCCTCAGAGTGTATTAACTTCACATGGGATAACTCGTTTCTGCTCTGTAAACTATGTATTTATGTTATATTTCTTTTGATTTGTAGCTTTAATCTTAATGGTATATTAAATGTTCAATCTAAGCTAATCTTGATTTTCTTAATTATTATGTATTACCTTGGGTGGAATTTAGGTGAGCTTCCTCTCTTACATGTAGGCATATTTTCATAAACAGATTATTTCTAATTTGTAATATTAATCACAGTATGAGTTTCCAATGAAAACTGCATTGAAAACGCAGTTCAAAATAGCACACCTTTCTGAAATGTACCTTGGTATTTACATTATTATAATTTACCGTCTGTACTTCATATTGATGGCATTTTGGGAAGATCCTCCATAGTTCGCCTCAGTCCCACCAACGAAAATATCCTGGCGCCGCCACTAAGTTTATTGCTGTAACTACTACGACACATGAAATAATCTTAAGTTAGAGTTTCGTACCTTAAATTAGGATAATATGAAACTGTTACAGTTTATTCAACTTGTATGCACAGAATTGTTTTCAGCAATGATTATTTTTTATTCTTAACTTACTTCATCCTGTATGAATTACTAGTTAATTTAATAAGACTGTTTTTACATTTGCTCCGACCCCCCAGTGGCTCAGCGGTATGTCTGCGGACTTACACGCTAAAATCCAGGTTTCGATACCCGTGGTGGGCAGAGCACAGATAGCCCATTGTGTAGCTTTGTGCTTAATTCAAAACAACAACATTTGCTCCTAGCACGAATAATGCGTGTGTGTACATTTCAAACTCATTTACTCACTTTACCATTATAAACTATCTAACGATACAATTGACACTAATTAATAATGGAGTGCTCAAATTATTGAGGTGCTAAGAAATTTCGCAATACCTAGTTGGTTCTATATGTTGATAAAAAAAAAATCCTTAACGTGGTAGACATAGATACAAAAAGGTGCCAGTGATTTATTTCTTCTGAGATAAAATGAGAAATACGACGTATACAACCATAACATGTACTAAGAAATTACTAAATTCATAACTCTTGAAGAACTGTTTTGTTGGTAAGAGTAATTGAGACATACAATGTAATATTGACTTACTTTGACATCCAAATTGGATTTATAATCTCAACAGGGGTATCAGTCTTCTGAGACTACTATAATTAAAAGTAGAAAAAAGATATAAAGTTTAGTAATTATATTAAAGCACGAAATTATACAACGGGTTATCTGTGCTGTGGTCATCACGTGTATTAAAACTGGAATTTTAAAGTTATAAACATTCAAAATTATAACTGTGCTATTAAGGAGCATGCCAAGTCTTAATTTTTTTTTCATTTTAAAGCAAAACCACATTAAATTATTTACTGAGTTTACCTCAAAGAATCAAACCTCAGGTTTGAAATTGTGAGTTCGTAAAATTACTGCTGTCTCACCGAAGGACAAATAATCTTTAACGTTGTCTTTTTTTTTTTCTTTTCGGAAATGCACGACAAATGAATATTGTGGGAAAATGTGAAACTATTGAAGGATAAAATATATTGATATACAGTTGTTTTTCATTTTTGTAAATGACCAGCGATATTTGAAAGCCCTGTATAAATCAAGCTCAAGATTTACAAGATGGCATATGATGAAGAATAATGTATCAAATAACATTATTAAATATGCTAAGTTTATTTGGTGAAGTGCGGAAAAATCAGTCTTATCTTTTAAGTTTGGTTATAATTATATGTTCAATTAAGATATTTAGAGTTTACAAGACGGAAGTATTCCTTATACTTAATGCAACTGTAAAAGAAAAAACAAACATGAAACAACTTGGGGTATCAGGACCAACCAAAAGAAACAGACGTGGAATAAGTTATGCCCAATCGTAGTAAATAGCAACATCTTGTAACAAGTAAGAATCCACAAATAAAAAGGTGAGTGGCAAAAGCAGTTCACGTGTTACAAAAAAAAAAAAAAAAACTACAAACTACGCTGGGTGGCTAATGCTAGATGCATGATCATGAGATAGTGAACGACTACACTATAACAACATGGCGAGTTAATTAAAATCGTTTTGATATAACGTATTTAACCACTGTACTTCAAGCTTCTATTTAAAAAACAAACAGAAAAAATCCTTCAAGCTAAATCGTGTTTACGTGTTCCATAAATAAATCATACTCAAATCTTTTTTTAAATATTACTTTAAATGACAGTAATGCTTATAACAATCATCATATAATTTATTTTTATTATTTTATTATACAGATTATTTTATATTGTAAGCTTATTATATGAATCTAGGAATAACCTAAATAACTTCTTACGTTGATCGAATTTCGTTAGATATTATTGGATTTAGAGATGAAAAATCGTTAGCAATTGGTGAAACAATTTTATAAGAACAATAACTGTTTGATGTTGGTTTTTATATTTTGATCTAAATTGGCATTTTTGCTCTAACCGAAAGTTCATTCTGTATATGATGTGCAATATTCTCAACTTTTTTCGTGCTAATAACACATACATATATATATATATATTTTATAGAAAGGACCAACAGCCATTGACAAAGTTCCAAAAACTCGCTTACTCGAGTATGTTAAACGTGTACAGCGTGTGAAAGACGTTTGCCGAAAATACAACCTTGGGGGTGCTTTCTCTTCATATAAAGATTTGACAAAAAGTGACGTCAGATTTCTTGCTTTAAGAGCAACTTCAGAACCACTTTTAAAAATACGAACAAATCGCGACTTTAACATGTCTGCATGCTACAGTTTGAAAGCTGGTAGTAACAGTGTTTTGGCGTTTCTGTTCCAATTACCAAGAAATCGTGAAAAGTATCCACAAAATAAAGACTTTCATATATCAAGCAGAACAGCATCCATGGTTCATAGCTTTCATGACTATAAAAAAAGATTCAGGGGTTACTTTCTTTTTACTTTTGTTCGCCACCCATTTTCACGACTCGTATCCCTCTATCGGGATCGAATCCTCCATCATTATATGCTGAAGAACACTCATCCTATCCCTGGCCAACGTGATGTTTACATTGACCTCCCTATACCTCTCGCACATCTTCATGGACAGAATATTTCATTTAGAAAGTTCATACAAATCATTATCAATTCAGATTTCCATAACCTTTCCAGATTTGACCACCACTGGGTTCCAATGTGGCAAATGTGTGCTCCCTGTCACATCAGTTATAATTTTGTTGGTAAGCTTGAAACTATGATGAGTGATTTCAGCTATCTGAGCTCTCGTTTAGGCCTAACGAGAGAATTTAAGCAAGGTCAAAGTTTATTATGGCAGCATCAAAGTGCAAAAAGTAATGTATCCTCCAAGAGCTTGATTCAGGAGTACATTGCCCAATTAACTCATGAGGAGTTGAGTAAACTGTACAAAATGTATCAGCTGGACTTTGAGCTATATGATTATCATTTTTCAAATTTTTGATAATAAAACATATAAAGTATAAATTCACTAATTTGTTTTGAATTAAGCACAAAGCTACACAATGGGCTATCTGTGCTCTGCCCACCACGGGTATCGAAACCCGGATTTTAGCGTGTAAGTCCGCAGACATACCGCTGAGCCACTGGGGGGCATAAATTCACTAAATGAAATATACCAAACAAAATATTTGCCAAAGTTAATTAAGAACACAATAATATAAATGACAGATTATGTTGAAAATAAATGATAGTTAGGTTCTTTTCTCATAATGTTGGTATCGCCATCTTATAAATATTGAAATATTAAAGATTATCAGTGGAAAAGTTATTTTCAAATGTTTAAGGATTTTTAAAAATTAGTAAATTTTGCTGTCTTTAAACTTGGAACTATTTTTCTCACACTGATCTCCAAGTTTATAACTGAGTCTCATTTTTCATAATAAACAATTGATATCTAATTTTAATCCACTGATGCCGTAAGACAAAGGAATTTGAGACAACTTTTTAACATATCCCAGTTACCATTAACAGACAATTTTGTTATTTTATTTAACAATAACAAGTGAGTAACAATCCAATTACAATAAATCTAATACATTACTTAATGATAATGCACTAATACCTACTAAAACATTTAGATTTACTTGTGAAAAATTAATTACATGGTAATTATAGGTTTTATAATTACTTGAATTATGATATTTTGGTTTTAATAATTAGACGTTTATTTTTCATAAAGTTATTGGGTTAGTGACATTTAAATATCGATTTATGGTGCAAAATTAACACAAAGATTTTATTAAATTTTGAAAAGGTGGTAAAAGTTTGTAAAAATTTTATAAGTCTTTAGATATCAATTTCTGAAAATGAAAGTGATGATTCGAACACTGGATCTGTGTACGTAGATGATATATGACGTCTACCAATAAGTAAATAATCACCCTACAACAATATTAATCAACCATGTTTATCAGTCATATGCATATCCTTATGCATAAATCATATTTTCATAAGGTTGATAGTGGGGTAGGTATTAAAACTGTTGTCTTGTTGAAAATATGCAACACCTTGACATTTAAAATAGAACGCAAAAGGGTACAGTTAATCTCTGAAGATACTTAATTTGTTTTCTCTATGGTATAACAGCTCATAGAACTGTTCTGAATTTTTAGAGCTTCTTCGATTTATCCAGTACATATGTTTTTAACAAAGGTTATTCTACTTAGTATCCATTATCTTAAAAAAATATTTAAATTTTCACTTTAAAATGGTTTATTTATGTGTACTGAATCATTGTACGATGAAAGTTATGTTTTATTTTTGAAGTGTAAATGGTTTTATTTATTATTACTGCTGTCTTTCTGATTACAGTATGTGCCATAACTTTTGACGTTTAAAAATCTTTTTTAATACTGACTGAAGTGTAGTACTGGACTATTCCTTTTTAAAATAAGTAAATTATCTTCATTTTAGTAACTACCTAAGACTGAAATGTGTAAGGTGATAACAAATATAGAATTTTATATTGTATTAAAACACAGAACTAATTGTTGTTCAATTCAGGTTTTGGAAACAAAGTCTAAATTTTAGAATAGAAAACAAATCTCAGTAATCAATTCAATACATTGATTGTCCACAAAATATCAAAATGGTTACCTCCTCGAAGAATTGAATGAGACTATAAAAACTTGTTCTATGAATCTTGTCAGTTTGGAGGAAGTGGTCTGAACTTCAATAATCCATGAACATGACATTTTTACTTAACAATGTTAAAAATCATTGTTGAAAATAAATATTAGCTTATTGTATGATATGCAGTATAACAAACGCTGTCACAAAGAAATTTTCTAGCTTAAAACTGTTACTTAAGACCAACATAGTTATATTTATAAGGATTAGAATGCATTATTTCATTAGTGTGGTACCCTCACTGTTAAGGATATTTTTGGTTATAAACTCAATAATATCTTGCAAGGTTTCACCAACGTAGTTATTCTAAGCTCTATACTCTTTAGAGAAGCTAAATTCTCGAACCACATTTTGACCCAGTGACTTGGAAAGCCTGCATACCACATACAATCCAGACAGTTCACCCAAAGTTAAATCTGGGTTGGTCAACAAGAATTGCTGAGAGGAAAGGAAAGAAACTCCTGCAGAAACATTACTTTTTGTGAAATCAACTTTAAATGCCACGTTTACTTGGCACAGGTGACATAATATCAGTGGTGATCACCTCACGTGTACGTTGGATAAACACAATGGTCTAAAACATTCTCCAAACCCATACAATGATGTCTAGCATTTGGGAAGTGCTAGCAAGATGAAGCAAACTCAGGGTAACAACGTTTTTCAAAAATAAACATACAGGTGAAACAATGATACTAATAAAGCATCATAATAATGTAATCAAGCTCAAACTGAGCTGATGCACATAAAGCATGATTCCAATCCATGTAGAGGAGGCAAAGAATTGACATAATACAACCTGTACCATATACAAGTGATCAGCTTCCAAAGCAAAGGATATAAAATGGAATGGATTGTGCAGCAAGGTCAATCCATGTCAAAAGCATTTAGCCAAGTGTAGTTGTCAGAGAAACAATAAACATGCTGATGTCAGTCTTTTACAGTGATGATGGTATGTCACTCCATACAGATGAAGATGATTGCAATGACATGCAAGACAATCTCAAGTAATCACTATCCAAACTGCATGCTAGTATGGAAGCTGTTTTAGACATTAAAAAATCTAGAGATGATGCAAGAATCCCCACCTTTATTATGAAAAGCCAGTTCATTGAAGTTATTGTTGGAGTATCAGTGCAACTGCAATAACAGGTATTGTTTCTGAAGTACAGACTGACATTTTTACCAAATTTTAACCAAACTCTTGAAGAATCATTGTAGTTTCCAGATCCTCTTTGGGTTTGGTATGTGGTTTCTCTGCTACCGTTTGTTTTAAAAATCACCTGCACTCTCACTCTGCTTCTACCAGTTCCTACTATCTGCTTTATGAGCTTTGCCATCTGTGGATCTAACTTCTTCTAGGCAAATAAAACTTAATAATGTGCCATTTTCTAAATTATCCAAGCATGCAATTTGGACCTATTTTGTTTCACAGCAAAGCAACAATGAGCTATCTATTATGTCTACCACAGGGAATAAAACCCTGGAGTTTATCAATGTAAGTTAACAAATTTTTACACTGTTCCATCCACTTGCTGGATATACTAGTCTGATAACAGAATCTTCCACATGGAATAAAAACCTGGAGTCACTTGGATCTGTGGAAATCAGCCTATACAGAAAATGGGAAGAGGATGAAGCAGAAAACAATTCTTAGAACCCATTTAAATACCACTGTGGATGTCACTTTACCACAGATACCAAGGGAGCTGGTTAAGTATTCACATTCATTATGTTGTAAATTAACAACATTCGGCAAAGAAAATGATATTGCTGGAAAATAAAATACTGCATGGTGTAGCTATGAAAAGCAAAGTATGGGGAATTAATGGGAAACGTTTGCAACATCAATAGGGAAACTCTTCTGTCTCTCATGTTGCATTCAGTGTCTGGATGAATAGGTAGTGTCTGTTGGCACAACCTCCAAGACTGTCAACTGGTGCTCAGTGTAATCTTCATTTTGACAAAACAAATCCACCTTAAATTATATAAAAAAAGACCCATTAGGTAACAATATTGTTCACCATGCTAGTCTGGTTAAGAATTTGTTTGTCTTTTTTTACAAAAGAACATTATGTTAAATTCTTAAGAATAAGTCCATGTTGATATCATACAGGAATATTGGTTCACGTATTAAGGTTCGAAGACCTCCACTGGTGTTGTAAAATACCTTTCAGCATTGGAGCTGGGGTTATATTTTAACTAGTTTACATGGCCAACAACATAAATACATTTCAGTGTTTAAAACTTGGTCAACAAATGTTTGCAAGAGATACTCCTGAAAAGTAATCCCTTGAATGAAAGGAAATTAACATGCTCAATTTTCTAGCTTTGTTTTTGCATTTAATAATAATAAAAAATGTTGAACAAATATGCAAATGTTGTGAGTTCACACACACTAAGCTTCTTCAACAACAAGTAGGCTATATTAAATTTACTTGTGAACATTCCCAATCAGTTTTCTACTAATAACGAGAAAGGCCTATGTAAAACCTGATATCTACTGTAAAGCAAATAGTGAATTACAAAACTGATTAGGCTTGTACTTTCTTCACAAATTCTTTTTTGCCTTTCACTGAAACTGAATATTTTGGAGAAGAAAGTGAAGGACATATTTATTAAAGTGCTTTCATATGACAATCTCCAAATGACAAGAATGTAATATTGCTACAACTGAAGAACAGCATAGGTTAAAACACAGGAGAAAATAATTGATAAATTATTGTTATAACAAAGTTACTACATGTTTAATAGTACTACGATCATAATAATTGAGAAACTGTGTTTTTTCCAACACATACAAAGGCTGTGAGTGAATTGTGGCTAACATATTAATATTAGTTTAATAAAGTATTAATTTAGTGCTAGATATTTTCTTGTAAAATGATAATGTCAGGTACAACATGGCTCTTCATTTCACAACTCAGAACTTATGATGGATAATACTACCCCATCCTGACGGAGCACCATACGACTTCCATGGTTTCCTTCCCCTCAAGGAAAATGTTAACAAACATTTCCAAACAACCAATGTTCTTTAAACTACAATACAGAACTAGATTTATAACACGTATTTTTGTACATTTTTCTGACATATATTTTTTTTTAATATGGACTCTCAAACAATATTTTTAAACTTTGCAACTGAAGCAAATAGCATATTGAATGCCTTATACAGAATAAAGTTTTATTTTCTGGTATTGCCATACAAGAAAGTGAAAACTATTTACATATACATTTATATACACACAAATGGAAATTAAGTTCCAGAACCTATGCTATTTTCTTTTTTTATTTTGACACTTTTCAGAATGTTTTTTTTTTCTCTTGTGTTGTTCCTTATCCTTCTGGTTTTCTGTTCAATAATGAAAATATAACAAACTTTCATTACATTTTAAAATCAAACAATCACATTTGAAAGTAATCTCTATTCCTACACTTCAATCAATCTACTCCTATCAATTCATTTCACAATAACAAAAGTATTTAAAATGAAAAAGTTTCATGTATTATTTTAATCACCATAAAGCTACTTGTCATGTAATATGATAACTAAGTCATTTAATTTACGAAAATGCAGGAATTTAAAGTAAATCCAATAAAACTCAGAGTATCTGGTTATTTTTAAGTTCAAAACTTAACTAAAACTTCGCATATATACCGATGTCAAAAACAACTGAGTCAAAGTCTACATTTGACCAAAAACTTTTTGTAATGTCATCATGTAACATGTAATGATGATTAAAGCTGGCACAAAAATGTTCAGTTTTAACCTCAGCTTATGTAAAGCACTGTTGAACAAATATAATAAAAAACTAAATCTTTAGATCCATGTAGTCCTTTCAGAATTACATAAAACACCTAACAAAACTGTTGAAAAATTTCTATACAACTGGAAGGCAAGCAGATGAAGATGGAAGATGAACATTCTATGTCACCTCTGCAGCAAATGAAGGAAGAGGTAAACTGATATATAACATACAAGCAGATAAAGTGAGGACATGAACTTCACTCAGCTAATCCACCATCATAGTGTTAAAAAGAGAGAAACTTTTCTTATGTGAGAAGTTTAAGCAGATGGATCATAGTGTTATAAAGAGAGAAACTTTTCTTATGTGAGAAGTTTAAGCAGATGGATCATAGTGTTAAAAAGAAACTTTTCTGATTGAGAAGTTTAAGCAGATGGATCATAGTGTTATAAAGAGAGAAACTTTTCTGATGTGAGAAGTTTAAGCAGATGGATCATAGTGTTATAAAGAGAGAAACTTTTCTTATATGAGAAGTTTAAGCAGATGGATCATAGTGTTATAAAGAGAGAAACTTTTCTGATGTGAGAAGTTTAAGCAGATGGATCATAAATAAAGAATATAAAAAATATTTCTCAGCATCAAGTAAAGAAACACACGTAGAAAATGAAGCTTTATTGAGTTATAAAAGCAGCAGTGCTGGGGTTATATCATGCATGGCTTATATCATAAGGAAACTTATAATGACTTCAAAATCAAAATATATATCAGTAATGAAACCACACAAAGTGTTTACTGATTAGATGGCACTGAATCGTCACTTAGGAAACCATTTATTATTTTTAGTTAGCAATAGTTTCAACTATCACACATGATAGTTCAGGTTATTTCAGGAGATTTAGAGTAGTCCATTCAGAGAACTGACACTTTAAAATTATCTTTATATTTTAAAAATTAATTCAAAAAGTTATTAGAAATCCAGAAAAATATTTTAACCAACCAGATCTATCGAAAAAGGCCATTACTTACAACACACGTAAAAAGACTAGTTGTTTGGTCACCAAAGTATAAATTGTGAATATTCTTACACACATCCATGTATTAGCAGTAGTGCAAAAATTAATAGAAGTAACAACCAATTAAAAATGATAAAAGTACACTAGTTTGCAATCTGAGAATTATACCATTGTTTTGCTACTGATTTCATAGATAAGAATTATACAAGAAGCAAATTGAACTATAATTTACTAATAAAAATGGGAAACTATTAAAATTTATTTTTCAACCCCCATGTAATTTAATTAGCTTGACACTAAAATAGACATTTTACAATATTTCTTGCTAATTAGCAATACAGTCCATGATAGCAAGTTAAAGAAAGCAAAACAAATCATGTATACACTGCAACATTATATTACTGGTTCACTCCTTCTGTATAAAGTGGATCATTTTGACCTATCTTGGAAGTGTGAAATTATATGTAATATTACTGAATTTTTTTACATTTACATCAATGAAATTTGGCAAACTTTTAGTTTTATTAATAATGGATTGCTACTAAAGGTTTTTCAGTGAATTTACAAGCTGAAAGGTGATTTTCATACTGAGAATACAAATAATTATCTTATGATTTTCAAATTTCATTTGTATGACCTCTAAAGCCTCTTCATGAATACAAATTTTGCTTCTAAATAAATGCATGTTTTATATGTTACCTTCTCAACCCTAACAGTAATTGTTGCAAAAACATAAATTTTATTATGTTTTCAACTGTGAACATTCCAAACTTTTAATTTTATGGTTTTATTGCATATACTTTGGAGATAGAATCTGTTTGAATAGGCATCACTGAAAATGCTACTCATGATTTGGTCACAGTTTACTTTCAACATTATCTAATGTCAAACTGTTATTTACAGACTAGTATGTAAAAAATTTCTTTATTTCTGAAAACTAATAAGTTTGTTAGTTGAGTGTACAAAATATTTGTGACATTAAAAAACAAACTATCAAATAAGTGGTGAGGAATAAACAAGCTTACTTAGAATGTTGTGAACTGTTTGAAGATGTTACATTATCATAATTTATGTTGAAAGAAGGAAGCATTAATAAAAGTACTATATATAAATAATTATATAAATTTTAAAAGTATTTTTATCTGATAGTTTTGGAAAGTGAAGTTTTCATCCTTTCCTCCATAATAGCTGAATAATAATTAACAAAGCAGTAATAAGTGACCCACAAGTGGTACAATTACATTACAAAAAACAACAACTAATGTTCAACCAGCTGACATAAAAATATTCAACTCATTTGATGCAACAGTTGTATTAAATGCAGTCCAATTCTAGCAAATTATTTAGAAACAGGAATATTTCTGACCTTTTGGTCACTCGAAATTTGTAAAATAAAAAATTAAAAGAGTTTCAAAGAGTATTCTAATGTATGCTTAGTTATCATTTTACATTGGGTTCTTAAACATCAATTTCCAGCTTATAAAGTTAAATCATTGTTTGAAATACTATTAAAAGTTATCAATATTAACCGAGAGAATCAATTTCATGACATGTCTTCCACTTAAATTTTTTTTTTATTTTTATACAACATAACAGATATGACAGACAGCTCACCTGAAGTTTCAGGTTCCCATAAAGAACTACGCACGAAACGCTGAGCTGCATCAGTGTTAAGTTTAGGTGCCTTTTCTTTGTCTGCAATTTCCTTTGCTCTGTTCATATAGCCTTTTATTCTGTCCTATGATAAAAAAAAAATAAAATGTTAAATCAAGGATGCACTTCATATTTAGATTTCCAATCATAAAAACGTCTACTTCAAAAATATGAGAAAATGAACTACTCTTATACAAACATGTAAGCAAATACTTGTATGTACATTAAAAAAATATTTAAGTATGTGATGAAATTTTCAGTTAAAATATTTAAAGGAAATAAAAAAACTAAAAATGAGATAAAAGAGAATTACTTAGGTGATAAAGAATGAAGTACCTACACAGAACAGATCTTTAGCAAACTCCTAGCTTGCAAAATAATTTTAGGCTAAATGTAACCAACTAGACTAATGAACCTTTACAGCTGGCAACCTCAATTTACCTTTTCCATTCAATTAATTTTCACATTACATATGCTTTTTATACCAAATAATATGCTTATATTTTGGTAGGACTTGGTACAATATCTAACAATTCTTAACCTAAAAATATTTATTTTTAATTTATACAGTTTAACATAAATAAAATTATAAATTTTTAACTTTAAGATTGAATTAAAAAACCACAACGATTTTATTGTATTTTATAAAACATCTATTTTGAGTTTGAAATTATATTTTGTAGTAAAGTTTGTCGTTAAGCACAAAACTACACAGTGGGTTGTCTGTGTTATTCTCACTGTAGGTTTTGCCATTGTAAATCTTTAGACATATGCTGGGTCAATGGGAGGCCTGTAATAAAAATAGATATACAGTATTTCCACTTTAAATTGATAATTTTTAGCTGAATAATTAATTTCTTCTTAATTAAAGTAATTTAATGAAATTTAGCCTGAATCTGTTCTATTTTTCCATAACACTGACCATGACAAAAAGTTTTCTGACAACCCAAACACAAAATTCGCATATGAACTTTACACACGAGATGGAAGACAAAACAACAATAACGTAAGCTTTTTTTTGCACATACAAGTACACAAAGAATTTCTTTGTCACATATGTTCACCATAAAAAAGTATTTACTGAGATAGATTCACTTCGACAGTTTCAGAACAAATATTTTTATCTTATAATTTGATCAGTGTTGAGAAATTAGCTTTCACTGGTCATTCACAACTGTTTGGAAGGATTATATGAAAACTTTTTTGTTAAATAGTTTCACATGAAATTTCAAGTTCAATGACACAGCTTACAATAAAAGGAATTTACTTCTCCAATACATTTTATAATACACAGTATAATCTATCTTTTTGTGTACTGTACCTGACGATTTTGTTGTTAGCTATGGCTTTTGTGTTTTCTTATTGATTCCTTGAAACTGTTTCATGACCCATTAATGTAAATATATTTTTCACTTGATATGCTTACTTGAAAGTTTCTTACTCCATCAATTTTTCTATAAAAGTCTTTCTTCTATTTCTGACAGAGATATCAGTATATTCGAATATTTTGACATTGTTCATGGTGAGTCTTTCTTCCCAACTACAATTAAAATGCTGTCCACTGAATTCTTAACACATTTAAATAATTATTTAATTTATTTAATCCTCCAATTATTTAGTTTTGTGCTTAACAAGAAACAAATATACCAATATTTTCACTGCTTACCTAGTTAAAGCAACTACAAACAGTGAATAATTGGAAATCCTACTTGCAATTTGTCAATTATGTTTTAACAATCAATTTGTTGCTTTAGTTAGTCTACCATTTGAATAATTGAAAATAGTAATAATCATAAACAGGATCTTACGCAATCCCTGCTTGTAGACAACTGATTAGATCACTGAGCTCTTTAATCAATGTTATATTATTTTAAAAAAGTAATTAAAGTTTAAAATAAAATTTTAGTAAATAATCTTGTAATTCCAAGTTTTAGGAGACATTAATACAATCCAAAATGTTAACAAACAGACAGGCAATTTATGAGGCAACATTTGGGAGAACTTCATTTTCTGGAATAAAAGTGTGACAGTAAGAAACTGAAAATTTTTTGTAAAAGAAAAAAGTTTTTAAACAAAATTATGCTTAAAATAAAGGTGCTGGTTCAACTTGCAGGAAGGAAAATTAACATTTGTATGTAGCTGAAACTACTAAGCTAGACTTAAAGAAGCCCAAATATGTACAAATAAAATGTACTTACTAATTCTTGTTTGACAGCATGTTCTTTAGGATTGACACCTTGTGTAACTAAGTATACTATGAAGTAAAAAAATAACAAAAAACAGTTGAATTGTTTATTTATGATTATTAACAGTCAATTATTTATAAATCAGCATATATTCGTGGTGTAAGAAACTTTTACAAATACAAAGACTTTTTAAAAACCAACTGAAAGTGAATCTTATCAACATGACATTGCATAAAAATTATTGGTTATTTTCTACAAATAATGCTTGTAAAACAGAGAAACATAAGGACTTAAAAAGTTTGATATTCCACATTTGGGCAACTCATGTTAACATTACTCATCTATGTAGCTTTTATTTTTATAAATGTACTTTCTTCTTCATTTTAAGGAATCATACCGACTTACACGTGCCTTAATATACATCTGCAATCTTCTTTTCCTGTTATAAACAGCACAAATAAAGCCCTAGATAGCTGTTATGCTTTGTAGGCTTTATGTTCACCTAAGCCTAATTATCAGTTAATAACATTTTTAGAACTCTGATATCATTCTATTGAAGAAACTGCTCCCAGAAACTTGAAAAAACAAGGATAAAAGAATTCCTTTGTATTCACTTAACTGATGATGAAATCACAGCTACTATCAACAAAAAAACTGAACAATTTTTCACAGCGTTGCCCGATATATATAGCAATAGATTAGCAGCCAAGAGTGTAAAATAAAAAACAGTTAGCAATTACACTGCACAACAAAGTTTTTACTTCTTGAACAATGTTGGATGTTCCTTATAGATTTTAGGCTGCTGATCATGAAAATCGCATCCAAATTTGCCCATCACGTACCATTTCATCGAAATCTTCAATTTTGCTACAATGGAAAAACGATATCAGGACAACTGGAATCCGTCAATGCTTGCTGACTACTGTTGGCCATTGCAAGGTGATGCACCGAACATTGAATACAAATGAAAATCAGGAGCAAAACACTTTTAATTATGTTGAACTTAATGGCATATTAGAAACATAAACACAGTTAAATATGTTATTGCTGGTAAACAGTTAACTGTCTATTTCTCAGAGTTCCTATGTGATGAAGCAAAACCAAAACTATATATGTGCATACCCACCAGGTACCTGTCACAATCGGCAAAAACATTTCAGGAAGCAAAACTTTCCAAAAACATTGTTGTGCAGTGTTATTATCTAATTAAGAATTTACTCGTTTATTACCTAGATTTAAGTGATCATACAGGCTACTAATAATGAAAATTATTTATTCTAGGGGACAAAACATTATTGGTGTATTTCACTACTGGCAGAAAACAAAGCAGTGTCATGTTGGCTTTTAAACTACTTTACAATGGAGGATATGTACATAATACATTTATTATTTTTCAGATGCAAAGTTACAAAGGTGAATTTGAATAAGAATCCCAATACGTACACAGTTGAATGTGAATAATAACTCAATTAAGTTTGTTTTTGATCCTCTGGTGTATAATCAAGATTATTTTGCACACCATTCTTCTCATGATATCATGCTCACTTTGATAGTTTTGTTCCAAAAATATTAAAAAAATATTATAGTGAGCTTATTCTTCATTACACATTGAAGTGCTATGCATTAAAGAATTCTTTAACAACATGTAAGTGTGAAACTATTGTGATGAACCTTGTGACAAAGAGTGTCTGTGTATTAATGTTTGACAATGAGAAATGTGAAATAAACCAACAAAATTGGTGATACCACTCCACAAGCTTTAATTTTAAAAATACAATGTTCAAAGTTAAAAAAGTTATGCATACATTTTTTTGCTACTGATGGCAGAAGATTTGAATAAATTAATCTGTAATAAATAACTAGCATAAAAAATATACTTACACCAGAAGAGAGAATTTAATGTATAACCAATAGATAAGTCAAGTCTGGCTTTTTCCAAAGGTGTAAGCTGTAACACAAAGAAATAAAGCTTTGAAATATTTCAAAACATAAGATGATATACCAAGAACAAAACTGATTTTTATAAAAGTACATCATATTATATGTACCCATAAGTACATGAAAAATAATAAAATAAATCATATAAAACAATATACACTCAGTTTTTACAATTCAAATGGTTACAAAAGCAAGGTGAGATAAACATTATATGTTATACATGTAGCTCCTTTTAAAATAATAGTAGTAAGGAAACAATTTGTTTCCATCTTGTATTTGGTTTCCAGAATTGTCTGACAGTTTTTTAGATGAAAGACCCATATGATACAACTCTGAAACATTAAAAATGATTTAAAATGTTAGACTTTGTAATTTATGACACAGATGTTTGATCACAATGTTGCACCATCATCACATATTGAATACATAAGTTGGTGATGCAAACTTTGTAACTTTAACAATAGAATTACTAATGGATTAAACGGACTTTTTAACCAAATTTTTCTAAATCATTTGCGAATACACAAGCTTGCTGGTTAGAAGGACCCTGATATTATATGAATCACATAAAGTTCACCAGTATAAAAATAATTTGACTACTTAATGCCAGGGCTTTCAATGCATCATACACATGAAATAAATAATTTCACATAATCTGTACTTAAAACAATCAATACTTGGTGAATCTCAATTCTATAAATAATTTTAATTTTCTTACCAGTTGTTTTTTTTTAAACTGAGTGTAATAACAGGCATATTCAATACATTGTAGTATATGAACTCTAACAGTAGCGAGCAGTATAAAAAGTCAGAAATTTGAAGTTTACATCCATTACTGAAAATGAATATTTGAAATGTATTCAGGAGGTTTTAGAAATTACACAAAATGATATTTGAGACGCTGGAGATTAATAGTTTTTTAATCATAGTATTCAAATCACTTTGCACTTGCACTAGTAACAAAATGACTCAATATTTTCAAATCTTTAGTAAAAATACTTCATTGACAAAGATCATTTCTTTTTGTGTACAAAACTCATGCTATCTTTGTTAAAAGTCTACCAAGTTTTGTGAAGGTAAACATACACTGTATCAAAATTTAACAGTACAAGTATTTTACTTGTGCAAGTTTCATTGATCCCATCACAAATAAGTTAATAATTAAATTTGATTAATTAATTACAGTATTTCTTAAACATGATACATACAAGAAAAACAAAACAAAATAGTGACAAGTACTATGCAAGTTTTCCTTCCTCTTATCAGCAGTTCAAAACTGAGGCAAGTAGCATATAGCCTAAACAGTTACATCATAAAGACAAGGCAAGAATTCTTCATGGTGGTGTGAATCACACTGAAGAACCTGATAACAATATCCAAATTACTTGTATATCAGAATAATCAGAAACTCTTAACTTCAATTGGCTGATTAATTTTGTGACAATTGATTTAACTGCAATTCTGATTAATTAATTGTTGTAATACCTGAAAACAGTAAGAACTAGAGACACTAATTTGATTAATCACCTTAACTGTAGTTAAATCTGAACATTCTAATTTATGTTACATCTTTTATGTTGTTGTTGTAATTTTATTTAAATAATTTTAACATTTTTTTTCAGGTGAAAAAAAAGATCACATCTCAAGGCCAAATCTAATTATTAAATCTGATCTACAAGTTCTTTTTAAAGCTACAATTTTGGACTATATGGAACAACACATAAAATAATCTACATTGCAACATTTGGGACTTTCCTATAAATTTGATGACTCCAAACATCTATTAACTATATCGAGGGAAAACCTATTCAATTTAACTTTTATACGACCTCTTGTTGCTATAGCAATGAATAAACAATATTGAAATGGATAAAATGATGTCAAAGTGCATGCTCAAATAAATAATATCCATAAATGTGATGTCACATGGCCTGTTAACCATTCATATACTAGGGCTCAGGGGCATAAATCCTGGGGGTATGGGTGGGATACATCCCCTCTTTCATTTTAGGTGGGGGGTATGGTGCATTCAATCATCCCCCCCTACAGTTTGGTCTGCTGAATTGTTTTATTGCATCACAGGCCTACAAATTGTGTGTTTGTTCTTGTGATTCTCATGTTCTTACCAATTGAATTATATAATTAGGCCTACATGCAGCCTTTTTCAGTAGCCAAAATGTACATCTTTAATAGAGGTGCTTCTAAGCTTTTCGATCTAAGTGATAGTTCGTAAGTATCAGTCAGTAGGCCTAAGTGTACATGCAAGGCTTGCAAGCACTGTCACAGAATCTACCTACGTTTTATAAGTAGTGTAAGATTAAGTAAAAGTTTCATCACAACAGATTGAACAGAGAATGAAAATTGAAAATATTACTCCCAAGCATAAACTCGTGTGATCTAGATCTGGCTGGCCATTTGTAGCTTGTAACTGCATCAATCTTATGTGTATATTGTGCAGATCACCTATGCCATTTGTTCTTATGCATGTCTAGCCAGTTTTATTGTTGAATGCCTTACTCTCCTAAGCTACCGAAGCTGCTGACCACAGTGTACATTTAGTGTACAGTTAACGACAGGTTCAGGCTGCTCAGATCCAGATGCGCCCTTGCCCGCACAAATCCAGATGCACCCTACATCACCCCTCTCAACTCCCTTTAGTCTGAGCCTTAATTTTACAATAGGGCTCATTATACCTGTGTTTGTGGCCATCATTAATCCATGAAATTTCAGATTATCACTGCCCTCTAATAAAGTGCTGGTGCTTTATGGTAAAGAACAATATATTCTCTTATCATAGATAGTCAAAATATTGTATTTTCTTGGATAATTAGAACACAAAAGGAGCAATTTCAATGGCCTGAAGCCTCTACTCGAATTATATTGCAAGTGTGTATTTAGGTGTTTTTATTTAATTGATACTTATAGACATTATATCAAAACGTGTTTGCCTTTTGATGAGCTTTAACAGAAATATAATATATTTGTGATTGTTTAAGTATTTTTTGATAAACTTGCAATTACTTGTGTTGTAACTAACACACATTATTGTCCTAGCGATGTCCAGGCGATCAGTTGGCTTGGTAGTCATTGTGAGGTTCGTACATTCGACTTCAATACATTGTTCAGTTCAGTCCAATCTCCATTCTGTTCTATCTTTGTTTGTTGTACATTAGGGTTTTTCAATAAAGACTGTATTTTAGCCTGTTGAGTCATCTGGGAAATAGATTCTAATTATGACAAGCAAGCGTCTGATACTTTCCAATATTAAACAGTTCTACAAGCCAGTTACTAGTACTACAAGTGACAATGTAGATGCAGATAATCCAACAACCTTAAGCAAAGGAATAGAAGCTTGCCATACATAGAAAATACTATGTTCATCAGAGGACGAGTCTGAAAATGCTTTTTGTGCAACTATTGCACATCATGAACCACCAGATAGTTGTGAAACTAGTTTGTGCAGTAATGAAAAATCTGACAAACCACAGATACAGTGTGGAAAGTCATATCATCCAGACGCACAACTAATACCACAACAGGAAGCAAAATCTCAAAATATCAACTTCAAGGACAAGTAGTATGATGAGTTCCCATGGCTGTTCTTTACCAGCCAGACTCAAAAAGTCATATGCTTTCATTGTGCCTAGGCAGAAAATAGAGGCCTTTTTACAGGGAAATTGGAAAAGTCAATGGAGTATACCTTCATATCCACCAGTTTTTGCAACTGAAAAAAAGCAAAAGAGAAATACAATGAACACCAATCCTCCTCTCAGCACAGATTCGCTATATCTCCAGAAAGACCATTTGATGCAACTCCAGTGACTGTCCAGCTACATGATAGAAAAAAGAAGCAGCAGGAAGAATGCAAATATTCAGAAGTTTACATTTATTACTGTAACAAGGTTTAGCATTACGTGGACAAACTGATGCAGAAGGGAACTTCCTGCAGTTAATGAAGCTCCTGGAAGAGGAAGATCCTGAGTTAATGGCCTACTTGTCAAAGAAAACCACATTCACACCACCACAGGCTCAGAATGAAATAATGGAGATGTTCAGCCATCAAATACTGAGAAACATAGAACACGAAGTGCAGCAAAATAAAATCTTTGCATTAATGGTTGATGGCACTCAAGATGTTACAGGTCCCGAACAGGAAGCAATACGTGTATGATACATAGATGAGAATCTTGATATCCATGAAACATTTCTTGGTTTGTGCAGTGTTTCCAATACAACTGGTGAAACAATATCCTCCACTATACTCAATGTACTGACTAGACTCAATATACCACTTTCAGGATTAAGAACAGAAACTTATAATGGAGCCACTAATGAGTGGTGCGTACAGTGAATGCCAGGCAAAAATAAAAAAGAAGCAACCATCATCTTTGTTTTTCACTGTGGAGCACAAAAGGCTAACTTAACAGTGAAACATGCAGTTGAAGCTTGTTAATGCGTTCAAGATTCTATACAGTGGATACATAAATTTAGTATCTTGCTTCATAGGTCAGACAAATATAAGACAATCTTTGAAAATATTGTATCGTCAAACAGCCACAATGGTCTAGTCAAATACGTTCGCTCACTGTTTACAACACGCTGGTTGTGCTGCCTATCTGCAATTACATGTGCAAATGATAACTGCAGTGACAATGTTGATTCTTTGTCTGAATTAGCAAATAAAAAATAAGATGTAGCAGTGAAAGCACAAGGTCTGTTGAACAAATTTGACAAAGAAAGACAGTTTTAGGATCGTTGATGGCTCACCATCCATTAGCTGCATTAGAGGAACTAAGCCATGCATTCCAAGCAAAATCAGTGACAGTATCTGGCATGATTGAAGCATCTGCAATGACAGTTGAGCAATTGCAGGTATTGTGAATAGAGGAAAATTACAAGAAGATATTTGATGAATATGAAAAAAAGTAACTTCCCTAGATCTGGTGCCTTTTGAACTACCATACATTCACAGACTCCCCACAAGGATCGCAGGTGATGGCTCAGCACACCATTTTGCAACAGCTGGAGATTACTACAGAAGCCAATATTTTGAATTTGTGAACACAGCCATAGAACATCTGACCACTAGATTCAATGTAGACAACAATGACTTGAGGCAATATCTGGCACTTGAGAACATGATCAAATCTCTTCACGATGGCTCAAGCTTCAGTTGCCCATGTTCAAAGAAACAAAAAAGCAGTATCTCTGAAAGGTGCAAAGGATAATTACTGTAAAATGCATGAAAGAAGCCAGCAGATGTTTAGTAAAGTGTTTCTTCCCATGAAAATTTTGCTTGTATGTTCAGTATGTTTATAAACCAAAAATACATTATTAAATAAAGTCACACAAATACAGCCTATATATTTTTGCAAAGAAATCCCGTAGTGCTAAACTCATGTAATTACTGTATTTCTTTGTTTCTGAATTTTGCACAAAGCTACATGAGGGCTACCTGCACTAGTCTTCCCTTATTTAACAGTGTAAAACTAAAGGGAAAACAGCTAGTCATCACCACTCACTTTCACTTCTTGAGCTACTCTTTTTATAATGCCCCCATGACCAAAAGGGCAAGCATATTTGGTATGATGGGGATTTAAATCAATGACCCTTGGATTACAAGTCAAGCTTCTTAACCGTCTGAAAAACATTTAATCAGAAAGATACTTCTCAAACAGCTTAAAATGTTTGATACCTCTATGCACCTGGAATGAACACTTTGGCTACATTAATAACACCTATACATCACCTCTAGGAAAGATTGTGTCAATTTAGTCATACGTATATATTTACTCAAAACAAATGTAATCAGCAAGAAGGTAAGTTAGCATTTTAATATCATTAAACGTTCACTGATAAACTTAATGAAAGAAGAAATAACAATTTAAATGAATGGTAAATAAAACTATCACACACAATAAAATTGCCATCTCTTAGGCTTAGTGTTTAATTTTCAAGCACAATTAATTTAGTATTTGATTTAAAACATAAAACCACAATCTAGGTTTTTTCATAGGGAAAAAAAAAGTTAAAAATACTGTTTAATGTTTCCAGGGAAATTTTGAATTATGGAAGGTAAAAGCCAACACTAATCAGAATGTACAAGGAAAAGAAAAACTACAAAATGTATTGGTAAACTGGAAAACAGACACATGTAGTTGCTGTACATATCTAGTAACAGAGACACATCCATTTCTAGTATAGTTGGTAACTGAAGGATATTACAATTATTGACCATAATATTAATAAGGATATCCTCATCACAGTTACACTTGCTTTTATCATATATAGCGCTAATATACACACAACTCACCATAATTTTGTGATTCAAATTAACTATTTATTAATTTTTCAATAGATAATTTTAGGAAATGACAGAATTATCAATCTTGAGCCATAGAAGACTCGTCCTACTTCGAACAAATTTGCGAACTTTTAGCTGTGTAATATGTGTTTTCCGAAGTAAAAGTTGTGTAATAATAATAAAAATTAAATATACTTTAAAATGTGTCACATGTCTTTTATCATATAAAAACAATTTTTTTCATTGGGAAAATTCTGTTCTAGCACTCAGAAACGCAAGCAACCCACAAGTTAGAACTCTTACTTTAATATTTTAACGCGTTTTTGTATTACATTTACACGGTTCAGGTTTTGAGTCTATGACCAAAAATGATTTGTTCAAATTTATAAAAAAATACCTTTTTGTAGATATCATCTACGCCTGTTGAAAGTAAGGGAGAAAAAACTTTCTCAATATTTGATATTGCATTATGAAAAATCTGAAGTTGTTCTTGTAATTCATGAGGAAAATCATCCACAGATCTACCCTCCAAAGTTTCCGGCTCCATTTTCTAAAGCGCTACCTGTTGATAAGGAATTACAATTTACAATTGGTCGTTAATGTAATATCAATATCTAAAAAAATCACAACTAAATAAAGACTTCTATAAAAGGGCCCGGCATGGCCAAGCGTGTTGAGGCATTCGAATCCCGGCCGCATCAAACATGCTCGCTCTCCCAGCCGTGGGGCGTTATTGAAAATATATTATCATTGTACAGTTATGATATTTGCTCTAACAATTAAATGATTAAATAAAAGGTAAGAATTTAAGTATTCAAAGATTGTTAGTGCAATATTTGGGCTTTTGGTCTTTGTTATTTACAGTATTGATACTAAAATTTACAACTAGAAAGTATTTAAAGTTTTTTTCGTCACAGTAAATTCTTCATTAATTATGGCTACATTGAGAATGTTAGGATCTGTTGGAATAAATAATCGGCAAACTACTTTTAATTATAAAAAATACAGATTAAAATGACAAGACTGAAGAACACTCGTTATATTACTTTCGAATATTAACAAAAAACTACTCAAGGGCTATCTGTGCTAGCCGTCCATAATTTTGAACTTGTATATTATAAAGACTAGTTTGATCAAATGATAGGATTGGACCGACACTCTGATCATACACCCACAACACATTAGTACGTGGCTTGCATTCTAAAGACGGCTGGCATGGGCATTAAAACTTTAACTCGAATAAAGTACAGGTTAAAAAAGAGAGTAAAAAGGTTGTCGTTTATTATGGTAACGAGATGCGAACGTGAGAGCGTTAAATCTAAAGTCCGGAATGGTAAAACCACTAACTTGGCGAAACTTAATTTTAAAGAAACGTTAGGATGGGGGGTAGAACCCTTGAAAGATGATGAATGAAGGCTCGTATGTGATGATTGAGATAGTTTGGTTGTTAAATTTTGCATTTTATTCAGTTTTTACCCCCCCTTCCAAAAAAAAAAAATTTAACAGTATTTCACATCTTGAACAGTTAATAGATGGAATCGAGCTAGAACTTGGTGACTGAATTAATTCTGAGATGTTTAATAAAAAACTGAAAGTTTAAAGAACGATAATCATCCTGGGCCACATAATATTTTCCCAAGGGTTTTAAAGAAGGTTAAAGATTGGATGTGTGAGCCACTTGCTATTATATTTTTTCAGTCCTTGAACATTGGATAGGTAACAGGATTAGAAGCTAGTTAATGTAATTCCTTTTCTCAAACGAGGTGATAAAAATTCTTCCAGTAATTATATACCCATTAATCTTTCATCAGTTGTGGAGAAAATGTTACAAAGAGGGATAAAAGTTTACAATTTTATTAGATAATCAACATGATTTCACTCAGGAAATATTTTGCCTTACAAATCTTTTGAGATTCCTTGAAAAGATTACAGCTCATACATATGAGGGTAATAGTGTAGATTTGATGTATTTAAATTTTCAGAAAACATTTGAAAAAGGTATCACGTGAAAGACTGGTGAAATATTATTTCTATAGGTGTTTGAGATAGGTAAGCAAATTGGATAGAAGGGTAACTGGATGGAAGAAAGCAAAGGATTGTTAAAAATAGAGTCATACTGGATAGTTACCTAATGACATAGTCCTATGACCTTTAACAGTTTTTTTATCTACATCAATGACATGCATTACAGAATGGTCAATAAATTACTTAAGGTTTTAGATGATATTAAGGTTTGAGTATTGCTATTTGTAAAGAGTATTTTGCTGATTTACAAAATGATTTAGATCATTTAGTGAAATAGACAAATAAGTGACAAATTGGTTTTAATTATAATAACTACAAGATAATGCATGTAGGTTATCATAATTTGAAATATAAGTATAATTTGGATGGAAATAACCTTAAGAGTATCATGAAAAATTATCTTGGTGTAATAGTTTATCAGCCTGCAAAGCCATCCAAACAGTGTTCTGTTGCTAGTGGGGGAACAAATAGGAATTCAGATTGTATCTACAGAAATAATGAATATATATTTAAAGAGGTTATAATTTCATTATACAGACCACTGTAGGCCACATTTCATACTTAACAGTGAGGATTCAAGAACTGTGGGACACAAGTATACATTTTGGCAGAGTATGAATTATCTTTAGCTAAGATGGTAACTGGTCTTTGGAAATGGTTGCTTTCGTAGTATTTCGATAACGTACAATACTTTGGTTGATGTAATCGATATGTCATTTTCAAGTTGAAGTCATTAATTAAAAAGTGTTTTACCTTTTAGTTGACCCCCAACTATGGCACAGCAGCATGTCTGCGGACTCACACCCCTAGAAACCGGGTTTTGATATCTGTGGTGGGTAGAGCACAGATCGCCCACTGTGCTAAATTCCAAACAACCAAACAATCATTCAGTTGATATTAAATTTTAATACTCTTAGAATATATATATATGTGTGTGTGTGTATACCTGTGTGTGCCTCCTTATAACAAAGCCACATCGGACTATCTGCAGAGCCCATCGAGGGTAATAGATTTCCTGAGTTTAGCGTTGTAAATCCTTAGACTTACCAGTGGGAGGCAATATATAACTATATATGTCACTTATGTTTCAAAAACTCAGTATTAGTAAAAACTGACAGTTTCAATTTGATGGAAAATGATAAAACAAAGAAAAATGACAAAAAGTGAGATCTGATTTAATAAAACATAAGATAAAATAAAAAAAAATAAATAAAATAAACAGATGTCGGGATTTGCTAATTACGTTGTCCATCCGCTGGTACAACAGTAAGTCTGAGGGCTTATAAACACTAAAAAAAGTTCCGACACTCACATTCAGCAGAGAAGTTATTACATTTAGAATTGTATAATTTGCACGTGTGTTTTCTCATAGCAGAGCAACATCAGGCTATCTGTTGAGCCCATAGAATTTTATAATTACATTAGTTGTACGCAGAAGTTGGTACCGGGTTTTAGTGAATTCCATTTGTTTTTTATTTTTTGTTTGTTGGTGGTTCAAAATGGTCAAGGTTATACAAACACTCAAGTCTAATCGATCAGTCTTACACCATTAGTTAAACATGGCAGGTTTTATTTTTGAAACAGTTTTATATTTTATTAGAGGATGGAACTTTTCGACGTTTATTCTTGCCACATGTATATTCTTGTTTCTTCGTTGGGTGATTACTCGTGTTAGAAACTTTCCACCAGGCCCAGTCGGTCTTCCTGTTGTGGGTTATTTGCCGTTCTTAAAAAGCGAACAGGCGCATCTTCAAATAACAGATCTTGGCAAAAAATTCGGAAATGTTTTCAGGTACTAAAATACAGAATTTATTTTTAAAAAGTAAATGGCAAAATAACGGTTTTAACCAAACAATATATTTATTTTTATTAATCTTACTTGCTAGTTATTATCATTATTTGCGATATTTATTTAATATGTTTTCAAGTATATTTGCTTTCCAAAAAGTTTTATTTTTACGAATCTGTGATTACTCGCAATACTTATGAACGTTATACAATGTCATACGCTGATCTGGCCGAGCGCGTTAAGGCGTGCACTCGTAATCCGAGGGTCGCGGGTTCGCGCCCGCGTTGGGCTAAACATGCTCGCCCTCCCATCCGTGGGGGTGTATAATGTTACGTTCAATCCCACTATTCGTTTGTAAAAGAGTATCCCAAGAGTTGGCGGTGGGTGGTGATGACTAGCTGCCTTCCCTCTAGTCTTACACTGCTAAATTAGGGACGGCTAGCACAGATAGCCCTCGAGTAGCTTTGTTCGAAATTCCAAAAACAAACAAAAAACAAACATACGCTGATCTATCATTGTTTTATTGGTGTATTAAATCTATTTATTATTTAACGTACATATGAATTTTACATTTTATAAAACTTAATGTTGGTGCTATGCACTTATGTTAGAGTCAAATACTACTGTAATGAGATGACTTAAACAATTAATATCTTGCTTGAATCTGTTATAATATTATGCAATTTTCTATTAAACAATGATACTAGTAATCTCTTATTATATTAATTTAGATTATTATTTTTAGTGTAAACAACTTTGTTTTACACCGAAAAACTCCCGCTTTCAGTGATTTGGAGTTAACTCTAAAGGCTCGTAATGCTAAAACCGGGTATAGATATCAGTGATTGCCACAGCGCAGATGGCTATCCTACTGAGTAGCTATGTACTTAGTATAATACAAGCAAACAAATAAATGGAAAACTATTTATCGATTGTTTGCAAAACAGTTTAGGTAAAACAAACCCTGTAACTTCTGCAGTAAAATAACACAAACTCAAGTTTTCATACGCGTGTTTTTGGCGATTGTTCGACTTCTGCTTAGGGCAAGTACTTATGTGCCCGAACACAGAACGCTAACTTTTAGAAACATTTTGAGTAGGATAATAAATAACTTAAGTTTATTGCGCATTTCAAATTCACAACTTCTGTTGTTGTTGTTTTTTTTAACAAAAGAGATATTAGTGTTTTCGCACTATTACAGACAACTACAGGGTGGTCGCTAGAAAAGCGGAAAATTTGTCAAACAGCTATTTATTTTTACAAAGAATAACTTTTTCAAAGTTTTTAAAGGCATATGTTATATTACACTCATAGATGCTCAAAATGCATTTTATGATATTAAAATCGTGCATTTTATTCATGATGTAAAGAAATCAAACTAGAAATGTGTAAGCACGCATTTTATTCATGATCTCATCTGACCCTCAAATTTTCCGCTTTTGTAGCGACCACCCTGTATTTAAAGAAATAAGTGTTCATGTTTTCTAAAATAAACTTCGAATGTTCTTATAGTTTAAACAAGATTCATTAAATCATAATACCTTAAAATCAACTTTTGAAAAAAATAGAAATCCATATATCCACAGGCGTAACGTGTTTCTAATTAAAAATATTTATGGTGTGATGCCTTGGCCTTTGAGTAACTTTAACAATTTGGGGCTTGTAATGTTATAATTCGAAATTTGATATTCACAACTGGTACAACGCAGATAGCCCATTGCGTGGCCTTGCACTTAAAAGTAAAGAAACAAAAGAAAACTTCGATATAGAGATTTTAGATCCACTAAAAAGTTTCTTGTTTTTAAAATTTATTTTCAAGAACTTAACATGTACTCTGCACTGGTGAAGGCCTGGCATGGCCGAGCGCGTTAAGGCGTGCACTCGTAATCCGAGGGTCGCGGGTTCGCGCCCGCGTCGCGCTAAACATGCTTACCCTCCCAGCCGTGGGGGTGTACAATGTGACGGTCAATCCCACTATTCGTTGGTAAAAGAGTAGCCCAATAGTTGGCGGTGGGTGGTGATGACTAGCTGCCTTCCCTCTAGTCTTACACTGCTAAATTAGGGACGGCTAGCACAGATAGCCCTTGAGTAGCTTTGTGCGAAATTCCAAAACAAACAAACTGCACTGGTGAAATATAAAAATCGAACATTGAAATAAACAATTAAATTAAAGCTTTCATATTCCTCGAAACTGTGATGTTCTCAACAATGCAAGCAGCCTGCTGCACAAATGAAATGTTTCTACACAGTAAAGTATGTCAAAAAGTTGGTACTTCTCTTGGCAGTTACTTAACGTATGAAGGCCGTTGAGACGTTGTGTAGATTAAACAAGGTCAAGTAAATAACAGTTCACCATTGACTTACAAGTGGTCAAGCTCCGTTAGGCGAATCAGAAGTAATAGCAGCCTTGGTTTAATTTTATTTTTGTGTCTACAAGTTCACAGTCGATGTAAAGTAACTAGAGCTCTTAAACTAATGTTTTAAAACAGGATTCGTACGTCGAAATTTACAATAGATTAAAATAAATCGTCTTGTTATACAATTTTGTTGCCTTTTTTTTTGTCAGGTTTCAGACTATTCGCAAATAAACGTTTATAATTTGATGAATTTTGTTTATATAATTTTATATTAATTACTACCAAAAATGTTATATCTGTGATATATTCCAAAATAAGATTTTTTGTTGCATTAGGTGGCGTAAGTGTCGGATTCTCATAAAACGATTACGTATTATTTGCTTTACCAGCAGAATAACGTTACTTAAGAAACTTACTGTGCCAATAACTGTTGATTTTATGTACATTTGTATTTATATTTTTATTTGTTTTTAGGAGAAAGTTTTTAATACAACAACAAAATTTAAAAAAGAAACATTAAAACCTTATTGTTTCAAAAAATTAAAGGAGGAGAAACAACGAACAAAACCGGATGTTAAATAATAATATTGTTAGTTTTCTCAGCAAAAGTAATAAAGAGTAAAACTAGACTTTCTTCGTGTAACTAATATATTTTTATATGATTTTCAAGGTTTACTTACCTTTTTCTCGTATATTTAACTATAAACATCTGTAATGTGGATTTTCATGAAATTCGATTTGAGTGATTTTACAATTACTGGGGTGTTGACATCTTTAGCTAACGAAGCGTGATTTTTAATTATTATAAAAAGTGGTATTTCACCGTTGCTCTTATAATGTCCAGCACTTTTCTTTTGCAATCTGAAATATCAGAAGGAAAACAAATTGGTAATTTTCTTTTATTCATCAACGTATTAATTTAAATAATTAATAAATAAACTAAAGAAAATATATGCATTTTAAAATGAATTCAAATTATTATTAGTTTTTATGAAACTTATATTAATTCACGTTGTAGAAGAGCTGAAGAAATTATTTTTCAGCACAATGAAATACAAGTGTTGTTAATGAATAGAGTATACCATTCTTGTAATTCAGTCACTATCATCAGGGCTACGGGTGCAGCTATTATTAAATCAATTTAAACAGCACATTTTACGGGGCAGAGGGGAACAGTAGGTTCATTTTTGTAATCAATATCTATCCAAACTGGTGTATTGAGCTGACAAGAAACAAAACAAAGGCTGGATGATTATATTAGGGGACATTGTTTTGTTGCCGTAGCATGACTTAAAATTAAAAATGTGCCACAGTCGTGGCTGAGTTTTTGCGAACTCGTTGTGTATTGATATTCATGTATTGTCCAAGATGGCTGTGCTATGTTTGAACATGTTCCGTCATCAAACATTGATCTCATGTTCACGATGAGAACCCCAAGGATAAGGTCCATTTTTCATGGGGCTGTTAGCCAAAAAGTCAATTTATCATCAAATTGTTATTATTATCTACTTGAAAGTTTAACCTATACATGACCCATAGTTTTGCACGAACAAAGTCACTTTGGGTGTCAGAAATCATGATCATTCATTGACCAAAAGAGTTAAGGTAATTTTTCTGCTGTAGCAAATATAACGACACATTAAAGCTATTCTCAGTAACTTGATATTGATGATGTAAATTACCTTGCAAGTGATTTATAACTTGACATAAAGATCCAATTCATCTGCTTCAGAATATGCTAGATAAACGTAAGTTTGTAGCACGTTTATTGTAGTTCAGCAACATATCTGGAGGTAAAGTGTTGAAGGTACAAGATTGCAGGAAGTACTGTGCGATCTGGAGACCCAAATTACTCTCAAGAACTCAATATAATATTACTGATTGCATTTCTCAACACATACTAATGTCACGTTACTTGAGTGAAAAAGCTTTTGCTACACAGATTTCATAATATGTTTCTGGACAAATTTCCACGTAAATCATAACTTTAAAAAAAAACACGCAATGTTGAGCATGCCGTAATTACAGAAAAGTTATTTCAACCCTTATGACCTTTTATTCACATTTCAAGGCTTATAAATATGCAAATGTGGATTAGTGTTTAAAACGCACGATAAAGGTTTGTATTCCTATCCATGTAAAATTGGCTTCTGTAGCTCATTAGAGAGCCAGACCCATAACAATGGAGTAATTAGCTGGTCCCACTACCACCATCCAATAGATCGGTGGTAAGTCTGATGGTTTGTAACCCTGAAAACCCAGATTCGATACCTGTGCTCATCAACCAACCAGCAAACAGACGAAATTTCTATTACTCTATATATCCATGTTTTAACTAATTTGAGAGATGAAATAATTTTCGTTTTTTAAACAGGTGAGAGAGTTCGAAGAAAGTCAGGTGAGAAATGAAGACAATGTTTAATTATTGTTAATTCATCCTTCCGTTGTTGTCAAACCAAGGTGATTTAAAGTTTCAAAACATCATAAGCTTTATGATAAATTTGTTAACGCTTTTACATAAAATTCTAGTTCTGTTGTAGTACTATAGGCACAATAAAGAATCAGTACATGAAAGACATGAGTCTTGTTTGCCTGTATAATTAACAATCGTGATGCAATTTGCGCTTTTTTTGCATGTCTTGTGTTGAAAATTCTACTAGAGGTGTTCAAAGTAATGGAGAAACTTAAAATGATTAGCTGTTTAAAGAAAATTGTAGAATTACAAGACTGTTAAAAATTTCAAATGAAACATTCGGGCTCATGACCTCGTTATCATTACAAAACTTTAGTCTGGGGACCTGGTGATGGTTTGTTTATAGTTAAGGGCAAAGTTACACAATGGGCTAACTGTGTTCTGCCCATCACGGGAATCGAAATCTGGTTTCTAGCATAGTCAGTCTAAAGACATACTGCTGTGCCACTGGGGTCCTTCGTGAATGTTGATTTGGAATCAATTTAGATACAGTATTGATTACGTTTTCAGTGTTTTCGAAGTTTCTCAGTAGAATATTCAGTTTTATATTTTTTGTAAGTACTGTTTCACTTCTAGCAGATAGCTGTGGTAGACAGAGCGCAGATAATCTATTGTGTAGCTTTGTGCTTAATTCCAAACAAACAAATACTTCTAGCGTATCAGTTCAACATTATAGAAGGCTACGCGCATGTGACCACACGTATCTTTGTATGAAATTATTAAGCAAACAAAAATGTACGTGTCTGTTAACGAAGGTCTTGTGTGAGAACTGTGATTATCGCAGAAATATCGCATAATAAATATAATTCGAAAGACTAGTGAGAAATAAAACTACTTTTTCCTTATTTCTTTTTGCTCTAGTATAATATCACAAGAATTATACTTTCTATTTTTTTGTGAGTAAATGTTTTTCTGAAACTTCATTCATACCAATGTTTTCATGCAGTTTACGTCTGGGCAGCAGAAATGTTGTGGTCCTTAATGACTTTAAAGCTGTGAAAGAGGCCCTAAGTAAAGATGCTTTCCTTGGACGTCCTCCAGATATACAGTTCCGTATCTCAGAAATCACTAGTAAGTGACAACTAATTAGCGTTTTGTTACTTAATATATGTATGATGTTTATAAATTAATCAGCCATCCAGACTTGCTTTATGGAGTCAGTATCAATTCATTAACATATATATTTAATATATTTACTTGGAACCTGTGTTTTCGGTATTTCATAACCAGCATAATACTTTACATTATGATTATGAGGTGATTAGTGACTTCTAGATACATGGTGAAAATATTAACTCATGTGACATGGTGATCTGTTTTGTGGTGATTTCCTCCAGTTTGTTTTAATTGATGAGACGAGTGGGTTTGGTTTGAATCTCGCGCAAAGCTACACGAGGGCTATATGCGATAGCCGTCCCTAATTTAACAGTGTAAGACAAGAGGAAAGGCGAGTAATCGCTACCCACCGCCAACTTTTGTGCTACTCTCTTACCAACCAAAGTGGTAAGTGGCTGAAAGAGAGAGCATGTTTGGTGTGACAGGGATTCGAACTTACGATACTCAGATTACGAGTCGAGTGCCTTAACCATCTGGCCATGCCAGGCCGAGATGGATTGGACTGACATATGACCACAAATAATATAAATGCAAGTGTAAAACGTTGCGAACGAATGCAAACCTCTCGGTGTTATAGCCCATATAAATCATAAGTTTGTATTAATAAAGTACTCACACATCTAAACATGTTAATTTTGAAGGGTTCTTCCTGAGATGGTTTCTTACATTTTTGACTACAATAAAATACATATTTTAGAGTCGCATTACAGGTAAAAGAGAATATCACATTTTAGATTTTGGTAAAAACTAGTTATCACAGGAGGTATATACCAGATTAAAGGTGTGTATATATTTAGACACCATAATTTATGCATTTAGTAACGTATGTGGGATGGAATGCTGTATATCCAACTGAGGGTTGCGGGTTCGAATTTCCCTCCATACTCGCCACTTTCAGCCGTGGGAGCTTTATGAAGTTACGGTCAATTCCACTGTTCGTTGGTAAAGGAGTAGCTCAAGAGCTGGTGATTACCAGCTGCATTCCCTCTACTCTCTCACTGACTGTTAAATTAGGAACGGGTTGCGCAAATAGCTCTCGTGTAACTTTGATCGAAATTCAACACAAACCAGACCAACTGTGCGCATGGAATCAGCAGAACGACAAAATGTCCGAACCTTTTTAACGTAGATCTATTTACCCCAGCATAACGCACTACAGTTCAGTTTTAGTGTTACGTTACTAAAGGGATTTTTGTCGTTGGGTTATACTAGATAATTTCTTGTTTCATGAAAGGGAGTTTGAATGTTTCATGAGTATCTTTTATTCCATGTTATCATGACATTAATCGTATAATAAAAAATTAAACTTCAGTGTTTTTCTTTTTTAATCAGTGAGGTTACTACGCGGTCATGTTCATATCGAGGGAAAATCACATTTCTATTATTTTTTTATCTAACAACGAATTTGATTCTAAAACAACCATGTTTATAATTCAGGTGTGGCGGTTACCAACGGCCCACCATGGAAAGAACAACGTCGTTTCTCATTACACGCTTTAAGAAATTTGGGATTCGGAAAAACAAGAATGGAAGATCATATAAAGGTTTGCATGATTGTCATCTCTTTTATTCAATGGCTAAGCTTATGATTGTTGCTTTAAATGTAATTTAAAATCATTTTAAGTACGCCCTCTTTTTAACATTTCTTTTGTATTTGTAAAATCAGTTCTAAACGATGTACACGTCAGCCTTTTTTTTTTAGGAAAGCTTCTTTAGGAATCAGTTATTAGGTAAAATTACTCTTGATTTTCTGTTTATAAACACAAGCGAAAGGCAAATAATGTGTGAAGATTTCTTTCATTTGTTTTTAGGAAGAAATTAATGTTATTCTGGAACAATTAGCTGCCTGTGAGGGTAAGCCTGAGGACATATGTCGGTTCCTTGTTCCCAGTATGTCCAACAATATTTCTGCCCTTGTTTTCGGGAGGAGATTTGATTACAACGACCCAAAGAGACTGTTCCTTGATGAAACACTTCGAGAAGTCTCGGAATCATTTCAGAATTTCAGTGTATACACATTCTTTCCATGGTTAAAACACATCGTGCTGAAGTTGAGACCTGGAATTTACAAGAAATTCTTGACAAGTATTGAACAACTACAGGAGTTTATTAAGTGTGTTTATTTATTTACTTATTTTTTAACAAATAAATGACAGAACACTAAGGTTTACATTTGCAATGAGTAGCAGAAAAGCAAGAACTTGTAGAATAATCTGTAAATAAACTAGCAGTTTATCTAGAAAATTATGCAAGGTACAAGAACCGCATGGTTTAATGGTTAAGGCCTGATTTGCAATTTGTGGGTTCGAATCCCTATTGCCGAACAGGCTTGCACTTTTCATCGTGGGATTGTTATAATGTGATGGTGAAATCCACTATTCATTGGTAAGAGTAGCCCAAGATTTTGTTATGGGTGGTGTTGACTAGCTGCCTTCCTAGTATTTTTACACTGCTAAATTAGGAACAGCTAGCGCGGTCATTCCTTGTGTAGCTTTACGTGCAATTAAAAAACTTTTTTTTATATAATTGGCATCACTTGTTTACAACAGTGATACATTTGTTAAAATAAAAACAAAACAATATTGAATTAATATAACGACCTTTTAATCTGTTATCATTTAATTTTCATATATATTAACACTAAAATAAAACGTGTAATAATTTTAAATTATCAGTTAGTTGTGTTTCTATGTACTTAGTTTTTAACAGTAGGCTAAACTACTGATTTGTGTGTATTGCTTTTATTAACACTGGGCTTCTCAAATTGCTAACTCTCATGGACAAATATTCAGCTTTCTATTATCAAATAATCAAGATTGCGAACTCAAATGTTGACCTAACTATACTCAATAAAATGCTGAGTTGAGAATAAAACAGGTATTCATGCTATTCCATATGTATACGTGCCAATAAAATCACCTGACTTAGTTCCTGTTGATTTCCATGTAATTAAACTATTGAAATGAGCGCTTAGAAATTGCTTCCTGGTATACTAGATGTACATGCACAATGAAAAGCAGCAGGTAAGAATGGTACGCTTAGAACGCGACAGTTTCACGACGAAGTATTTTTGCAATGGATATAACGCTGGGAGTGTTTAACAAGTCCAAAATCATGTTGAAACTATTGTTACAACCTACACGCGCACACACACGTGTATTCATATGTGTGTTTAAAAGTGTGTTTTGTGTAATCGTGTGTACAAAATTTCATCATACTCTGAATTTCAGAAACGAAATCAAAACTCACGAAGAAACATTAGATGAAAACAATATTCGTGATTTCATTGATGCGTTTTTGTTGGAGATGAAGAAACGCCAAAACAAAAACGACACATCAGAAACTTTTAACAGTAAGTTATATTCGAGTTCTGTTTAGATATTTTATGGATTAAGGATAATCTTGTATATGTTATGCTCAATAGAAATGTTAAAATGTATATTTAACTAATATTAAAATTTGTTGGATAGTTAGCACGATTTCACCAGGGGGATATTTTGCCTTCTGACGCTATTTGAATAGGTTACTTATCTAAATTTGGTGTGGGTGTATATTTGGATTTTTTTCGAAAGTATTTAACAAGGTGCCACATAGAAGACCCTTATATAAAAATGGTGTTACTGAGGCCAACAGACAAGTTACCATGTTCAGTAGAATACGTAATTATAAGAGATAACAAACCAAATCAGGGTATTTTATATTATTACTTACCTTGCTAGTGGTTAATATGGCATGCATGTAATGTTGATCTAATATGTGTTTGTTGTGTTTGAAAGAAAAAAACGTACACTTCTGTACATATTTCAACCTTATTAAAATCAGTGTATGAAAACGGAACTCAATTTTGCTATAACTAAGATTCGCTGTGCGAGATAAAGTTAATTTGGAATATAATTAAAACGATATAAAATTCCTTGCAGATAACATTTGTAACAGCCGTGATACAGTTGATTGCAACAAGCGTAGTGGTGTTTTTAGTCAAGGACACAACAACATAACTTAGCTATGTGTACAAAATGCAAATTCACAAAATTATGTTTGCCATTAGTGATAAAAATTCCCCAATATTATTGATAGCTATCAAAAGATGGCTCATACTTAATCAGTAACTAAAGAGATTGTTGTTACAAATTGTATTTGTAACCCAGTATAATTTCTAATTTGGTTATGTACAGTAATTTCAGTCTTTTTGCAGGAAGTTTGATGTTTACTTTTGTGATTTTTTTTATAACTTTTGATTTGCCTAATCTTGTTTGCAGTACGTTTATATTAATTTATTTTCTAATTTGAGGATTTGTTTGTTTGTTTGTTTGTTTGTTTTGAATTAAGCACAAAGCTACACAATGGGCTATCTGTGCTCTGCCCACCACGGGTATCGAAACCCGGATTTTAGCGTGCAAGTCCGCAGACATACCGCTGAGCCACTGGGGGGCCTAATTTGAGGAAACGAAATTGTTTCGTTCAGCATTTCATCTCATCACTTTAAGAAAATTTATACTTTTGAAATAAGATTATTTTTTTGTTTAATTAAAGGTTGTGCGACGTAGCTTTGTTTTTTGTTTTTCTCTTTCAGTGGAAACGTTAATAGGAACTGTGCAGGCACTGTTCGGTGCAGGAAGTGGAACTGTTCGTATATCTGTGCACTGGCTACTTCTGACAATGGCAGTTTACAGAGATATCCAGGAACGAGTTCAAAAGGAAATAGATAACGTTATTGGACGAGAAAGACTTCCATCTTGGGCTGACCATACCAATCTGCCATTTACTCAGGCTGTTTTAATGGAGGCTCAAAGATGGCGACCTGTGGCGCCTCTCAGTGTTATGAGATAGTAAGTGGCATTTATTTTTGATACTATACAAAATACATAAAACGTATTTTGTGTATTTGAGATATATTTTATTATTTCACTTGTTATTTATGCAGGGGCATATTTAGGTAGAGAGGTTTAGCCCATGGTCTTAATGGGGAGCCTATAGATAATTTTATTTTATATAAAATTATATGGGATGTTGAGTTCGTATAAATTATAAGCCTCTGGGCCCACACAACCTTATACCCGCCACTGCATATACGTCTTATGGAAGAAGTATGTAAATTAAAAATTGAACTACTTATATATATACAGAAGAAAGTTCATAAGCTGCAATGTTTTATCACGTTATTTTGCACATTGTCAATTTAAAGTACCTCGAGTAACAGTTCTTAAGTGAATGTTTAAAGATAAACGTATTATTTCGTAAGTTATTTTGTTTACATCTTACTAAACGTACAATAACTCCTAACTGTTGGCCCCTGGTGGCTCTGTGGTAAGTCTGGAAATTTACGATGCTAAAAAGTCGTTTTTCTTTGTCCTTGGTAGGTACAGCACAGGTTGCCTGTGGTTTTGCTTTGTACCTAAGAACAAAGAGACTCTAATTGTTGAACAGTAAATAATAAGGGATTGTATTCGTTTTGTTTTCACATAAAGCACTTTAGAAGATACTACAGTACAAGAGTACGATGTTCCTGAAGGGACCTACGTGATGACAAACATATGGGCTGTCCACCATGATAAAGCCTATTGGAAAGATTCTGATATATTTTGTCCAGATAGATTTCTTAATCAAGACGGAACTTCAGTGGAGAAACCAGAATATTACATACCGTTTGCTCTGGGTTAGTAATTGCAAAGATGGTAGAGGTTAGAGATGTTACCATTAGATATAATGTACTTTTTAATTTGTTTTGTTTTAATTAGACACATATTTAATGTAATATAAAAAAGGCATAAAAGACATTAAAATGTATTCTGGAAATATATAACTTAGCTTTATCTTTGAATCATACGAATTACGAAAAATTAAATAACTTATTATTTTTTATGGAATAATTTAGTTAATAATAGACTTAAAGAGTTTTAAAATAGTTTAGCCTAACTGTACCAGTATTTGCGAGATGAAATGTTTTTAGTGAAGGACGTTCCAATTAATTTTACTAGCAGTGCTTATTAATGTAGTAATTAATTCATACATATGTATTTGTAATTAAGATTTTGAAGTATTATTTATAAGTATTACATTATACATAGCAATATAACTTGGTTATTTATGTTACAGGAAAACGTAACTGTCTTGGAGAGACTTTAGCTCAAGTCGAAGTGTTTCTGTACTTCGCCTCAATACTTCAACGTTTCACAGTTGCATTGCCAGAAGGTGTTAAGCCTAACTTTGACGCTAATTTTCAATTAACGATGGAACCAAAACATGCTGATTTTTGTTTTTTTCCAAGAGAGTAATTGTCAGTCATTTAAATTGTTTACTTTTACAACACTAGCCATAAAATTAATTGAAATTAATTTAGGGATTTTGCTTGGAAATGATTTGTAAGTACTTCGAATAATAACATTAATGTGTCTTACTAACATAAATTAACATTAAGATTTTAAAATATAAATTTGAATGACATTTAAGGTTTTTATATCATACTGTTACAATTTTTTGGTGCTTTACCACGTTTAACAACTTTTTTATCCAAATATCAGTCCTGGTTTTATAACTCTCAAGAGAAGTTAATCACTAGAACAGCATGTTGCTTTTTACAAATCAGTATGTTCCAATTTGTACGCTTCTAATACAAAATATAAAAGAAAAATGGTAATATTTTTTAGTTTAAATGCTTTCACAAGGTAACAGATGTAAGCACTTAATATCTTTTATGGATTACAGGTTAATATGATAGCACAAGTACTTTTTTTACAAAGCAGGTTGACAAGTTGATAACGTTGTTTCTCACACTGATGCTTTATTTTCCCTCTAACAAATGCTCTTTAAGTTGAAACTAGCCAGGCTGCTTTAACTGTTTTTATTGAGATTAGTGACGAACGTTTGTTTTATCAACTTGTAGTTTAGTCAAAAGTAAAATATGTTAATTAATCTTTTTCTTATTCTAAGTACTGGAGTTTGTTGAAGTAAGTTAATGCACCATGAATTATTAATAAAATACTTTTTTACTTTAACAATGTTGTTTGCATGCATAATTGTTACACACATGACTGTTTCATTCAGTGCATGATTTTGTTTAAATTGTTTTGTAACACTGGAGTAAATGTTGTGGGCAATGAAAAACCTGTCACACTGTTAATATTACAAACAGTATTTTGTATATAACCGTAGCTTTCAGTTTGATGTCGAAATTTCTATAATGTTCCACAAAATTTTAAAATTATGTTTTACATCTTATCATAACTATAATATAAATTCCAGTAATTGTTGTTTGTATTTCAACCCATAGGTTGCATTGCTGATCATCAGTTGGCAACCGTTGAATCAGAGCATTTTAAATTCCTTTAACTCGCCTTTCTTCAACAGTACTTGATACCTTGTGATTTGCTCAAGTTCGGCCTGGCATGGCCGAGCGCGTAAGGCGTGTGACTCGTAATCCGAGGGTCGCGGGTTCGCGCTAAACATACTCGCCCTCCCAGCCGTGGGGGTGTATAATGTGACGGTCAATCCCACTATTCGTTGGTAAAAGAGTAGCCCAAGAGTTGGTGGGGGGTGGTGATGACTAGCTGCCTTCCCTCTAGTCTTACACTGCTAAATTAGGGACGGCTAGCACAGATAGCCCTCGAGTAGCTTTGTGCGAAATTCCAAAACAAACAAACAGACAATGCTCAAGTTCAAAGGTTGAATTATTCTGTTACCAAAGAAACTGTAATAGTGAAACAGTTGATATATCCATCTGTCGGGATATTGAAGACTAAAATGTATGCAGAAAAAACAGCGCCATGAGAGCGATTTATAAAAGTATTACAGTTTGATCCGGTAAGTTTACATAAGTTAGTATCGATAACAGTTACCAGAAAATGTAAGTAGCAGTATTTACCAATAGTTCATTCGACATACTGCAAAGGTAATGTCCCCAACATCAATAATTAATTTGACCATCAGGTGAGCGGTGGAAACTAAACGGGGGTCTTCTATTATTTTAAATCTATTAAAATAAACTTTTTGAAGTTAACGTATTCATTAAACTACATGCAGTTTCCGCCACAGGGGGTTGATAATGTCGTGTTTCTCACTACCAGATACTTAACAACTTACTGAACGTTTAATACATATACAGGTGTCGTCAGTTTTCATCGAGTGTAGTGTATCAAACTGAATAAATCACAAATGGATAAAGTACAGAAAATTGCATCTGTATGCTTGTTTAATGACATCTTAAACTTATCACAATTATAGAAATACTGTGCTGTAAACAACAGATGCCACTCAATTAATGAATGTTTCTGAGATGAAAATATGTATATTTAAATTATTTTTCAGATCTTTGTGACGCAAATTTGACAACAATATATTCAACATAATTTCTTTCTTCAACTGTACGGTTAGTGCCTTCTATGAAACACGCAAGTCATCTAATGTATGAATATTCTTATTGGCACGATGAAATTCTTGTGATATAACATCCCAAAATATAGTTTATTGTTTTTAAGTTTGCTTACATTTAGTGTTTGTAGGTGTTGGATCATGAGTATAGAGAAGTAAAGAATACAAACATACAATTTACATTGCATTTTATTAAACGTTTGAATGGTATATAAGAACTTTGGATTTTGTAGATGGTTAAGTACCTTGTAATAAAATGAATTTGAATATGCAAACTTGCAAGACAAATGACTACCACTGCTGATATAAAGTTTTGGTGGGACACAATGTATCAGAACTACATTTTGGCATAAGTTGATATTTTCTAGGAAGTTTTGAAAAAAAAAATATTTGTTTAGAATTAAGTACAAAGCCATACAATGGGCTATCTATGCTGTGCCTACCATGGGTATTGAAATTCAGCTTCTAGCGGTCTAAATCCGCAGACGTACAGCTGTGCAACTGGGAGTAAAGAAACATGTAACAGTCGTTTCAAACGCAAAAAGTCGTATATTCAGATCGGAAATTTAACAAGTTCCAGCACAAAAATACGTTTTGTACTAATAACATTGGAAAATAAAATCATATGAATCAATTTGGGAATGAGAACCATGCAGAAAGAAACCCGAAAGAAGTTGTACTTCAGCTGGTAAGCAAAATGCGACTTTTGTGATAATAAATAAATGGTCAGTGGCAAAACCGTAAAAGTATACATAAAGTAATAAAGGAAAATTTCCATTTGGAAGATGCACGATTTTCAGATAGAGCATGGCTTGACGTGAAGCTTCAACATCATTTTAATACAACTTACTTAACCCTTGTATTGTGGAACATGAAGTGTGTATACTTATCAAGGTATTAATTCTATCAAAATAATATTCCTACAATTGAAAAACAGCATTATATTTAAAGGTAATATTCAAAAACCTTTGAATAAAATATGTAATCCAGACACTTTAGAAGATTATATATAGCATGTTGATTCATGTCATAATATTTAGAAAAAAATACATTATTTATCAGTAGAGCTACACAAATTTTAACTGTATACACATTTACGATACTTTTTTTTTTGTAGAGAGTTAGTTACTCGTGTTTAATTTATTTCACAAAAATGATTTAAAAGTACAAGATTAAATAAAATTTCATTTATTTTCATTAATGTATACACGAAGGTTGATAATGTGTAACTGAAACTATGAATGTTCTCACTTCCTCATGTATTTTTCTGTGAAAGCATCAACTTGTTCCTCCAAGAACTGCAGTGGGCCCCGACTTTGTTAAATGACGTCATGGAATTCTCTGATGTCAAAATTATTTCCTGTAAAATAAAATAAATAATTTTTTTAAATTTACATATTTGGTTAAAGATAACTATATGTAACCAGTTAAACTTCTTGAAAACATGTTACAGCTAATTTATCCAACTTTTACTGAGGTAAAATGGAATTAGCGATGAATTAAAGATAAATATTTTAAAACGTTTTAATGAAGAAATAAATTTTATTTTTATTCGCATTTTCATAAATATTCTACGTTCGTGAAGTACTGCACAAACATATGAGAAAATAGAACTCGTAGGCAATTAAAGGTAATTACACTTGAACGTTGTAACGAACACCAAGTTTTACTTTAAAGTTTTTATAGGAAACAAAAGAAACACGACATTGTTCTGTTGATATTGATAAAAGGGATCATTATCTCCCAATTAAAAGTATTTTAACAAATTGTAATAACAGTAATTATTTTATGGATAATATCAGTTTATTCATAAATAATCTGGAAAATAATGGTTATTAAGACTGGTTTATTGAGTCTAATTATTTTTTTTAGAATAAATATGAAACACTGGTGAATCTTAAATTCTCGACATGGTTAGGTAGTTTGGGCGTTTGAGCCACGATCTAAAGGTTGCAGGTTCGATTTTCTATATCACCAAACATGCTCGCCCTTTCAGCCGTGGGGAGGTTAAAATGTGCCCGTCAATCGTTGGTGAAAGAGTATCTTAAGAGTTGGCTGTGGGTGGTGATGACTACCTGCCTTCCTTCCAGTCTTTCATTGCAAAATTAGGGCTAACTAGCGCAAATAGCACTCACGTAGTTTTGCGTGAAAGTCCAAACAAATTAAACTAAGGTTAAGCTCTCGTTTACGGATATTACATTATGGAAAATCTAGAGGGCGTTAGTTATTTAATTTTGTGTCACTTTTAAAATATTTCACTATACCGGATTGGTTTATCTCAAATCAAAACACCATAGTCATGGGAGATTTAAATAGTAAAAATGTTTCATTTGGATGCCGAAGTTCTAATTCAAATGGTAGAAAATTAATAAAATTTATTGATGATAACAATATAGCTTTATTAAACGATACTACCCCAACACATCCTATTCCACTAACTCTAGTGACATACTAGATGTGTGTATGTGTACATATAATTTAAGCCAGAAATTAGTAAAATTTCAAGTGGGAAAAGATGTAGATAGTGATCATCTCCCAATTTTTTGCGTCTTCGATCTCACCCCCTATAAAAATATAACATATAGGAAAGAAAAATTTAATTACAGTAAGGCAAATTGGCAATGCTATAAACAAGAATTAGATAATCTATTACCTAATAAAATTATTAAAGAAGTTATAACGCATGTCGAAATGGACAACTATTGTCAAACAATCACGGATTGCCTTCAGAAAGCAGCCAAGTTAACAATACCAACACAACACCACAAAACAACAATCAACACATGGAAACCCACCACAGAAATAATCAACCTAATAAAAAAGCGCAGACAACTAAGAAGACAGTACATGATTACAAGAAACAGAGAAACTAAAACACAAATAAACAACATTAGAAATCACATCAGAATTCAAATAAAACAACAAAAACAAAATAAATGGGACAATTACTGTAATAAACTAAACGACATAACTGACCCGAAAAAATTCTGGTCACATCTTAAAAGATTCACAAGTGAAAACACAAACACAAAGAAATATCCTCCACTTGAACATAATAACACCATTGCACATACAAATAAAGAAATAGCCGAAGCTTTCAAGGATCAACTCCAAAATACATTTAAAACTCACACAGATCCAGATATGAATACAAACTTCTACAATAAAGTCACTAATCACATAGCAAACAATAAACATCAATATGAACCAATATTTCCAGTAAACATAACTGATACAAATACAAGTTCTAACACTTATTTTGAAAGCACATTACTAACAAAGGAAATATCCCTACATGAAATACTAGAAGCAATAAAAAACACCAAAAACAAAGCGCCAGGAGAAGATGAAATACAAGCTATTCTCCTAAAAAACGGCACTCCGAAATTGTTTGACCACCTAAATTCTCTATTTAACTTATCGCTATCCTCAAGATATATCCCAGTTTCTTGGAAGCTAGCAAATATTTTAATGTTCCATAAGGAAGGAAAACCAACGAATAAACCAAATAGCTACCGACCAATCAGTCTGACCAGCTGTGTAGGCAAAATTCTCGAAATAATAATAAGTAATAGACTCTCCACATTCTTGGAGATAACTTCAAAATTACCAGAAGAACAGAATGGATTCAGAAAATTTAGACAAACGACAGACCACTTAATAAGATTAACCGAAACCATAATAGATAGTTTCAACAAATTATTCACTGGTTGGCTTAACTTTCAAACAGTATTTCAACAGAAATTCTGAATTTAATACACCTTAACTTACGAATAAACTTACTTGCAGATCTATTTGCTGATTAGACAATAGCACACTGAAACTAAAAGGTTGAACAATTGCTAAGTTTTATACATTTTTATTTTAAAAGAAAGATGACATTTCGAGCTCGCGATCTTCGTTAGATCATAAAGTTTTCAACAATGACGCATGCGTAGAATTCCAAGAACTACGTATATAGTATTTGGAATATCGGCGATTGTTCGATCTTTTATTTAATATATTTTGTTCGGCTTTCACTGTACTTGTCTTTCAACTATTCTTTCGTAATAGTTTGGATTTGAGTTAAATTTTCGAGTTTTTTTTCTCGAATTTGTAAATTGTAACATATTTTTGCAAGTTCAGTGCAGATTTACATATTATTGTTACGGCTATTAAAATACAGCAACTTTCTCTTCTAACAACAATTATTCGTCTGATATTGTAGACACGTCACGTTACTAAGGGTAAAGCCTTCGAAACAAGAAACAACAATGCTAATCAATCTGATGTACAAACGGCGTATGTGATAGTTTAGAAAGTAATATTTCATAAAAATGGTTTCATTTTTCAAAATAACTTCTGACAACACAGTTTTTAAGACCAACCTGTGCTTAGTAGTTGTCATACAAAGTGTTATAACTCTTATTTGTTACAATATTTTTCACATTGACGAATCTGGGTAAGTCAAGAGTTGTATTTCAAAAATTAGTTTGATCACTTCACGTGAAAAGTATTTGATTGTGAAAAACATGGAATTAAAGCAACAAAGATGATTATATTGTCTCTTTATTTGAATTGAATTCGTAATTTTGTTCTAATATCCTTAAATTTGTTGTGGAATAAATAATTATTGAGGCATACCTTTTGTGTTAATTTGCATAACTCGCAATTACTCACTTATTGTACACTTACACTAATGTAATTGCAGTTGTTGGTACTACGGATGTTTATCTATACTGTCGGTGCGTATATGAAAATAATAAGTTGAACTTGTTACGAACATTTTATAAATCCGACATCTTTGAACCTGCTCTATTTTGTCAGTTATCCTGCGCATCCGAAAAGCTGTAATCACCATAGTTGCCCAGTAGAAGATACCAGTTTTCAACACTTAATAAACCTTACAATAATTTTTTGTGGAGTATTTTCAATATTCATATCTCTTAAAACGTTTTTTCTACTTCTTCAGGAACTGAAGGTAAGATTTTATTTCAAACCGCCTAATGTAGGATATTTACTGACAATTCTTTAGCCCATTATAAAAAAAACTGATTTAAACACGATTACATGATTTTTTATTGGTGTTTATCGCATAAATTAAATGTCAGGGTTACCTGTTTAAAGTTTATTTTTTTATAGTGATTAAATTAATTTATGTTTGTCAAGCATTTTTTTGCCTAAAAGTATACAGTAATGCAAGTGAAATATATGGGTGTGTTGGACAAAGTATGTAACTTGTTGGTGGCGGTAAATTTGGCAATAAATGAACAGTATACACTTCGCTTATTTTAAAATAATGTATATTTAAAACAAGTTATACGCACAAAAAGAATTTACACTACATGTATGTACATCATAGTTGCATTTCAAATAGTATACAATAGAGTTCTCTCTTTGTTGTCAATAAACTGCTTTAGAATCTACTTGAAAAAGTAAACTATCTTTATTTTTAATTTGATCAATAACAGTGTATAACTAACTCTCTTATTTCTTTCACCTTTGTTGTTTTTTTTATCACAACAGTATCCTCACTTTTGATACACGTCTGCTGTTTTTGTGAAAGGCAGGTTCGGTGGTCTTAGAAAACGCTTTGACAAAACAAGTTATTCTCTCAAAATGTCAGAAAATTGCTGATCTCCCTTTAACATATTAACCGTTAGGCCATTCGTTCCTACGACGTTTAACTTTACGTTACCTAACCTTTGTTTGACCAAAACTATCTTTCAGTTAATTAAGTTCGATTTCCGTTCTCTTCCAGCCAGCTCGCTCAGTTGTTGCATTTTTATATATTTTATTGAGGCGTTAGCATCTAGATCAGCGACTTACAAACACAACTTCCAACGATCTTCTGTTTTTAACTCTTATTAAAAAAAAGTTATGAAATATAATCTCACAAAATAAATCAGTCAATACTGCTTACATTATATTTTATATCTGAAAATGTTGCAACAAACCAACAGTACAGAAACAATACAGGAATTATTATTTTATGATAAAAACAATAAAGACACGAAAGATCGATTTTTTGTCTGAATAGGAGATTTAACATCATTCATATCTTTAAGTAGAAATTTAGAACGTTCTATATAGCAGTCGAGACATTATAATCAGGCCCAGCATAGCCAAATGGTTACTGCGCTCGTCTCGTAAAATGATGACAGTAGCGGGTTTGAATCCCTGTCACATCAAACATTGTTTACCTTTCAGTCACAAGTGCGTTACAATAGGACGGTCAATTCCATTATTCTTTGGTAAAGGAGTGGACCGGTCACTGGTGATGACGAGTTTCCTTCCCTCTAGTCTTGCACTCAAAAACAAATATTATGATTAATCTTTGTTGGCAAACGCTTATTTATATTTGTGTGGTATATTAATTGTTCTTCTATAGTACTTAATATTATTTAATTTCGGTAGTGCATGAAAGAAACATTTTATTAAAGATATTAAATAACATGAGGGGATTCTGTGTGAAACCACCAAACCATGGTAGAGCCCACAGTCACCTTTCATTCCCATTTGTATGGATATATTCGGCAAATATAAAAAGGTACTTCCAATTGTGAGTATCTGCCTTCTTCAGATAGGCTGACCAGTGGATACAGCAGTTTTGTCGATAAACAGACCTAATTTAGTGAACTGCACCTGGATACGAAGGCCAAAAGGAATAATGGCAAACCATCTATTCTGAAAAAGCATGAGCCACTGAAGAAATAAAACACAACCCAAGGTGGGATGCTGTGGCAGAGATCGAAGTTTTGAAGCATACAGTAAAGACTGTTGCAAACATTAGAGATGTAGAGGAGTTTCATGAGTGTCAGTGTACAAACCCTGAACTGGAGAAGTGCGAAAGGCCGTTGTGAAGAGCTGAATCCCCTGATGGTGAACTTCAAGAGGAGTTGCTGGCAGAGCTCTAGGCCACAGTGACTCGTAGTCCAGTTTTGATCAATGAAGACACAATAGATTTCTCGTATAAAACATCAACTTGCTCCCAAGGAGGTGGAAGAGAGGACAAGAAGGACGAACACTGCCTTTGTACACTTGACACATAACTATTTGATGCGTGGAGTATAGGTCAGCTTACAGTCAGTGATAAACCCCAGGAACCTTGCTTCAGGGGATCACAGGAAGCACAACTTCTCCAAGACAGAGTTCAAGATGGGAATGAATACTATATTTGTAGCATGAATGCATACAAACGCTTTTAGAGCGAGAAAAGGTAAAACTCTTTGCTGTGGTCCACTTCAATAAATGATTGAGGGCAATCTGTAGCTACCATTCAATAAACCTCATAATCAAAGACTGTCACGAGAAGTAGAAGCCACTGAGATAAAGATTACTTGCAACTGTAGGAAGGAATTGTCCGCCGATGGCATTAATCTTTATAATGAAATGTGCGGAACTCAAGAGACAGCCCTAAGGGACTCCAAGTTCCTGTTGGAAAAAATGGGAAATTGTTGAACCCACACGGACCTTGAATCCAGTCACCAGTCCATTAAAAATGATTAATAATGGCTACGCAAACCATTTGATTGGAAGTCTCGCAAGATGGCAAACCTGCACGTAGTGTCATAAGCTTTCTCTACGTAAAAATACAGAAACAATGTGTTGTTGCTTGAGAATGATACCCCGATTAACGTTTCAAGTCAATTCGTGTGGTCCTTGATGGAGCACTGTATTGGAGCCCAAACTGTATGGGCAAGAGAAGATTATTTAATTCAAGGAACCAAAAATGAGCAAGAAAAATCCTCTGTAATATCTTACAGAGACCGCTGAGACATTTGAATGGTTGTTTCAAAGAATCTTGGAATCCTTCCCAGGCTTGGGAAAGTGAGAAGCAGTAGCATTTTGCCAAGCATCAGGAAAAGCATTCTCCTGCCAGACTCAGTTAAAAATAACCAGAAGAATAGCAAGAGTGGCAGGAGAGAGATAGCACAGCATTTATAGTGAATATCATCAGGTCCAACTAGTGTACTACGAGATCAATGAAGAGCAATCGTAAGTTCCACCAGCATAAAGGGCGATTATGGTCATAGAGACGATCAGCTTAAAAGAAAAGAGGTGATTGCTCTGCTAGTATACTGATCACTAAGAAGTTGAGGGATGAAGCAGAAGTGCGAGATGCACGAGAAGACTTTCACTTTGGGTATCTGCAATTTTCTGGCCATCAGAGAGCAAGATTCAAAGTGGCATAAGTGTACTATCCACTGATCTTCAGATCTGAAACAACAAGGAGTTCAAGAACATTGATATGAAGAGGGCAAAAACTTTTGCAACATAGTCTTGAAGAGAATACATCATTGAAGACATGCAAATTTGGCCATGTAGGAGGAAGTGGGATGTTCTCCGAGACATGAACTTTGCCCAATCGCAATAAGACTTGTCCATAACTTTAGAAGGGGGATGGAGAAATCTAACATCCTGAGCATGGTTTCATTTCCCATGAAGAACCTATTGAAGGGACCACATATGAACCCCATACAAGGTGTGTCAAAGGAGTTAATGAAGACATCATCCCCTAAAGCAATTTGATTAAGCAGCTTCGAGAAACAGCTAATGAGTATGACTAGCCAACTCCTGTTTGGAATGAGTACAAAAACACCAGTTGCCCAGAAACAAGTGAAAACACAATTCCAAAGAATAAGATACAGAGAGATGGCTTCTAAAATGCAATGGTACTAGAGCCAACCCCAAGGGTAGAGCATGAAACTGTATGTTACCCGAAAATAGAAAACTAAAGATACGGATGATAATACTCTGATACAGGATTGTAAAAAAATACGTATTGGAGATGCCCAGCTTAGTCATCCAAAGCTGAAGAGAGAGATCTCACTAAAATGTAAGTTCGGATTCCATATACAGCACAGCCTATATATAATGCTTTGCCAGCTGTTTGTGGAAGGGGGCCTTAATGCTTGCTGTCCTGGGGCTCGTAATGGCTCTCGATGGCCCTGATTCCAATAGGTGGGTGCAAAAGGCTTGTGGAATGCGTTATAAAAAAAATTGTATATGAAGGGCAGAACAAAATGGGAAAAGCTAATTTTGTGAGAGGAGGAAAGTATCTTATTACAAAATTAAAATAACTTTGAGACTTAAGGGTAGTGTTTTACAGTATTTTCGACATTTAACAATGTGCAAAAAATGTTTATGGAAGATAACTTTCATTCAAACATGGGTATTTTTTTATAGGAAGAACAAATTGAGCAAAATGTGTCCACTGAGAGGGATGACACAAATTCAAAAACTTTCATCCATTTCGTCAGGAGTCGTTCAATTAGAAACACCGTAAGAAATATCCAGTCTGTTTTCTTCTGATATCAGTATTGTTACACAAGCATTAATATTTGCTTTATCTTTTACACCTGTGCAATACAAATAACATATTTTATACTGAATTATATTACAAGTTAAATTGTATAACCTCATAGTGGTTCATAACTTTAATGGTATAATTTAGAGCATTCTATACGGGATTTTGTTTATTTTTCACAGTCTTGTGATTACATAATTCAGAAGCTGCTCTTTGTTTACATCACTAATGTCAGAGCAGTGAATTTTAGTTACTTTCTAAATATACGTATATCATTGAGTTAAAATTATTACTTCATAGTTGTTATATTAATGATTACATTTCTTTACCAGTGTGCGAAACCTGTTGAAAAAGAGGAAGCATTAAGTATTGGCTCATCTCTTGAATTTCAAACAAATGATCTCAGAATCAGTGACAATATGACGTATGAAGACTTTCTACAAAAGTTTCAATCTCGAGTGTCAATGGAAGATCCTTGTACGAAATATACCAATTTAAAAAATATTGGTCATGGGTAAGTTTAAAAAAATAATATATACCTCATCAGCTTTTATTCGCATAAACTTAAAGAAAAGTATGGTAATTGAATAGGGTAATTACAATTATTAACATTTGAATTCAGGTTTGACGTTTTGTATTGGAGTTGGACCGAAGTCTGAGTCCAAAGTATGAATGCTTAAAACTTTGGCATTCCACTCGTAATCCCAGGGTCGCAGGTTCGAATCCCCGTCGCACCAAACATGCCCGTCCTTTCAGCCGTGTGGGGGTGTTATAATGTGACGGTCAATCCCACTTTTCGTTGGTAAAAGAGTAGCCCAAGAGTTGACAGTGGGTGGTGATTACTAGCTGCCTTCCCTCTAGTCTTACACTGCTAAATTAGGGACGGCTAGCACAGATAGCCCTCGAGTAGTTTTGTGGGAAATTCCAAAACAAATGCTAAATTAGAGACGGCTGGCGCAAAAACAAATTGCAATATCATTCTTTTCCAACCTTCTACAAAGTTTTAAGTTTGTTTGTTTTGAATTTCTCGCATAGCTACTCCAGGGCTATCTTAGCCGCTATTCGTTAGTAAAAGAGTAGCTCAAGAGGTGGCGTTGGGTGGTGATGACTAGCTGCTTTCATTCTCGTCTAACACTGCTAAATTAGGGACAGCTAGCACAGATAGCCCTCGAGTAACTTTGTGCGAAATTCAATTAAAAAAAACAAACCACTATATGTGATGCAAAGAACAGGCTGGTTAACCCATTGGTATTGAAAATATGATTTAACTTAGAAAATATACAAATGTTCAACATTAGAAACACCTTGCCATATTATGATCTATCAAGGAAAAAAAATTAATTACAAGTGGGCAGTGTGATTCATCTTATCCAAATACAGCAAGTATATTTCACATCAACAAAACTTTGCATTAAAAATAACTTGTCCCAGCAAACATAGTCTAATGAAAGTGTTATAAATTATTGGATATTTCGATGTAAAAGGAGAAATTGGGAGATTACGAAGAATAAAATTACACCATAGAAAGACATCATTACCATGTGAAGTTTTAAAGTACATTTGACCACATATGGGATTATAACGTATATTGAGCAAAGTAAGCCATGTGTCATTAGCATTGTTATGCTTAAAAGCATGCATTCGTAAGAAAAAAAGGATTAATTTATGCATGTAGGCTTATCTGAATTACAAAATTAAAGATTCAAAACTAACATTACATAATGGATGCATCTTGAATGTAACAGGAGAACAGAATTACTGTATAATAGTATAAATATACAGTTTAAAGACCTCACAAAAATATAAGGCTGGAAACATGTAAAGGCATAATAATTTTATTACAAAAATACGGTGATGTCTTTGTATCAGGTAACCAGCACACCACAGATTATAATGTTTTTTATTGTTTCAGCGCTTCAGGAATTGTTTATATAGCGTTAGAAATTGGCACTGGTAGAACAGTTGCTATGAAGCATATAAACTTATCCCATGAAAGTAAAATTGAACTATACATCATTGAAATTCTTAGATCAAGGGAACACAAACACCAAAATATAGTAAACTACATTGACACCTATCTTGTAGGTGAAGAACTCTGGGTAAGTGTTCATAGTGTTACATATTACTTTATTTTATTTGTAATTTGACATGTTATAATGTATGGATTAAGATACTATCTTTATTAAATTAATTTGTTTAATATTGAGCAACATGACAAATTTAAGAAAAGTTTTGTATGCCACTTTCACAGATCTGATTTTTTCGTAATTGTGATTATAAATAGTTTTACCCCCAGTGGCTCAGCGGTATGTCTGCGGACTTACACGCTAAAATCCGGGTTTCGATACCCGTGGTGGGCAGATTACAGATAGCCCATTGTGTAGCTTTGTGCTTAATTCAAAACAACAAATAAATAGTTTTAGAGGAAGGATTGTGAGTTGGAGACATTTGCTTCAGTTACAATAATTTTTAATTCATTCAATATATGTAGAAAATATTTAGAATAACTTTATACTTGCATGATGTGTTCCTACCAGCACATTATCTCTCACCAGCATAAGGTTTATCTGTAACATTTTAGTTTAGGTGAACGTAGTTTTATGTATGGTTGTTGAAACTGTTTAATACAGGAAAAGTTGAGTTTGTTCAATTATTAGCAGCTTACATGATACGTGTATTAGGAAAAGCTATAAACATTAAGTAATCAATTTTTTACACAAAATACGATCTTACTTAATTTTTTATAACTGTTAGGAACCAGATCACAGATTTAGTCACCAATTATAAAAAAGAAAGTACTTGAAAAATGAAAATTACAAATAGAAAAAAAATTAACAAAGAGGTAGAAAAGTATTCTTTGCTAGTTTAACACCCTTAAAACTGAATTTAATATATTTATCTTCTGTGAACCACACAGCTTTATATATAATACAAATCTATCTCTTAAAGAATACTAAAATACTATTGTTACTTTTTCCAAGTTCATGAATAAATTTTTGGAAGAATTTTGGTATGAGTATTTTGTTAGAAATTCCATTACTGACAGAATCCTAAATCAGGAAGTAAAAATTATTTTGTGTTACTAGTACGTATGATTTTAGTAAAGAACAAAATGTGAGTGAAATTTTAAATTCCTTTGTATAGATTGTAATGGAGTATTTGTCTGGTGGATCACTGGCAGATGTTGTAACAAAAACTTGCATGAAAGAAAAGGAAATTTCAGGAGTTTGTAGAAAAGTATGTGAGATTGATTGTTGTTAATTGACGTGTTTTACAGAAGAGATCCGATAATTGTGTGTTACTTGAGTGTGTTGAATGATTTTTCTATTTCCTTGCAAAAACTCTTATGAACTATGTTGCAAAAAAATTGATACTTCCATAAACTTTCATTTCTACAGTGATAAAGAACAATTTAAATAATATTTCAGCTGGTAATAGTGTAATTCCATCTAAAATTGATGAGGTTATCATAGTATAAACTCCGTGAAGTTACTTGAACTTACAAGAATTTTCACCTCCAGTGCATTATATGGAAACACATCTTCAACAAGTCTACAATTGTTTTTTTTTAATTTACCATTGGCAAGTTTTAACTGTACTAAATATCAGTCTGAACCACGTTGAAACGTAAACCTTTAATATTAAGTGCATAGTATATTCCAAAGAAATAAATACCAGAAAGACTTAAAAAAATGGTTCAGCCTTAAAATGGGTTAAAATATTACAATCTTAGAATTAATTTTGCACAAAGTAAAAAAACAAACAAAAAACTAGTTAAGGTTGTGAAGAACACGTAATTTAGATACTACTGCAGGCAATGGTTTAGCCTTTCAGGAGCGAGTGGAAACGTAAAATCTGCCATTATATTCCACTGATAACATTGTATATATATAATAATAAAAAGGTTTGTATCTGTGTATGTAACTCTGTATCTCCAAGAAGAAAGAGCACAGAGACTCAGGTTTTGCACCCATATTAATGGAACCCTGAGGGTGTGCATCTGGATATTAATTATTCTTGTGTATCTTTTTAATGAGGTAAACTAGTGGAACTACACAGAAAAGAAGTATTTTTCGATACAACAACCTCTAATTTATAGAAAAGTTAATACATTTTGATAACAATGGACTCAAACAGTGGTATTTATGTTGTGCTGTTTAGCAAGAAAGATATATAGGGTACTTTCATGTTAAAATGGGCTCAGAATACATACACAATGACATAATAATGTAACATAGGCAGACTTGAGTCTTTACCATTTCATTATGAGTTGGAGCCCACATGCCATAGAAAAATGGCCAGTCTGTAGTGTAGAATATATAAACGTAATAACTTGAGCAAAGCTGGGTACCTTAGTTTGTATAACAACATGTAATATATAGGGAAGCTAGTGCACTTTGATAACAATGCTTTCTAGCAATGGCTTTTATGTCATGTTACTTGGCTAAAAAAATATAGTCTGATATTGTTGTTAGCCTGTGTATAGGAAATATAAAATGATATAGATAAATGACAGAATTGGGAAAATATTTGTTTATTTCCTAATTTATCATCTCCATTCATTAAAGATATGTGTTTTCTATTAAAAGTATTCATGATATAACAGAAAATACCTTAATTCAGAAACAATTTAAGATTAAAACTGCACAGAGGCAATCCCTCAAGGTTGTTGATCTCAATCTATAAGGCCCATGCTTTTATCATGGTCAGGGCGTGAGAAACCAACTAATATATCAACATAACAACTTGTGTAAAGCCAAATACTTTTCCTATTAATCAGTATAAATAGCTTTAATATTTTCTTCTTTCACTCAGAATTTGTACTGTTGTCTCCATATAAAGTTTCAAATATCTGATATTTATTTATTAAAATATTAATAGTTGATATAAATTCATATTTCATTTAGGTTCTTCAGGGATTAGAGTACCTTCACCACAATCATGTTATACACAGAGATGTCAAAGGTGACAATATCTTACTTGGAACAGGTGGTGAGGTAAAATTAGGTAAGTTTTTAGACATATGCCTTTGTGAAAAATGCAGTTCCAAATATTTTAGCTTGTTTGTAACAAAATTTCCTTTAAGCATAGATTAGTTGACAATGCATCAGCCTTGAAGTTTTATTAAAAACAGAACGTTTTGCTAGTGTTTGCCAGTTGAAAACAATCTAGTTAAAGTGATGTTATATTTTTGAAAAAGCAAAAATATTTATATGTGTACATGTATATATACTTATGTATTTATATATATTAATAAAAAGTAGTGTTTCTTTCAAGGTATTATAAGCCAATTATATAAACATAGCAAACACAGAACAAATATAGAAATTGTTTTTAAAGTCTGTCTGTCCAAACTTTAATTTTTCAAGCTTTTGCTGTTAGAAAAACAAGCAAATTATGGATGTTTTTTTTTTCTCTTTCACATTCCTCTTTTGTTTACTGAAGATCAGAATGTAAAAAAATATACATTTTGGGTTATGTTTTACACACCTCTGGTTTTCAGCCACAGTTAACAAATTAAGAAATAAACAGAGAAGACAAAACATCTATAGTGAATTTTTTTATAATAATGTTTAACAATATTTTGTGGCTTATAATATTTAGATTGCAAAATTTAAATTATTTTATTACATGTGTAGATAGTGTTTGATGTAAACTTTTGTCTCTTGAAATCCAGTCAAAATAATGAGTTCTGTTACTGAATAAACTGTTTATTGGGCTCTAGTCGTATAATTGTTCCATATTCCTATGTTCATTACAATATACTTACAGTTATAATCTTATGTATCTTCCTACTTAATTTTTAAATTATTATATCCGCGTTTTCCTTTTATTTTTCTTAAGTAGTTGTAATATTTGATATTTTTATATTAAGTTGTGGCTGTTTATTTCTTCATATTTTTTCAATATCAAAACCTTAAATATTATTGGAATATATTGTCTAGCCAAGTAAAGCATTGAATATTGTTTACTCTTGATTAAATTATTTTTTGATAAACGTCCAATATAAAACGAAATAAAACCAACCACATGACAGCTGTGTATTGTGCCGTTGATCAGTATAACTTGATGTAAAAGCTAGGCTTTTACATATGCTTATTTGCAAAAGTACAACCATATGCCAATATAAAATGTACAAATAACTTAATATACATGATTAAAGTCAGTAAAACCCCAATGAGACTTTAAAACTTGTCTCTTACACTTAACGTATTCTGACATATATCAATGTGTCATCCTCAAAGTGTAACATTTGTTTTGCAAAATAACCCTCAATTATACAATTACCTGATGACCAGTTCATGTTAAAGAACAACATTTCTGTCATCCTTATTTCATAATTTAAATTTACTTTTTAAACATCCATTACATACACATGTTTGGTTTGTTTTTGAATTTCTCGCAAAGCTACACGAGGGCTATTTGCGCTATCCGTCCTTAATCTAGCAGTGAAGACTACAGGGAAGGCAGCTATTCACAACCACACACTGTCAACTCATGGGTAACTCTCTCACTAACGAATAGTGGGGTTGGGCGTTATAATGTTTAGTGTGACGGAGTTGTGAACCTAAGACCTTCCGATTAGAAGTCGAGTGCCAAACATATTTAATTTCCAGGCTTTTTTTCAGAATTATGTATAAAATAATTACTAGTTTGAAAATTGTTTATCCAGTTGGATTTTGCTGTTTTTAACACCAGCAACTTAAAAATAACATTTTATTTCATACTGTTTATTATGGAACTAAGTAATAAATGTATACAAAAAGGACAGATTTGTAGCAATGTTTTGTGTGTTTGCAAAATTTAATTGTGCATTTCAATGATTAAATATTTCTATTTTACAATAGGAGCAGAATAGATTAGAGTTAACCACTGAATACTTATTTTGTTAATTTATTTATAATGAATGATAATAATTTTATTTTGTTATAAATTATGTCTGAACATTATAAAGAAGGTTTTGTTATGTGGGTGATTTGAGGAGGGGAGACTGAACAAAAATAATGCAAAGTTAATCTTGTCATGTGTTCTCGTAAAAGGGATATTATATACCTGGCTAGATAAAGTTAAATGACTTTTTAAAACCTTAATCTTTTGTTAGCTAAGTTGGTCATATTGAACTGACTATAAAAGTGTAACAAGTTTTAATATGCTTCAAGTTAATTTTTGAGATTGCCTAGAAATTCTTTACAAGTCATTTCTCTCAAATGATAAATCTCTTTCCATTATGCAGCTGACTTTGGGATATCTGCCAAACTCACCCGAGACCGAAATAACAGGAGAAGTAGATGTGGTACTCCAAATTGGATGGCCCCAGAAGTAGTAAAAAGAAACAAATATGGGCCAAAAGTAAATATCTGGTCACTGGGAATTACAGCCATAGAGATGTTTCAAGGCAAACCACCATATTGGGGTCAAAACGAGTTCATGATAAGTGTTGCTAGTCAATACTTACAGCCAAGGAGTGAGAAAAGATTGAATTTCATTTTTCATTTTATTTTAATTTCTCCTGTTTCCCTTTTTCTTTTACAGGTTGTTTAGGTTTTAAATGTTATAAAACCATTGAATTGGACAAAGAAAGTTAAAGCATTTGAACAAAATTTGTTTGATTCATCTAATTGAGTCATTCTGTGGATACAATTAGTCTTTCATCAGCAATTTCAGGATATTTTAAGAATTTGGGTGTATTAATACTTTACTTTAATAAACACAAATGTTTCTACATCAATGTTCCTCATAAAAACTACCATTGTTTCACAATACTAGGATTCTTAAAACACATTCTTTTCACTTGAAAACACAATTGTATACTTTGGCCACAATGTCTTCCAGCAACTACAAGGAACAGCTATAATAAAGGCATAATAAAGGCTTTGTATAATATTTATACATACAGAAGTATTAAACATAATGATGAACAGCACAACATTGGCAACAAGTATGAACATTTGACAAATGTTTATAGAGTAACGAACATTTAATTCTTCAACGTTTTGTAACACTATCACCACCATACTGATAACCCTCAATAATTAAACAGTAACATGTTCAATAATTTATCAGTAATGTTCATCTACCTTATAGTTATACTTTTGGAGCCATTTAGACATAGCTAAGGAGGATTGTCCAAACTATTTAATGGTAGTGTCACTAACAGTATTGGTTAAAATGTGTAATATATATATACGTGTATATATTTCATTATATATATACATAACTCTTTGGTATCAGAATTATTTTAAACAGTTAAGTTAGGTTATTCATCAAGTCACACACTCTTTTTCAGACATATTTCATCTCCAAGATTGGAACACCACTGATCACAAGAAAAAAAGATTTGTCTCCAGTCTTTAGGAATTTTCTGAACAAATGTTTAGAAGTTGATCCAAGTAAGAGATGCACTGCTTCTGAACTTCTAAAGGTATGGTATAAATTACTGTTATTTTACTAGGATATCTTGTTCTACTTTGAACCTAACATCCTGATGTACACAACAACAAACAATATCAGTAAATGTAAAAGTTCACTGTTATGCTTGGCTGTTCATCTAACAGAATGGAAGCTTCAATGTAAGATATCACCTCATAATTAAATAATGTTCATTTTGTAATATTCATAAATTCCATACAATATCATCTTTTACTGGTGAAAAAATGGAATAATTCTATAAATTTTTGCAATAGCAAATGTTTTAAGTTCAAAAATAAATAAATGACTTACTGAAGTATTATGCATTGTAAATAGAAATAATAAGAACTGTGTTAGTGGGTTATGTAAATCCTTTAAAAAAAAGACCATTTATACATATTTGTGCACATTTTAACGTGATAAAGAATATAAGACCATTCCATATTTTTGAATACTTTGTTTGATGCATGAGTGAGAGAAAACTAAACAAATCATGTACATTAAAATCCCATTGGAAAACAAATATTTATTTTTGAAAATGTTTATGAATAGTGTAAATATTTGTTTAAGTAATTCATGTAAAAATTCATTTTTTTAATGATTTGAGGGAAGGAATTAGAAGAACTTTGTTGATTTTGTGTTTCTTCTTTATTGCTGCTTAGAGTTGAACTCTCCTGCCAAAGTAAGAAAAGTTCTTTCGCATATCATATATTTTTATACAACCGGGAATTGTTTAAGAAGCTATAGAAATACTTGTAGGGCTGCTGATGTGTAGTAACTTTTATTTTTCTAATTTTTTAATGCTTTTTATGATACAGTATGTATTACATTTTCTTTCAGTAGAATTCAAATCTGAAGACGTGCTTACAGAGGAACGGTTGAAAACAAATTCTTATAGATTCTTGTGTAGTTTTCGTTGGATTTGCAGACTTATAAAACTTAAACTTTTTCCTTTTCTCAAGCATCAAAGATTTCATCAATGCTAAGAATGGTTTTGTTGTGTTTCAGTCTAACTTGACGTTTTTAGTGTAAATTGTGTTTGTAAAAATTTGAAGTTCAGTATATGGAATTATTTACTCTTAATTTGCCAGCGTGTCATTAGAGTGCTGCACACTGTAAGAATATATTAAACTTATAATGTACAGAGACTAATTTACAAAAATGGGTATGATGTAGAAAAAACATATTTTCTGAATAAATGTTTTTATTTTACACACAGCATCCTTTCCTGAAACTGGGAGACGAGTAACAACTTTTCATCTCTCCGAGTGTCCCCGATTTTTTTGTTTTTTTTATGTTTAATTTAATATATGCTATTTTTTGTTTTTATGTTCATTTTAATATATGTTATTTTTTGTTTTTATGTTTAATTTAATATATGCTATTTTTTGTTTTTATGTTCATTTTAATATATGTTATTTTTATGTTTTTATGTTCATTTTAATATTTGTTATTTTTGTTTTTATGTTTTAATATATGTTACTTTTTATGTTTTTATGTTCATTTTAATATCTGTTATTAATGTGTGATTTGTGTGTATAATAAATTTGTGTTGAGAAAGAAAATTGTGTGTGTCATTCATTAACAAATATCATAAATTTGATACACATTGACATTCAATTAACTTCTAAATTTAAATTACAATTTCTGACTATTTGAAATCGTATCATATAACTGTCATAACACAGTAAACCTGAGACTCGTCTGAGATAAAGTATAATACGCAATATAATAAAACACATACTCAAAGCCCATTAATGCGTCAAAAATTGAATATTCCCATACACGTTTAAATGACTTGCAAGAAACAGTTTACAAAGCCAGCACCGCTCTAGCAAAAGTATGTTCACAAAGTGTGCTCATTAGATTTCTCCAAGAGTAGCAGTATATTGTGTACACAATAAGCCAACAAAGGAAAAATAAATATTTCATTAATGAATTATACTATAAACAACTCTCGTATCGTAACCCGAGGATCGCTGGTTCGAATCCATTCTCGTCCTAACGTGTTCGTCATTTCAGCTACTGGAGCGTTATAATGTGACGGTCAAACCCACTATTTATTGGTGATGGAGCATTTCAAGAATTTGCAGTGGGCGGTGATGACTACCTTCCTTCCCTCTAATTCTACGTTCCTAAATTAGTGGCGTCTAGCGCACTTAGTCCTCATCTAGGTTTGCGCAAAAACAAAAAACATTTTGAAGAAACCTAGTGGTATGTCTGTAGACTTAAAACACTAGAAACCCGATTTCGATGTTAGTGGTAAGCAGAGCAGAGATAGATTATTGTGTGGCTTCGTGCTAACTGCAAACAAGCTGTTTATTTTAAAATTATAACTTAATACTGTGGTTTGTATCGTAAATCATAACAAGTCTTTATTAAAGACTTTCATGCTATTGTAATAAGGTGTAGACCATTCATACTTTTGAGCTTATTTACTGATTACGAATATTATCTTATTAAACCTTACAGCCTTTACAGTGAGGAAGAATATTTTTGAAACAAGCACAACGTTTCGATCACTGGTGTGATCATTTCACCAGTATATGTGTTTTTCTTATAGCAAAATCACAATGGGCTAGTTGCTCTGTTAACCGAGTGGAATCGAATTCCTGTGTTTAGCGGTGTAAATTCGAAGACTTTCCGCTCTCCCGGTAAGAGATCGACCGACCATTTCACCAGTGATTTAAACCTTGTGCCTGTTTTATAAATATATTCTTCCTCACTGTAAAAGCTGTAATTTGTATTATTATAATTTTCGATCATTGTTAAAATGATTCTTACGTTCGTGTGACATGACAGTGTTGTTAGGAATAAATTAATTTTAACTCTCTCCTTGACTCTGTGGTAAGTTTAGAAGGTATTGATTTTAAAACGCACATCACGAGACAGGAAAAGGTTTTTATTTGTTTAATTATTTATATTTTGACGAAAAAAAGCAACAACGTCCCGTTGCGGCCATTGTTGAACTGTTGTGGAAATTTATGAGTTTTAACTGGTTATTTGTTTGTTTTGTTTTGAATTTCGCGCAAAGCTACTGCAGGGCTATCTGCGTCAGCCGTTCCTAATTTAACTGTATAAGACTAGAGGGAAGGCAGCTAGTCATCACAACCTATCGCCAACTCTTTTACCAACGAATAGTGGGATTCATTGTAACATTATAGCGCCCCCAAGGGCGAGCATATTTGGTGCGAGCGGGATTTGAACCCGCGACCCTCGGACTACAAATCGAAATCCTTAACACGCTTGGCCATGCTGGCCCTTTTGACTGGTTATAAAGGATGTGTTTTGCATAATATTTAGAGCGGTGAAAAATCTCCGTCGCCCAGATAAAAGTACTAAAGTGTCGATATAAAGTGTTACTTATGGAGAAACTTGTAAATGCAAGCGTTCTGGGCCTGGCATGGCCGAGCGCGTTAAGGCGTGCACTCGTAATCCGAGGGTCGCGGGTTCGCGCCCGAGTCGCGCTAAACATGCTCGCCCTCCCAGCCGTGGGGGTGTATAATGTGACGGTCAATCCCACTATTCGTTGGTAAAAGAGTAGCCCAAGAGTTGGCGGTGGGTGGTGATGACTAGCTGCCTTCCCTCTAGTCTTACACTGCTAAATTAGGGACGGCTAGCACAGATAGCCCTCGAGTAGCTTTGTGCGAAATTCCAAAAAAACAACAGCATTCCACTTGCGACTGTCTTTTTCTTCCCCAGTAGTCCATGTTTTGTTCATAATAGATGGTATGCCATTGTTTCTTTGTGGCCTTCATATCCAGGTACAGTTGGCAGAATTTCTTTTGTCCTTAGATGACGGTGCTGTCTCCATTGGTCAGTCCATCCCACCATGGCTTATTACCATCTCCAAATGTGGCTTTTCTTTTGGTCATCTAAAGAAGTCTTGATTGGAAATACCTTCTTCTATTTGCCAAATATCTTTCAAACCATCCTTCCATTGCTATTTATACTGATGGTTTGAAATCAAGTGACTCTGTGGGCTCTACCATGTGGTTTGGTGGTTGCACACAGAATCCCTTCTGCAGTTTTTATGTTCACTGCCGAATTGTGTACTATTTCTTTTGCCCTCACTGATAAATTGAATAATTTACTGATTGACTAACTAATTTTCTCTGACCTTGGTATATCATTAATCTTTTCTGCTTACAACACCAAACTTCTAGATATCGCATCATCATGATGTAATGAAAAGCTTCCTCAAGTAAACAAACATTTAAAACAAAATATTAAATACACAATTTTCAGTACAGAGTCCTTTTTAAAAGTTTACGACCCCTCCAATAATTTAGTGTTACGAGGAACATATCGTGTGATTATACGCATTACTTGTATTCTCTGTCAGTTTACTGTCTAAATATAGGTTAACATTCAAACATTAATATTTCATAATTTTCTTAGCTGATTTTTCATGAAACGTACACTTACCGGATCTTTGGATGAAGTTGATGCTGACTGTATGAGTTTACAAATCGTATGATTAAAAGTTGCAGGCTCTTACATTGTGATATTATCAGATACACTGATTTCACAGGACTGCAACTAGGTATATTCCTATAGCTAGGGCAGTTGTTCTAACAATTTGTGTAACTAGCCTTCTTTTCTGATGTATAGGGCCCATGCTTTTGAGCATGTCTCATTCTCATCCTAACATTGTAATTTCAGGTAGGTAAATACAGTGATAATGACTGGTAGGGTTGTCAAAAGTTTCAATCTTAGTTGCCACTTTGATTTATATAAAACTACTTGTGTGAGGTAACTTCATCACTGCCAATGTAAATTTCTTTTGATATACCTATGGATATTTGCGAAACTTCAGAAATTACGTTGTGAGGTACAGCCACAGGTAGACTCAATTAGCAAGGCAAAGAATGATGATAGTTCAATAGTAGTTGGGTCCTCATCAACGGGGTCTGCCAGGTCAAACCTGATGTCTTAGAATGGTTGTGAAGGGTTTCAGGTAATTTATTTTATTAAAGAGTACATTATTTTATAAGTTTCTTCTTTAAAAGCACAGAAACGAAAATATTCAGTACAAACAGAATGAAAGATAAACATAATTGACTAATTCAGAAAACAAGAGAGTCAGAAGGGTTAATTGCTTGATTTTAAATTTTAAGAATCAGGATTAAAATGTGAGGTCAAATGTATTTTGATTCACCTGCTCATAAATATTTTGATTTGATCCAATCAAACTATCTCCCGTTACTGTCACTCTAAACATAAAATGTGTTCCCACCTCCCCCTGATATAGTCTGAGTATTTCCTTTACTGTCATCTCTTCTATCAAAATTCAGTCCCTGCCGAATATTTCAATGTCAATATTAAAATATTTTATCATTCGCGTCCGTGAAAATAACACTCACAATATCTTCAAATAATTCTCTACTGGTAAGTAATGACAAATATATTTTTCAAATTCTTAACATTCTTGCTCTGAATAGGTAAAAGTACATATGCCACGAACTTTTACAGAGTTACGTTCAAAAATTTAATTACACTACTTTATATTCAATGCATATGAATAAACTTGGTGTCGAAATGTAGTTAAGAAATTAAAATGTAATATCATATAAGTTTTACTTTCTTAATTTTAAAATAAATAAATTCTCAAGCTTCCCTTGTATAAGTATATATGTATTTTCTTATAGCAAAGCCACATCTGGCTATCGTCTGTGTCCCTCAAGATGAATCAAACCCCTGATTTTAGCGTTGTAAATCCGAATAATTACTGCTGTCCTACCGGCGAACTGTTGTATGAGAATCATGAAATTTGTTCTCTAGGTCTTTAACTTCTCCAATTTACTTATCAACCCTCACTGAAGTATGGAATTTAACGTGAATTACTTATTATAATAGAAATATTACGAAGACAAATTCTAATTTTATAACTTTCAATCTTCTTAATTTACTGAGGCACAAACACGAAAGTCAGATACACATGCCACGCCCACCTACTTCATCGTCTCTTTCACAAATTGTCAACAACCTACATAAAGGCAAAATCTTAATCCATTAAATGACATATAATGTTACATTGTTCTCAGCACAAAGTACTTTTAATTTTTACTTCAGTTTGAATGTTTACCTTGCAGTGTTCAGCTTAGAGAATTGGTTAAAGAATCTTATGTCTTAGCTAGAAAGTCAGTTAAATTACAATAGTTATAGGACGCTGCTTTCTGAATGTTACATTCTGTATTCTTAGATACACAATTTAAATAAATAAACGATACATAACGTAGTAGTACCATTGTTATGCGTGATGTTATTCAATAGCATAATTTCTAATGTCTACTAAAAGTGTGCTAAATTTCGTGAAAATACATATAAAGTATTAAAAGTCATAGCATGGAAACTTGAATAGTTATTTCGTTGTTACAAGATTAGTGTTATCCACTGAGACCCTCTTTATGCATTGATTCGTTCGTGTTATACAACAGTAATAGGTAACTTTGTACAATATCCACACATGTGTAAAAGACCACAGATATATATATATATTGCCATATGCACGTGTAATTATTACACATTGTCGCAAACTTAAGACAGCCTGTCTCTGGCTTGTGCAACATTGGCTATGTTCTAGCTATGTTTTATAATTACTGTACTCTATTGTACTGCCAACTATAAACTGTTAAACTTAGTACATTTTTGGTTTCACAAAATAAATAATCACTGGCATAATTCAAATAAAGTAAGGTTTCTCTAATCAAAGTGATTTCAATATTTATGTTTTCACAACACAACATACATCAACGCACATTCAAATCAACCTATGATAAATATCTTACCAGATGTAACTCTTGTAGCCAAACTAACAAAAATTGCACCACTCCTCACAAGACAAACCACTTCCTTCAGTTGGCATTACAGAAAAATAAATAAAGACAAATCAAATGGAACAAGGACTGTTCGACTTAAATTCATAACAACCTGATTCATATACCATTCTGAGGGAGATCACAACTCCTTCACTGCACGTTTCAGTAACAGGAATGCTTGCTCGCTCTCCTCATTTCATCTAAAATACATTTTAACTTCAATGAGAACTAATAATGTTCCAGTGATCTATGAAAAGTTGATCACGAACCATCGGTAGTATAACGTAAGACCAAAGAAACTGTAGGTATCTTGCTTGTTTATAAGTTGAGATAAGTCTTGTACAGCTGTGGTCTTTGTAGTGTTAATGACCACTCTTTCTATACTCATAATATAATCAAACGATTCTACCACCATATACACAAGTACGTGATTAACTAGTTTCAACTTCAAACCTGCCACTCTTACTCTCTGAATTACGTGATCAGGTTTTAATCAACTGACTTAAGCATGAAGCCAAACACCAAAAGGCTGATACAGATGTCAAAAATAGGACAATGCCAAGCATTCATGATGATACATTATATTTATTTCTATGGGTTTCTTGTGGTCAAGTGTCAAAAGGTATGTCATCATGTTTACAGGCTTACATTAAAATATTTTATGAATCTATGTAAATAAGTTTGGTATCAAGTTGTAAATTATAATTCATATTTTAGTATCATACATTAGTTAAATATTTTTGTGTGTCACATGGTGTTTTCAGTGCAGCTTTATTTCAAACTAAATATTTGTGATGTTCAGGTACAAGGTCTCTAGTTTCTTACAAATTAGAAACTCGTATTTCCAGTACTTACAAGCTAGAATATAAAATAAGAATTTTATCTATTTGCCGAAATATAAATGTTTTGTTTAATCAAACACTGTGGCTCTTCCCCCCTCTTCCGTTTTGGAAATACATGCTTGTATACACCCCTATCACTCTGTCATATGTTTATAACCAATCAAAGGCTCAGATCCCCCTCTCCTTCCATGATGTGATTTTCTTGACATCTTGAAGGTGAGAACTTCCCAATATTATTTCTCTTGTCTCAAATTTTGGAAGGAGGTAATTAGTGAAAATGTTGTTTGTAAAACTTTTTGTTTCTGACCTAAATATAGTTATATAGTAAACCTGATAAGTTATAGTGCAATACATTGATATTGGTAGAGTGAGTTATTTCTTTTATTGTTTCAAAATGCATACATAAAACAAAAAAAGTTTTGTGTTACATCTGCCACATGCAAAATTACATGGCCAAGCATGCAAGCTGTGGTAAGTACAAACTATTTTACAGCTGTAAGTAGTAAATAGAGGTAATTATTTTCTGTATTTCTTTATATACTGTTCTATGTTTTACAAAAAAAGAACTGAAATACAAGAACATATTTGTGAATAGTAATAATATATATTCATATGTAACGTGTTATAACAGAAATGTGACTGTGTTTTACATAATACGGGTCCATTAGAATAAACCCAAGACAAGTCAGTTTTATTCTGCTGATTATGATAACAAGAGTGCATATGTGCCATGTCATCACACCCTCCTGTAATGCTAGTCAAACACAGCTAAAAGGTTGATAAAATGAAAATAATTAATGCTTATAGATGTATAATGTTATGAGATATAAGCTGTTTGACATTTGGGGTTTTGTGTTATTTGTAATCATTTTAGAATGCAAAAAGCATTATTTATATCTATTTCCTCATTTTTTATGGTGTGGTTATGAGGTCAGTCATGTTGACTAAAGCCATACAGAGATAAAATATTGAAAGTAAAAAATAGTATATGAACATGTTTTTTAAAAAAAACCAATAATTATTATGTGATAATTATGTGAAAGTTATTAGGGGGTTATAAAATTTGGCTTGTTGGATAGTCAACATTTAGAAAGAAAAATGCGTGAGAAAATCAATACTTAAAAATCTTAAAACTTGATAAAATCTGATATTTTGTTTCTGAAAGTTTTGTAATGTTTACTGATAATTCTTAAAGTTTCATGTAGATATACCTACTGTACTAAGAGTTATAGTATGAAAAATATAATAAGTACAAAACAGTTATGAGGTCTGTTTTTGGGACTAAGCCTGTACTTATATAACCAATGTGACTATGGTGATACACAAGAAAAGCTTAATCTGCAGTAGTCTCTATCCAAGCTATGGTTGCTGCATGTAAGCCATTTTTAGCTTGGATGAAATTCATAAAACTATGAATAAACTTAAACATAGATCTTCTTGTTGGGATCTTCCATTGTCCTTGGCTCTTCATTTCTTTGTTTCTTTAGAAGAGGTTATCCAGGGTGGCACATAGACAACTCCTCATGCTTGCACAGTCTGGCAGTTTCCTGCTCAGCTGGAAAGTTTCTTCTCCCTCTAGCCATTATTCAAATTTGCGTAAAACTCTGTTATTTTTATTTATTTTTTAATGGGATTACGTTACATGTTATAGATCACATTTTTTGGCAAGTAGTGCCTGTCAAGGTATACTGATGTTTGTCAACTGTTGAGATGAATTGTTCCACAAGACTGCTTGAAGATTATTTCTCACAGTATGTTACATTATAAATATGTGTGTACAAGACTGTTCACATATAGATTAACACTAGTAAAACAGAAAGTGATTGCTGGCTATCTCTAATGTTCCATAGGTTGCTTGAAGTAGAAATGGGTTTCATGGTTTTTACCCACTTCACTCACTCTGGTGATATATTTATTTGGATTTTCCAATGCATTTCTTTCTTTCCTTCTTCCAGACACTCGACTCTTAATCTTAGGGTCATAGGTTCAAATCCTTGTCACACCAAACATGCTCATTATTTCAGCCATGGGTGTGTTATATGTGATGGTCAATCACCCCTTTTCATTGATAAAGAATAGCTTAAGAGTTGGCAGTGTGTGGTGATGACTAGCTGTTTTCCCTCTAGTCTTATACTGCAAAATTAGTTACAGCTAGTGCAGATAGCCCTTGTGTAGCTTTGGGTGAAATTCAAAATGAAAACTTAACACTTAGCAATCACTGATCCTAGCCACTGGGGTAGTGGATCGTGGAAAAATCCTCTTAAGTATGCACAGTTCCAGTCAGTAAAAAATAGGATGGTGGTGTTCTGCCTGTGTAAAAAGACCAACTATCCTCATGCTATGGATCTGATGTTTTATTCCAGATGCCATCTGTTTAAACTGAAATTTTCCCATCTATCTTTCATTTCACCACTCCAGCTAGGTACCCTTCTTCCTACCTTCACCTGGATGTTAGTTTCTGGGTGACTGGTTTTGGCTGGAGCTAGACTGGCCAACATGTATCTTCACATGTAAGTGAACTGGGAACTTCCTTCTACCACAAACTGAATGTTGCATTCCCAATTCTGATTGGTTTTTGGACTAGAATTGACCTTCCACATTGTGTTTACAACTTCCTGATGGCATCTAGATGTACATTCTTGGGGTTTGTTGCTGTAGGTTGTTCCAAATTTGCACACATGATGGTTTAAGTTTTCAGAACAGAGGATTCTAATTATTTTTGATTCCTAGACTTATAGAGTGAATGGTTGAAGACTCTTCCCATACAATGTATTGGTCAAATTCCTCCCAGTGATACTGATGTAGACCTAAATTGACCTCTCATTTACATGGCAAAATATAATTGAAAGACTGTGAAAAGGGTTTCTCTCTCCTGCTTTTACAGCTATTATTCTTATATATGCATGAGTAATTAGGATACTAAACTTCTATTTCACTCTAGAAATGTACATGAAATGGAAAAAAATCACAGGGGTGCCAGACAGTAAATAGAAACGTATGCTGACTTGAATCAACGTGTTACATCAACACAGTAACTCCAATTCCATCATAAAATCATTATAAAATGTGGTTTGAAGTAATTTCATCCAGTATTATTTTTGATGTAGAACACAATGTGAAGTGCTTCAGTACCATTTGATACTAAATTTATACTTTCATAGAATCATTCTGAAAAGTATTTGATTTGAATATAAAATTTCTTAAAAAAGCCATGGAATTTACTGGTGAATGAACTTTGATTGTAGGTGCCTAAACTAGAACAGACAGTGCTCTTTTATTTCCAGTGGCTTTTTTTAATCATTAGCTAATTTTAATCTAAGGTTAGATAAATTCTCTCAACTACAGTCACTAATTTCCTTTTGTTGAAGAATGGGCTATTTTTTGTGTATTATGATTGTTCATTATTTGAGGAGATAGTGTTTCTCTTAATTTAATACCATAGCAAATTTCTAATAAAATAATCTTGTTTTTACATTTGTTACAAGTTTATAAGAGTAGTAAAGATGTGGGTTTATTGCTAAGAATCTACAATTAATTTAAATATCATGAATGTTCATTATAATATTGTAATTATCTCTGATTGTTTAAAAGAATATTAATGTTACTAAATATTTTATGATAAACAAATGTATTTTCAGAATGGATATAATTTATTGTTTGTTTCAAGAAAAATTCTGGGTTGGTTTTGTGATTACTCTTTTAATAGAACTATATAAAATTTATTATTTACCATTTTATAGAAGAGACTGAAGCTTATCTCCAGTTTACCTGAGAACTTGAAAGATCCCCTTCAAAAACTTCATAACTTAGTAGGAGGAAAGGTGATATTTTTAACTGTAATAAATTATTCTCAACCATAATCTGACAAGTTGAATTTAATAGAACTGTGTTTATTTAAATATGTAGGCTAGTAATTTTGTAAGAAATTGTATAATAATTTGCAAAGAAGTTGTATCATTTATTAGTAACACTGTGCATCAAATTTAATTGAGGTTTTTGAACTAAATGTGATATGTAACAAATCTAGCTTGTTGCACTTTCAGTGCTAAAATATCACTGCTGTGATTTCTGTGTTTATTACATGGAAGTTAAATCTTCAGTCTTGTTTTCTGGGATATTTAACTTGCCACTCAAAACGTGAAAAACTATGAGCTCATAAATTATGTATGTGTGATTTTAATTGAAAATCTTGTCATTTGAATAAAGTCTTAATTATGTAGGCAAGAAAACTTGTATTCTTGGAACTCATTAGATTGGTTTTTGATATTGCTGTGTGGGATCTGAACCTCTAATCTTATTTTGTAACTGAACTATCAAAGCAAGCAGTAAATAAAATATGGAACTCGTTGTTGTAGTTTGGGGATTCTATGTGCAAGTTGAATATTTAGTATTGCCTTATGGAGAAGTTACATAACTAATAACAAGGCAAGAGAAACTCATAATTAACATGGTGGTTTGTAAATTTTGTATGCGATAGAGTGTTCTATAACCTTACCTTCTAACACAACTATAAAAACAAGAAATATTCAATTGAAACATCACCAGTAACATATAAAATTCTGTGTGAGAACTTAATCTGTAAGCCTGGCATGACCAAGTGGTTAGGGTACTTGACTCACAATCTAAGGGTCACAGGTTCAAATCTCTATTGCACCAAACATGTTCACTCTTTCTACCATGAAGACATTATGTGACAGTCAATACCACTATTAGTTGATAAAAGAGAAGCACAAGAATTAGCAGTGGAAGGTGATGACTAGCTGCTTTTCCTCTAGTCTTACAGTGCCAAATTGGGGACAGCTGGCACAGATAGCCTTTATGTAGTTTTACACAAAATTCAAAACAAACCAAACGACACTGTAATTCAAATAACAAGGCAAGATATAAATCACCATACATCCCAATGAGCTTGGTAACTAGGAGTAGATTGTCTAACTTATCAGTTAACTATATAAGAAAATAAGTTGGCAAAGAATGATTTATAAGCAAGATGAATTTGATTTATATTTGGAGAACATATACTTCATGTTTCAACAGAATATTGGTTTATCCTCTTCATTTACTTGCAAAAATAAATCACTTATTTATGCTTATAAATTATTTTTTATTCGACTTTATTACTATAGTAGCATAGTATGCTTTCTTACTAACTTATCACAACAACAAAATCTTGAAACTTTACAAATGTTAATGAGATGTTTATTAGTCAAATCAGTAACAGTATCATCTGAACAAACTATCTAACTTAATTGTTATTACACAAAGTTAGAGCTTTATTCATTGGTTAATTAGTTTGTTTTTAATTAGTCAGCATGTCATCTTAACGAATGATTAACTAAACTATTAACACAATACTAAAGTTTAAAATTCACATTTCTTTAAACTCTTTTTACTTTCCAGTGGGTTTTTTAAACTTGTCAAACACAGGGTGAATATAGATTGGAAATATTACTTTTTCTCTGCTGAAACCTTTATAAAAAAAAAAAAGAAAAAAAGATTGCTCATTCATGACTGTGTTTTGTGTGTTTACTAACTAAATTTTAAAAAATTCTTTTGAAATTTATGTCTTTTATTTAGTTCAGGGTAACAAACATACAGGTAAAGCAACACTGAACATGCACAAACAGTAAGCAGAAAAATCCTTTGTGTAAGGACTAGTTTATATCATGTTTATGACACTTATTGTAATAGTTTTGCAGCCTTTACTTTCATGATAATGTGTCTGGATGGTTGGGAGTTATAACAACATTGTCTTTTTGACTGCATACATATCTTGTGTGTTATAATACTGCTCAAAACTGAGGTGCTGAAGTTTGATCTGAACTTGCTTTTGTTTTAGTCACTAAACTAAATATCCTTTCACCGAGATCCATTAGAATGGAAGATTGTAAGAATTCCAAGCATAACCCTACACAGAATATCATACTTCTGGTTGCCATTTCTATCTTTAACTGTAGACAGCTGAACCCAAAACTTGTCAACATTCACCTGAAGGACAGTTTCTAAGAAAGTATCAATTTGATAGTTCAAATATTGCCTTTCCAATTTGTCAATAGTGTCATGGTCATGTGTATTGACAAGGACAGGATACCTGTCTGTGAAGAAGCGTAGACAAGAGAAATCGTTGCTGACTTTTAGTTTCGGATCAGCAACCTCTGCATGAATCAGAAGTTCATCATTTAGAGGGAAGTGTTTCATCAGGTAATTTGTAGCTGAAATAAAGTATTTCTTGACACTGGTGTAGAAGCTGACCAGGTCCAGGTCATTTTCATATTTAACAATGTATTCCTTGGCAGCATTTCCAATAGAAACTGCCTCATCAGATTTATGTAAGGATTTATTGTTGTAGTGAAGTTCAGTAATGTTGCCTTCAAAATATTCTGGCTTGATGTATCTGACAAGTATATTTTTAACTTGTGTAGTCAGAGTTCTATGCATAATGTGTATGCAAGATTCTTATCTTTGCAATATAAAATTGGCTTGCTTAAATAGAGGAATTGCAGATTGAAGAAAAAGACAAAATAACAAGTTCATTTTGCTGTCCAGGAAAACTGTTAACTTATCTAACTTGCTCTGAGCATAACTTTTCTTGGTTACTTCCTTGCTAGCTTTAGTTTTCTTCTCTTTTTTCATTGATTTCTCTTCTTTAGTTCGAGGCCAGACTGCCTAAACATATATTTAGTAAAATCAAATGTTTCTTTGTCTGCTTTTGAAGACTATTGTCTTATTTACCTGTGTGGCTGAGAAGATGTCTTGACTGTGTCCCTGTGTGGCTGAGAGGATATCCTGACTGTTAAAGTCCTGCTTCCTGACTGAGCTGCACGTTTAGATCCTTTTGAATCTAGATTTTCCGTTTCACAGTGAGAATACTTCTTTAATGGCCCACATGTCCAATATTCTGTTGAGGCACACCCCACGTGATAGCCATCTTGTGTTAATAAGTTGTAGAATTTTTCTTGTTTCTTTGTCATACAATCTTTGAAATTCTTTAAAATGTTTTCTGCCAACACTTTTGTCCATAAAATAGTAGATATCTATCAATATATCAGAAACTGGGCAGGGCAGTTCCCTGGAAGCTTTCTGTGCAGCAATATTCATGAGGTGACAGGCACAGCCCATGAAGTAAATGTTAGGCTGTTGTCTTGAGATATGTCCCACCACACCTTTTCCAATACCACACATAACTGAGGCATTGTCTGAAGGAAGACTAAGACAGTTTTCTCCCAGAAATTTCCTCTTTGTCAGTTCATGGTCCAAAAGCTTGAAAATATTCTCTCCCGTTGAAGCTTCTTTCCATTCATACGAATTGTATTTTGGAATTTTGCACAAAGCTACTCGAGGGCTATTTGTGCTAGCAGTCCCTAATTTAGCAGTGTAAGACGAGAGGGAAGGCAGCTAGTCATCAATACCCACCGCCAACTCTTGGGCTACTCTTTTACCTATGAATAGTTGGATTGATCGTCACATCATAACGTTGCCACTGCTTAAAGGGCGAGCATGTTTGGTGACAAACTTTTTCAGCATTTAATAGGGAAAATGCGAACACAATGAAATTAGCTTAAATACTAGTTGGTCGAAAGTTTAAGACCATACCAAAAAGAAGTTTTAAACAGGATAGGAAATTCCCAACAAGAGGTCTTAGTAGTAAGTTGCGAATAACTTCAAACATTCGTATTGGCAGGGTCGATATAAGCGTTTGCAGAAGGCTGGCTGGAATGTTAATTCAAGTGGTGAAGATGGCTTCACGAAGATCATGCACTGTTTGGAATTGACGCCCATTGCTATAGACTTCCCTTGTCCACTCCAAACATTTTCAGTGGGGTTCAGTTCGGGCGAACACGTTGGATGGACCAAAAGAATCACATTGTTCACCATGAAAAAAGTCCTTTGTCCTACGGGAATTATGGATTGCAGCGTTGTCCTGCTGAAAGATCCAGTCATTTTCACACAAACTTAGGCCTTCAGTCAATAAGGATGCTCTTTCCAACATGCCAGTGTAGTCAGCTGCTGTTCGACGCCCCTGTATAACCTGAATCTCCATTGTTCCATGGAAGGAGAAAGCACCCCAGATCATGATGAAACCTCCTCCATTGTGTCGTATAGAAAATGTCTCCGGTGGGATATGCTTATCGTGCCAATAACTCTGGAAGCCAACTGGACCATCCAGGTTAAATTTTTTCTCATCAGAGAACAAAACCTTGGTCTACTTTTCTACGTCCCATGTTTGGTGCTTCTCAGGAAAGCTTAAACGAGCTGTTTTGTGGTGTGGAAGGAGGTGTGGTCTTTGAGGACGTTTATGGTTTTTAAAGCCTTTCTCTCATAGATGCCATCTTATTGTTCTTGAACTGCATTTTGCGTCCGTAAGGGCCTTAATCTGGTTCGACGATCGGCTGATGTCTTGCGTGACAACCCGTCAAATCCTCCTCTCAACGCCGGCGAAATATTCTTGGGCCTACCATTTGAAATTCTCGTTCCGTATCCCTGAGGGCCTTTTAATAAATTTGCAACAGCAGTTTTACTATGCCCAATCTCGTCAGCGATGGCACGTTGTGAGAGATCTTGCTTTTGCACTTCGACAATTCTGCCACGTTCAAACACTATTAATGTTTTAGTTTCTGCCATGTTTTTATTCAATGTAACACAAGAGATGTCAGTGGGAGATGTTGACAACGTTAATGCTTGAACACGAATGATATCATTTCATTATATATTTACCGATTGACGTTTCGTTTCAGTGCGTTCCTAAATTTTTGACTAGCTAGTGTATAGGCTAATTTTATAGTGTTGCCATTTTTCCTGTTAAATGCTAAAATGTTTTTTATTTTTATTTTTCCCTTATCTTATTTTCATCTTTCGAAGCTCTACTCAAACAAGTGTTCTAATCTAACAATGCAAAATGCATATTTTTTCTTTATGTTCATTGGCTTTAAGATTTTGGCCAGCAGGGTATGTGTTAAATTTTGAATTTAAGTTTATTCACATTAAAAACTTAACTGTATATCTAATTAGATCTCGATAAACATGGAATCAATTTCCAATGAATTTTGCTGATAAAGAAAGAAAAATTGAATGGTTACATGTTAATTATTTTCAAAGGTAAAGTGTACGATGATTAAACTTAGCTGATTAATTCACGAAAGCGTTAAGGAAGAAATATTCTCTATTAAATCATTACAATCTATAGGTCAGTTTTATGTATAATAAGTCTAAAATACCTTTTCTCTTTAACTGTAAAAATATGTAATTCAAGAATTAATTCCTGACGAAATTGTTAAACTGTCCTGTTATTGTGTCCTTATTGAAATTGTTGCGTTTTATTTAATAATATTATTGGAGGTAATTCAAATATTATAAAACGTAAGGAATTAAAAATTGAATTTAGTAAAAGGAACTAAATTTAGAATCTTTAAAATGAAAAATAATGATATTTTAATAGACTAAGAAAGAAATATTGATGATTAAATTATCAAAATTAGTAAAACTCATTATCCTCATTTCTTTTTTGAATGAGAATGATTATTTATGTATTATATAAAAACAATTAGACACTTTAAATTTACCTAAATATAAGATGGATATTTATTTCAATAATTATAAAAATAAAATTCAAAAAACGATTTATTATTACACCTATTGATAAAGCCAGTTGTAATTTTGGTTTTATGTGCAAACAAGAATAAATCCTAAATGGCTGTGACACTTGTAATTATTTTAGGCAGAATTAGATCAAATTAATCTGTGCGACTTTTTATTAGCTATATGTTTGTGCGCCAACAGTAGTAAGCGTGGTGTACGTATATACTCAATTGCATTTTGCTTCTCATGATGTCTTCACTAGCCCACTATTAATTAAGGCGGCATATTGTTATCTACATATATTTATAAAATATGGAAAACACAATCCTCGTTGTTGCTTAACAATTAATATCAGAGACATAGATCTGTAGAACTCAACGTCTTCATTAAGATGAAAGACAGTCAGCCTTATAGTGACCTTACTTTTCCTCAGAGTGTATTAACTTCACCTGGGATAACTCGTTTCTGCTCTGTAAACTATGTATTTATGTTATATTTCGTTTGATTTGTAGCTTTAATCTTAATGGTATATTAAATGTTCAATCTAAGCAAATCTTGATTTTCTTTATTATTATGTATTACCTTGGGTGGAATTTAGGTGAGCTTCCTCTCTTACATGTAGGCATATTTTCTTAAACAGATTATTTCTAATTTGTAATATTAATCACAGTATGAGTTTCCAATGAAAACTGCATTGAAAATGCAGTTCAAAATAGCACACCTTTCTGAAATGTACCTTGGTATTTACATTATTATAATTTACCGTCTGTACTTCATATTGATGGCATTTTGGGAAGCCCCTCCATAGTTCACCTCAGTCCCACCAACGAAAATATCCTGGCGCCGCCACTAAGTTTATTGCTGTAACTACTACGACACATGAAATAACCTTAAGTTAGAGTTTCGTACCTTAAAGTTAGGATAATATGAAACTGTTACAGCTTATTCAACTTGTATGCGCAGAATTGTTTTCAGCAATGATTATTTTTTATTCTTAACTTACTTCATCTTGTATGAATTACTAGTTAATTTAATAAGACTGTTTTTACATTTGCTTCTGGCACGAATAATGCGTGTGTTTACATTCACAATACGTATATTTCAAACTCATTTACTCACTTCACCATTATAAACCATTTAATGATACAATTGACACTAATTAATAATGGAGTGCTCAAATTATTGAGGTGCTAAGAAATTTCGCAATACCTTGTTGGTTCTATATGTTGATAAAAAAAAAAATCCTTAACGTGGTAGACATAGATACAAAAAGGTGCTAGTGATTTATTTCTTTTGAAATAAAATGAGAAATACGACGTATACAACCATAACATGTACTAAGAAATCACTAAATTCATAACTCTTGAAGAACTGTTTTGTTGGAAAGAGTAATTGAGACATACAATGTAATATTGATTTACTTTGACATCCAAATTGGATTTATAATATCAACAGGGGTATTAGAAAAAAGATATATAGTTTAGTAATTATATTAAAGCACAAAACTATACAACGGGTTATCTGTGCTGTGGTCATCACGGGTATTAAAACTGGAATTTTAAAGTTATAAACATTCAAAATTATAACTGTGCTATTAAGGAGCATGCCAAATCTTTTTTTTTTTTTTTCATTTTAAAGCAAAGCCACATAAAATTATTTACTTAGTTTACCTCAAAGAATCAAACCTCAGGTTTGAAATTGTGAGTTCGTAAAATTACTGCTGTCTCACCGAAGGACAAATAATCTTTAACGTTGTCTTTTTCTTTTCTTTTCGGAAATGCACGACAAATGAATATTGTGGGAAAATGTGAAACTATTGAAGGATAAAATATATTGATATACAGTTGTTTTTCATTTTTGTAAATGACCAGCGATTTTTGAAAGCCCTGTATAAATCAAGCTAAAGATTTACAAGATAGCATATGATAAAGAATAATGTATCAAATAACATTATTAAATATGCTAAGTTCACTTGGTGAAGTGTGGAAAAGTCAGTCTTATCATTTAAGTTTGGTTATAATTATATGTTCAATTAAGATATTTAGAGTTCACAAGACGGAAGTATTCCTTATACTTAATGCAACTATAAAAGAAAAAACAAACATGAAACAACTTGGGGTATCAGGACCAACCAGAAGAAACAGACGTGGAATAAGTCATGCCCAGTTGTAGTAAATAGCAACGTCTTGTAACAAGTAAGAATCCACAAATAAAAAGGTGAGTGGCAAAAGCAGTTCACGTGTTACAAAAAAAAAAGTACACAAAATTATTGAGAAAAAATCTCCATCTGGAGAAGCACCAAAAGTTATGTGTACACTAGTTCTTTCCATAATAAATCCAATCAGTCATTGCAAACCACACAAAGATAGAGACTTCAACAAACAGATATTCATGCTATTTCAGACAAATATCTCAAGCCGTCGCACACATCACCTAATTATTTCTGTAAGATCAAACTGTTGAAACAAACGCAAGGAAGCCATTTTCCGTGTACACTGGATGTATTATGAAGGCCTCAAGAAAGGAATGGTGCACTTGCAACATAACATTCTTATGACAGCGCCTTTTGCACTACAAACTACGCTGGGTGGCTAATGCTAGATGCATGATCATGAGATAGTGAACAACTACACTATAACAACATGGCGAGTTAATTAAAATCGTTTTGATATAACGTATTTAACCACTGTACTTCAAGCTTCTATTTAAAAAACAAAGAGTTGTTGTTTTAAATTAAGCACAAAGCTACACAATGGGCTATCTGTGCTCTACCCACCACGGGTATCGAAACCCGGATTTTAGCGTGTAAGTCCGCAGACATACCGCTGAGCCACTGGGGGGCACAAACAAACAGAAAAAACCTTCAAGCTAAATCGTGTTTACGTGTTCCATAAATAAATCATACTCTAATCTTTTTTTAAATATTACTTTCAATGACAGTAATGCTTATAACAATCATCATATAATTTATTTTTATTATTTTATTATACAGATTATTTTATATTGTAAGCTTATTATATGAATCTAGGAACAACCTAAATAACTTCTTACGTTGATCGAATTTCGTTAGATATTATTGGATTTAGAGATGAAAAATCGTTAGCAATTGGTGAAACAATTTTATAAGAACAATAACTGTTTGATGTTGGTTTTTATATTTTGATCTAAATTGGCAGTTTGCTCTAACCGAAAGTTCATTCTGTATATGATGTGCAATATTCTCAACTTTTTTCGTGCTAATAACACATAAACATATATATATATATATATATATATATATATATATATTACAGAAAGGACCAACAGCTATTGACAAATTCCAAAAACTCGCTTACTCGAGTATGCTAAACGTGTACAGCGTGTGAAAGACGTTTGCCGAAAGTACAACCTTAGGGGTGCTTTCTCTTCATATAAAGATTTGACAAAAAGTGACGTCAGATTTTTTGCTTTAAGAGCAACTTCAGAACCACTTTTTAAAATACGAACAAATCGTGACTTTGACATGTCTGCATGCTACAGTTTGAAAGCTGGTAGTAACAGTGTTTTGGCGTTTCTGTTCCAATTGCCAAGAAATCGTGAAAAGTATCCACAAAATAAAGACTTTCATATATCATGCAGAACAGCATTCATGGTTCATAGCTTTCATGACTATAAAAAAAATTCAGGGGTTACTTTCTTTTTACTTTTGTTCGCCACCCTTTTCCACGACTCGTATCCCTCTATCGGGATCGAATCCTCCATCATTATATGCTGAAGAACACTCATCCTATCCCTGGTCAACGTGATGTTCACATTTACCTCCCTATACCCCTTGCACATCTTCATGGACAGAATATTTCATTTAGAAAGTTCATACATATCATTATCAATTCAGATTTCCATAACCTTTCCAGATTTGACCACCACTGGGTTCCAATGTGGCAAATGTGTGCTCCCTGTCACATCAGTTATAATTTTGTTGGTAAGGTTGAAACTATGATGAGTGATTTCAGCTATCTGAGCTCTCGTTTAGGCCTAACGAGAGAATTTAAGCAAGGTCAAAGTTTATTATGCAAGAAGTAATGTATCCTCCAAGAGCTTGATTCAGGAGTACATTGCCCAATTAACTCATGAGGAGTTGAGCAAACTGTACAAAATGTATGAGCTGGACTTTGAGCGAAATGATTATCATTTTTCAAATTTTTGATAATAAAACATATAAAGTATAAATTCACTAAATGAAATATACCAAACAAAATATTTGCCAATGTTGTTTAAGAACACAATAATATAAATGACAGATTATGTTGAAAATAAATTATAGGTTCTTTTCTCATAATGTTGGTATCACCATCTTATAAATATTGAAGATTATCAGTGGAAAAGTTATTTTCAAATGTTTAAGGTTTTTTAAAAATTAGTAAATTTTGCTGTCTTTAAAGTTGGAACTATTTTTCTCACAATGATATCCAAGTTTATAACTGAGTCTCATTTTTCATAATAAACAATTGATATCTAATTTTAATCTACTGATGCTGTAAGATAAAGGTATTTGAGACAACTTTTTAACATATCCCAGTTACCATTAACAGACAATTTTATGTCATTTTATTTAACAATAACAAGTGAGTAACAATCCAATTACAATAAATCTAATACATTACTTAATGATAATGCACTAATACCTACTAAAACATTTAGATTATTTACTTGTGAAAAATTAATTACATGGTAATTATAGGTTTTATAATTACTTGAATTATGATATTTTGGTGTTAATAATTAGACGTTTAATTTTCATAAAGTTATTGGGTTAGTGACATTTAAATATCGATTTATGGTGCAAAATTAACACAAAGATTTTATTAAATTTTGAATAGGTAGTAAAAGTTTGTAAACATTTTATTACTCTTTAGATATCAATTTCTGAAAATGAAAATAATGATTCGAATACTGGATCTGTGTACGTAGATGATATATGACGTCTACCAATAAGTAAATATTCACCCTACAACAATATTAATCAACCATGTTTATCAGTTATATGCATATCCTTATGCATAAATCATATTTTCATAAGGTTGATAGTGGGGTAGGTATTAAAACTGTGGTTTTCTTGAAAATATGTAACACCTTGACATTTAAAATAGAACACAAAAGGGTACAGTTAATCTCTGAAGATGCTTAATTTGTTTTCTCTGTGGTATAACAGCTCGTAGAACTGTTCTGAATTTTTAAGTACAAATTCTTAGCTCATAGCTCCATTATCTCTTGACTGATTTGAGATCTAACTACAGTTTTGTACTCAGGAGGTCACACTAGTTTGGTTGACATATTTGGTCTAATTTGTATTAAATTTTACACAAAGCTACATGAGGTCTAACTGTCCCTAATTTAGCTCTGCAGACTTGAACCACTAAAAACTGGGTTTTCTGTACAAAAACAACCAACTAAACCCTAATTTAGCAGCGTAAGACTAAAGGAAAGGTAGCTAGTCATCACCAACTCTTTTACTAACAAATAGTTGGATTGACCATAACATTTCAATACCCTCACAGCTGAGGGGGTGACATGTTTGGTGGATTGGGGATTTGAAACCGTGACCTTCACACAGTAAGCCAAGTGCCGAACCACATAGGCTCTGATCACGTCTGTTATTGTCTGAATCTTGAATAGTTTGCATTAATAAGGGCACTTACAAAAACTATTCCCAAAAGCAATAATTCCTCAGTGGCATCACATCCTTTATAAAAAACAGGTAATTTAAAAATGTAATTCTGATATATTCCATTACCTAATGGATTTGTTCTTGAATATATTTTGCATTATGTACTGTTTTTATCATAACAATATGTCCTGGCGTGCTTGTGCACACAACTATGCATGAGAGAGAAAAGGTTAGAGCTTCTTCAATTTATCCAATATATTTGTTTTTAATAAAGATTATTCTACTTAGTATTCATTATCTTAAAAAATATTTAAATTTTCACTTTAAAGGGTTTATTTATGTGTACTGAATCATTGTACGATGAAAGTTATGTTTTATTTTTGAAGTGTAAATGGTTTTATTTATTATTACTGCTGTCCTTCTGATTACAGTATGTGCCATAACTTTTGACGTTTAAAAATCTTTTTTAATGCTGACTGAAGTGTGGTACTGGACTATTCCTTTTTAAAATGAGTAAGTTATCTTCATTTTAGTAACTACCTAAGACTGAAATGTGTAAGATGATAACAAATATAGAATTTTATATTGTATTAAAACACAGAACTAATTGTTGTTCAATTCAGGTTTTGGAAACAAAGTCTAAATTTTAGAATAGAAAAAAAATCTCAGTGATCAACTAAATACATTGATTGTCCACAAAATATCAAAATGGTTACCTTCTCGAAGTACGAATGAGGAATTGAATGAGACTATAAAAACTTGTTCTATGAATCTTGTCAGTTTGGAGGAAGTGGTCTGAACTTCAATATTCCATGAACATGACATTTTTATTTAAGAATGTTAAAAATCATTGTTGAAAATAAATATTAGCTTATTGTATGATGTGCAGTATAACAAACGCTGTCACAAAGAAATTTTCTAGCGTAAAACTGTTACTTAAGACCAACGTAGTTATATTTATAAGGATTAGAATGCATTGTTTCATTAGTGTGGTACCCTCACTGTTAAGGATATTTTTGGCTATAAACTCAATAATATCTTGCAAGGTTTCACCAACGTAGTTATTCTAAGCTCTATACTCTTTAGAGAAGCTAAATTCTCGAACCACATTTTGACCCAGTGACTTGGAAAGCCTGCATACCACATACAATCCAGACAGTTCACCCAAAGTTAAATCTGGGTTGGTCAACAAGAATTGCTGAGAAGAAAGGAAAGAAACTCCTGCAGAAACATTACTTTTTGCAAAATCAACTTTAAATGCCACGTTTACCTTGGCACAGGTGACATAATATCAGTGGTGATCACCTCACGTGTACGTTGGATAAACACAATGGTCTAAAACATTCTCCAAACCCATACAATGATGTCTAGCATTTGGGAAGTGCTAGCAAGATGAAGCAAACTCAGGGTAACAACGTTTTTCAAAAATAAACATACAGGTGAAACAATGATACTAATAAAGCATCATAATAATGTAATCAAGCTCAAACTGAGCTGATGCACATAAAGCATGATTCCAATCCATGTAGAGGAGGCAAAGAATTGACATAATACAACCTGTACCATATACAAGTGATCAGCTTCCAAAGCAAAGGATATAAAATGGAATGGATTGTGCAGCAAGGTCAATCCATGTCAAAAGCATCTAGACAAGTGTAGTTGTCAGAGAAACAATAAACATGCTGATGTCAGTCTTTTACAGTGATGATGGTATGTCACTCCATACAGATGAAGATGATTGCAATGACATGCAAGACAATCTCAAGTAATCACTATCCAAACTGCATGCTAGTATGGAAGCTGTTTTAGACATCAAAAAATCTAGAGATGATGCAAGAATCCCCACCTTTATTATAAAAAGCCAGTTCATTGAAGTTATTGTTGGAGTATCAGTGCAACTGCAATAACAGGTATTGTTTCTGAAATACAGACTGACATTTTTACCAAATTTTAACCAAACTCTTGAAGAATCATTGTAGTTTCCAGATCCTCTTTGGGTTTGGTATGTTGTTTCTCTGCTACAGTGGCTGTTTGTTTTAAAAATCACCTGCACTCTCACTCTGCTTCTACCAGTTCCTACTATCTGCTTTATGAGCTTTGCCATCTGTGAATCTAACTTCTGCTAGGCAAATAAAACTTAATAAGGTGCCATTTTCTAAATTATCCAAGCATGCAATTTGGACCTATTTTGTTTCACAGCTAAGCAACAATGAGCTATCTATTATGTCTACCACAGGGAATAAAACCCTGGAGTTTATCAATGTAAGTTAACAAATTTTTACACTGTTCCATCCACTTGCTGGATATACTAGTCTGATAACAGAATCTTCCACATGGAATAAAAACCTGGAGTCACTTGGATCTGTGGAAATCAGCCTATACAGAAAATGGGAAGAGGATGAAGCAGAAAACAATTCTTAGGACCCATTTAAATACCACTGTGGATGTCACTTTACCACAGATACCAAGGGAGCTGGTTAAGTATTCACATTCATTATGTCGTAAATTAACAACATTCGGCAAAAAGAATGATATTGCTGGAAAATAAAATACTGCATGGTGTAGCTATGAAAAGCAAAGTATGGGGAATTAATGGGAAACGTTTGCAACATCAATAGGGAAATTCTTCTGTCTCTCATGTTGCATTCAGTGTCTGGATGAATGGGTAGTATCTGTTGACACAACCTCCAAGACTGTCAACTAGTGCTCAGTGTAATCTTCATTTTGACAAAACAAATCTACCTTAAATTATATAAAAAAAGACCCATTAGGTAACAATATTGTTCACCATGCTAGTCTGGTTAAGAAGTTATTTGTCTTTTTTTACACAAGAACATTATGTTAAATTCTGTAAGAATAAGTCCATGTTGATAACATACAGGAATATTGGTTCACGTATTAAGGTTCGAAGACCTTCACTGGTGTTGTAAAATACCTTTCAGCATTGGAGCTGGGGTTATATTTTAACTAGTTTATATGGCCAACAACATAAATACATTTCAGTGTTTAAAACTTGGTCAACAAATGTCTGCAAGAGATACTCCTGAAAAGTAATCCCTTGAATGAAAGGAAATTAACATGCTCAATTTTCTAGCTTTGTTTTTACATTTAATAATAAAAAATGTGTTGAACAAATATGCAAATGTTGTGAGTTCACACACACTAAGCTTCTTCAACAACAAGTAGGCTATATTAAATTTACTTGTGAACATTCCCAATCAGTTTTCTACTAATAACGAGAAAGGCCTATGTAAAACCTGATATCTACTGTAAAGCAAATAGTGAATTACAAAACTGATTAGGCCTGTACTTTCTTCACAAATTATTTTTTGCCTTTCACTGAAACTGAATATTTTGGAGAAGAAAGTGAAGGACATATTTATTAAAGTGCTTTCATATGACAATCTCCAAATGACAAGAATGTAATATTGCTACAATTGAAGAACAGCACAGGTTAAAACACAGGAGAAAATAATTGATAAATTATTGTTATAACAAAGTTACTACATGTTTAATAGTACTACGATCATAATGATTGAGAAACTGTGTTTTTTCCAACACATACAAAGGCTGTGAGTGAATTGTGGGTAACATATTAATATTAGTTTAATAAAATATTAATTTAGCTCTAGATATTTTCTTGTAAAATGATAATGTCAGGTACAACATGGCTCTTCATTTCACAACTCGGAACTTATGATGGATAATACTTCCCCATCCTGACAGAGCACCATACGACTTCCATGGTTTCCTTCCCCTCAAGGAAAATGTTAAACATTTCCAAACAACCAATGTTCTTTAAACTACAATACAGAACTAGATTTATAACACGTATTTTTGTACATTTTTCTGACATATATATTTTTTTAATATGGACTCTCAAACAATATTTTTAAACTTTGCAACTGAAGCAAATAGCATATTGAATGCCTTATACAGAATAAAAGTTGTATTTTCTGGTATTGCCATACAAGAAAGTGAAAACTATTTACATGTACATATATATATATATATACACACAAATAGAAATTAAACTCCAGAACCTATGCTATTTTCTTTTTTTTTATTATGACACTTTTCAGAATGTTTTTTTTTTCTCTTGTGTTGTTCCTTATCCTTCTGGTCTTCTGTTTAATAATGAAAATATGACAAACTTTCATTACATTTTAAAATCAAACAATCACATTTGAAAGTAATCTCTATTTCTACACTTCATTCAATCTACTCCTATCAATTCATTTCACAATATCAAAAGTATTTAAAATGAAAAAGTTTCATGTATTATTTTAAACACCATAAAGTTACTTCTCATGTAATATGATAACTAAGTCATTTAATTTACGGAAAATGCAGGTAATTTAAAGTAAATCCAATAAAACTCAGAGTATCTGGTTATTTTTAAGTTCAAAACTTAACAACTAAAACTTTGCATATATACCAATGTCAAAAACAACTGAGTCAAAGTCGACATTTGACCAAAAACTTTTTGTAATGTCATCATGTAACATGTAATGATGATTAAAGCTGGTACAAAAATGTTCAGTTTTAACCTCAGCTTATGTAAAGCACTGTTGAACAAATATAATAAGAAACTAAATCTTATATAAACTAATATAAATGTTATATAAACTAATATATAACATACAAGCAGATCAAGTGAGGACATGAACTTCTCTCAGCTAATCCACCATTATAGTGTTAAAAAGAGAGAAACTTTTCTTATGTGAGAAGTTTAAGCAGATGGATCATAAATGAAGAATATAAAAAATATTTCTCAGCATCAAGTAAAGAAACACACGTTGAAAATGAAGCTTTATTGAGTTATATAAGCAGCAGTGCTGGGGTTATATCATGCATGGCTTATAAGGAAACTTATAATGACTTCAAAACCAAAATAAGCTATGTCGATTAAATGCAAAACTTAAATTAATGAAGCCATATTCAAATAAACTAGCTGCAATACTTAATGCTATAAAGCAAAATATATATCAGTAATGAAACCACACAAAGTGTTTACCGATTAGATGGCACTGAATCGTCACTTAGGAAACCATTTATTATTTTTAGTTAGCAATAGTTTCAACTATCACACATGAAGACATCTGGCTATTTCAGGAGATTTAGAGTAGTCCATTCAGTGGACTGACACTTTAAAATTATCTTCATATTTTAAAAATTAATTCAAAAAGTTATTAGAAATACAGAAAAATATTTTAACCAACCAGATCTAACGAAAAACGCTATTACTTACAACACACGTAAAAAGACTAGTTGTTTGGTCACCAAAGTATAAACTGTGAATATTCTTACACACATCCATGTATTAGCTGTTATGTATATGTGTAAATATTTTGTAAACGACAACATGTCGTGTTGTGTTTGAATTTACATTTGTTTTATTCATTTTTCTATATTGATATTATTGTTTCGAAGTTTAAACTAATATTTTGTTATTTATTTAGGGTAACATTTAGAACTTTCTTGAATTAAGTAAACCAATCATATGTTTGTGAATGAGTGCTGGTGACTTCGTGTCTAGACGTGTAGTCTCGTCCAAGAACGGATATGCGTGGATAGCTCTGGAGTTGTATGGAAATTTCAAGATTGTTCGAGAAGTAGGCCTATCGGTATAAAACACGGTGACGCGAGATAGATTCAGTCATGAGTTTTATTCGAAGAATAAGAGTGAGATTCAGGCATCAGTTTTAGTTATTTGAGAAAGATTAAGTGTTTGCTGTGAATATTCAACTTGGATTTGTGATTGAAGTTAGATCTACGGAAGTTGTGATTTTATTTCGTCAATCTCTACGATACATCTGAATTACTGCTTGAGCTGAGAGACGGCGATTTCATTGAACTGTGAACTGTTTCGGAATTTCTTCGTGGGACCAAATTCACACCCTAGACTGGAATTTGAGACTTTAATTTTAGATCATTACATTAGATACAGGCCAGTACCGTTTTGTATTGTGATTTATTTTGAAGTTTGAAACTAATATTATTTTGTTTTGTAATTAATTTCGAATGTTGTAACTTAATATCTGTCACTGTTATTATACAATTTATGTCATATCTGTTATATTGTTAATAGTTTAGTGTAATAAATTATACAAGCTGTTATCTGTGTTTTTCTGTTGCGTTTAATCTACGAAGAACTTAAAACATAAAAAAATACGTAACAGAAAATTGGGGGCTCGTCCGGGATATCGAACAAACTTTAATTTTATTATAAAATAAGATTTATATTCTATACAGATAGACAGCTTGTATATTCAAAATGGCATTCAACTTGAAGATTTTATAAACGAATTTAATCAGAATCCCTCTTTCGAATTAATCAGTGAATTAAAAAAATCTGAATTGCTTGATGTTGGTAAACATTTTAATTTAGAAGTGAAGCAATCAATGAAGAAAGCAGATATTAAACAAATTATTGTTGAACATTTGGTCAGCCAAAAAGTATTACCTCAAAAAGTTGCACAACAATTGCCTGTCACTCATTTTGACCCAGATTTCGAATTAAAAAAAATGGAAATGAAAATGAAATTTCGTTTAGAAATTGAAAGCAAACGACTTGAGGCAGAACAAAAACGTATTGAGGCAGAACAGGAAAACAGACGCCTTGTTCTTGAGGCAGAACAAGAAAACAAACGCCTTGATGCTGAAATACAAATGGAACGCATTGAAGCTGATAAAGAAATCAGTATGAGAAAGGCACAGACAGAAGAAAAGGTTGTCCAAATGCGGTTGGATAATTTTGATGCTTCCAAACAAATTCGTTTAGTACCTCCATTCAATGAAAAAGCTGTAGATAAATATTTTCAGTAATTTGAAAAATTGGCCCTTAGGCTAAAATGGCCAACCGAATATTGGACAGTATTACTCCAGAGTGTTCTCAAGGGTAAAGCTCAGGAAGTATTTTCCAAACTCATAGCCGAGCAAAGTTATGATTACGAGCATGTCAAAAAATGCATTTTGAATGCACATGAATTGGTGCCAGAGGCATACAGACAAAAATTTCGTGGTTACAAAAAGTTTGACAGCCAAACTTATGTCGAATTTGCTTGTGAAAAAGAAACTCTGTTCGACAGGTGGTGTGATTCCAGAGAAATTAAAGAGGATTATACAAAACTCGGAGAACTCATGTTAGTTGAAGAATTTAAAAGATGTATTCCCATAGAGCTAAAAACTTATATTGATGAACAAAAAGCTTCCAAAATAATGATGCTGCTGTCTTGGCAGACGAGTATGCTTTGACTCACAAAGATTTCTCATACAAAAGCAAAACATCTCACACAGCAAAGAAACCCAATGACTTATTCAAATATTATGCAAATGTCGACAGAGACAAAAAAGAGCAAACTTCTAATTCTCAAACGAAGACTCCATCTTATTCTAAAAGCTCATCATCTACTAAAAACGTGTCATTCTCATCCAAAACATGTGCTTATTGTAGGAAACCTGGCCATCTGATTTCTGAGTGCTATAAGCTCAAAAACAAGCCATCACGCAATATTTTCATTTCGCCCTTGTTTGATATATCATTGGTTCCCAATGATTTTGACCCTGTTCAGTCCACTGTGGATTCCAAGTCCAATATTATTGATGTACCTGAAGATATTGTTGAGGACAAATTTAAGCCTTTCATGACTGAAGGTTTTGTTTCTTTTGTTGGCGATTCACGTCTACAACCAATTAAAATCCTGTAGGATACTGGAGCTTTTCAGAGTTTGATTTTGAAAAGTGTACTTCCGTTTTCTGAAAAGTCATCCATTGGGGCCAATGTGCTCATTTCTGGTGTAGAAGGTGGCGTCGTTTCTATTCCTCTTCATAGATTAGATTTACATTCGGACTTAGTCTCAGGTCCAGTGACTGTGGGTATTAAAGCCTCATTGCCTGTTGAAGGTGTGTCTATGCTTTTGGGGAATGATTTGGCTGGTAGTAAGGTGGTACCAGAGGTTCGTGTTGTTGAAGCACCTGTTATTAGCCCCAGTACAGAGCAACTCATTGAAGAGTTTCCTGATGTTTTTCCCGCCTGTGCTGTTACTCGTTCTCAGGAGTCCAAAGAGGATTTCTTTTTATCTGATACATTCATGTCTCACATCGATGAGATTTCTGACTCCACTTTAAGTTCTACTGATGACTCTAAGACATTTTTCGACTCTCTTCATCGTAACAAACTTGTTGAGGAACAGGACAATGATCCTGAAACTCATTCTCTTCTACAACTGGCTGTTGATGAAAATGAAATAGGAACTGTCCCTATTTGTTACTACCAGAAGTCAGGTGTGCTAATGAGAAAATACAGACCTCCTGACGTTGCTGCTGATGAAGAGTGGAATGTTATTCACCAAATCGTCATTCCAAAATGCTATCAGAATGATATTCTTAGTCTTGCTCATGACCATGTATTGTCGGGACACTTAGGTGTAAGAAATACCCTAGATCGTATCCGACGACATTTCTATTGGCCAAAGATGCGCCAAGATGTTGTTGACTTTTGTAAGACATGCCATTCTTGCCTAATGACAGAAAAACCAAACCAGGGGATTCCAAAAGCACCACTGCAGCCTATTCCTGCCTTTGAAGAATCATTCTTAAGAGTCATTATCGACTGTGTTGGCCAGATGCCAAAAAGCAAAGCAGGAAATGAATACCTCTTGTCGATCATGTGTGCTTCTACACGTTTCCCTGAGGCAATCCCTTTGAGGAAAATCACTGCTCCAAACATTGTCAAGGCTCTTATTGAATTCTTTACCATGTTCGGGATTCCAAAAGTTGTGAAATCAGATCAAGGCTTAAATTTTATGTACAAGCTATTTCAATAAGCCATGCATGATCTAAACCTCCATCAAGTTTCATCCAGTGCATACCATCCTGAGTCACAAGGTATTTTTGATCGTTTCCACCAAATTACTGCCACAAACACTCAAAGAACTGGGTTGAAGGTTTTCCCTTGTTACTGTCGTGAGGTTATTTCAGAATCTACTGGATTTAACCCTTTTAAGTTGGTTTAAAAAGACAAATAAGCAAAACAAAAAAAAAGTTTTCACAAGTTCAAACTTTTTTTACTTTTAAGGGGGAGAGTGTTATGTATATGTGTAAATATTTTGTAAACGACATGTCGTGTTGTGTTTAAATTTTCATTTCTATTATTCATTTTTCCATATTGATATTATTGTTTCGAAGTTTAAACTAATATTTTGTTATTTATTTAGGGTAACATTTTAGAATTTTCTAGAATTAGGTAGATCAAATATATGACTATAAATGGAAATGTTTGGCCTAGCGTCTAGACGTAGAGTCTTGTGCAAAAACATACATGCGCAGATTACTCTGTCGAATTTCCGGTGAATGTTTGAGAAGAAGAGTCCTAATAATATATATAAACAGACGGAGATAAGAAGAGAGAGAGAGTCAGTCATTAGTTTTATTCGAAGAACAAGTGAGAGATTCAGTCATTAGTTTTATTCGAAGAAAAAGAGTGAGATTCAGACATCAGTTTTATTTCAAAAGAAGAGAGTTAGTTATTTGAGAATGATTGTTTGCTGTGAATATTCAATTTGGTTTTGTGATTGAAGTTAGATCTACGGAAGCTGTGATTTTATTCCGTCAATCTCTACGATACATCTGAATTACTGCTTGTGCTGAGAGACGGCGAATTTATTGAACTATGAACTGTTTCGGAATTTCCTCGTGGGACCAAATTCACACCCTAGACTGGAATTTGAGACTTTAATTTTAGATCGTTACATTAGATACAGCCCAGTACCGTTTTGTATTGTGATTTATTCTGAAGTTTGAAACTAATATTATTTTGTTTTGTAATTAATTTCGAATGTTGTAACTTAATATCTGTCACTGTTATTATACAATTTATCTCATATCTGTTATATTTGTTAATAGTTTAGTGTAATAAATTATACAAGCTGTTATCTGTGTTTTTCTATTGCGTTTAATCTACGAAGAACTTAATACATAAAAAAATACGTAACAGTTGATAGCACTCAAGATGTTACAGGTCCCGAACAGGAAGCAATATGTGTACAATACGTAGATAAGCACCTTGATGTCCATGAGACATTTTTTGGTTTGCACAGTGTTTCCAATACAACTGGTGAAACAATATCCTCAACTGTACTTTATGTACTGAGTAGACTCAATTTACCACTGTCAGGATTAAGAGCACAAACTTATAATGGAGCCGCTAATGAGTGGTGCGTACAGTGGATGCCAGGCAAAAATAAAAGAGAAGCAACTGCCAGCTTTGCTTTTCCCTGTGGAGCACAAAAGGCTAACTTAACAGTGCAACATGCAGTTGAAGCTTGTGAATGTGTTCAAGATTCTGTTCAGTGGATACATAAATTTAGTATCTTGCTTCATAGTGCAGGCAAATATAAGACAATCTTTGAAAATATTGTATCATCAAACAGCCATAATGGTCTAGTTAAATACGTCCACTCACTGTTTACAACACGCTGGTTGTGCTGCCTATCTGCAATTACATGTGCAAATAATAACTGCAGTGACAATGTTGATTCTTTGTCTGAATTAGCAAATAAACAATAAGATGTAGCAGTGGAAGCACGAGGTCTGCTGAACAAATTTGACAACAGAAAGACAGTTTTAGGTTCGTTGATGGCTCAGCATCCATTAGCTGCATTAGAGGAACTAAATCGTGCATTCCAAGCAAAATCAGTGACAGTATCTGGCATGATTGAGGCATCTGCAATGACAGTTGAGCAATTGTAGGTATTGTGAATAGAGGAAAATTACAAGAAGATATTTGAATATGAAAAAAGTAACTTCCCTAGATCTGGTGCCTTTTGAACTACCATACATTCACAGATCCCCCAGAAGGATCGCAGGTGATGGCTCAGCACACCATTTTGCAACAGCTGGAGATTACTACAGAAGCCAATATTTTGAATTTGTGAACACGGCCATAGAACATCTGACCACTAGATTCAATGTAGACAACAATGACTTGAGGCAATATCTGGCACTTGAGAACATGATCAAATCTCTTCACAACGGCTCGAGCTTCAGTTGCCCATGCTCAAAGGAACAACAAAAGCAGTATCTCTGAAAGGTGCGAAGGATAATTACTGTAAAATGCATGAAAGAAGCCAGCAGATGTTTAGTGAAGTGTTTCTTCCCATGAAAATTTTGCTTGTATGTTCAGTATGTTTATAAACCAAAAATACATTATCAAATAAAGTCACACAAATACAGCCTATATATTTTTGCAAAGAAATCCCGTAGTGCTAAACTCATGTAATTACTGTATTTCTTGTATTTCTTTGTTTCTGAATTTTGCACAAAGCTACATGAGGGCTACCTGCACTAGTCTTCCCTAATTTAACAGTGTAAAACTAAAGGGAAAACAGCTAGTCATCACCACTCACTGTCACTTCTTGGGCTACTCTTTTTATAATGCCCCCATGGTCAAAAGGGCAAGCATATTTGGTATGATGGGGATTTAAATCAATGACCCTTGGATTACAAGTCAAGCTTCTTAACCGTCTGAAAAACATTTAATCAGAAAGATACTTACTTCTCAAACAGCTTAAAATGTTTGATACCTCTATGCACCTGGAATGAACACTTTGGCTACATTAATAACACCTATACATCACCTCTAGGAAAGATTGTGTCAATTTAGTCATACGTATATATTTTCTCAAAACAAATGTAATCAGCAAGAAGGTAGGTTAGCATTTTAATATCATTAAACGTTCACTGATAAACTTAATGAAAGAAGAAATAACAATTTAAATGAATGGTAAATAAAACTATCACACACACAAACAATTGCCATCTCTAAGGCTTAGTGTTTAATTTTTAAGCACAATTAATTTAGTATTTGATTTAAAACATAAAACCACAATCTAGGTTTTTTCATAGGGATAAAAAAAGTTAAAAATATTGTTTAATGTTTTCAAGGAAATTTTGAATTATGGAAGGTAAAAGCCAACACTTAACAGAATGTACAAAGAAAAGAAAAACTACAAAATGTATTGGTAAACTGAAAAACAGACACATGTAGTTGCTGTACATATCTAGTAACAGAGACACATCCATTTCTAGTATAGTTGGTAACTGATGGATATTACAATTCTTGACCATAACGTTAATAAGGATATCTTCAACGCCATTACAGTTACATTTGCTTTTATCATATATAGCGCTAATATACACACAACTCACAATAATTTTGTGATTCAAGTTAACTGTTTATTAATTTTTCAATCGATAATTTTAGGAAATGACAGAATTATCAATCTTGAGCCATAAAAAATAACATATAATAAAAAGTAAATATACTTTACAATGTGTCACGTGTTTTTTATCATATAAAAACAATTTTTTTCATTGGGAAAATTCTGTACTAGCACTCAGAAACACAAGCAACCCACAAGTTAGAACTCATACTTTACTATTTTAACGCGTTTTTGTGTTACATTTACAAACTGTACAGGTTATGAGCCTGTGACCAAAAATGATTTGTTTAAATTTATAAAAAAAAAACAACCTTTTTGTAGATATCATCTACGCCTGTTGAAAGTAAGGGAGAAAAAACTTTCTCAATATTTGATATTGCATTATGAAAAATCTGAAGTTGTTCTTGTAATTCATGAGGAAAATCATCCACAGATCTACCCTCCAAAGTTTCCGGCTCCATTTTCTAAAGCGCTACCTGTTGATAAGGAATTACAATTTACAACTGGTCATTAATGTAATATCAATATCTAAAAAAATCAAAATAAATAAAGACTTCTATAAAAGGGCCCGGCATGGCCAAGCGTGTTGAGGCATTCGAATCCCAGCCGTGGGACGTTATTGGGCGACAAACAGTCCCACTATTCGTTTGTAAAAGAGTAGCCCAAGAGTTGGTGGTGGGTGGTAATTGGCCATTTGCCTTCCCTGTGGTCTTACACTGCTAAATTAGGGATGGCTAGCACAGATAGCCCTCGAGTAGCTTTGCGCGAAATTCATAAGCAAAACTTCTATAAAAATCACACCTATATAATGCAGACTTAGAAAAACTTTGTGTGAACTTGTTTAGCCTATATATACTAGAGTCGTTATTTTCTCCAAATATATGTTACAGTTGTACTATAATACTTGTATACATGCTCATTGAGTAAAACTACATAATAGACTATTTGTTCTCTGTCTGCCACGTTGTTCGTCAAAACTTTTCGCTGATTTAATTGAAAATATATTATCATTATACAGTTATAATATTTGCTCTAACTATTAAATAATTAAATAAAAGGTAAAAATCTAAGTATTCAAAGATTGTTAGTGCAATATTTGGGCTTTTGGTCTTTGTTATTTACAGTATTGATATTAAAATTTACAACTAGAAAATGTTTAAAGTTTTTTTCGTCACAGTAAATTCTTCATTAATTATGGCTACATTGAGAAATGTTCGGATCTGTTGGAACAAATTACTTTTAATTATAAAAAATACAGATTAAAATGACAAGACTGAAGAACACTCGTTATATTACTTTTGAATATTAACAAAAAACTACTCAAGGGCTATCTGTGCTAGCCGTCCATAATTTTGAACTTGTATATTATAAAGACTAGTTTGATCAAATGATAGGATTGGACCGACACTCTGATAATACACCCACAACACATTATTAGTACGTCGCTTGCATTCTAAAGACGGCTGGCATGGGCATTAAAACTTTAACTCGAATAAAGTACAGAATAACGTTTAGACCTTCTTAGGTCATCTTCAGGTTAACAAAGAGAGTAAAGAGGTTGTCGTTTATTATGGTAACGAGATGCGAACGTGAGAGCGTTAAATCTAAAGTCCGGAATGGTAAAACCACTAACTTGGCGAAACTTAATTTTAAAGAAACGTTAGGATGGGGGGAAAGAATCCTTGAAAGATGATGAAGGAAGGCTCGTATGTGATGATTGAGATAGTTTGGTTGTTAAATTTTGCATTTTATTCAGTTTTTACCCCCCCCCCCCAAAAAAAAGAATTAAGCAGGATTTCACATCTTGAACAGTTAATAGATGGAAACGAGCTAGAACTTGGTGACTGAATTAATTCTGAGATGTTTAATAAAAAACTGAAAGTTTAAAGAACGATAATCATCCTGGGCCACATAATATTTTCCCAAGGGTTTTAAAGAAGGTTAAAGATTGGATATGTGAGCTACTTGCTATTATATTTTTTCAGTCCTTGAACATTGGATAGGTAACAGGATTAGAAGCTAGTTAATGTAATTCCTTTTCTCAAACGAGGTGATAAAAATTCTTCCAGTAATAATATACCCATTAATCTTTCATCAGTTGTGGAGAAAATGTTACAAAGACTGATAAAAGTTTACAATTTTATTAGATAATCAACATGGTTTCACTCAGGAAATATTTTGCCTTACAAATCTTTTGAGATTCCTTGAAAAGATTACAGCTCATACATATGAGGGTAATAGTGTAGATTTGATGTATTTAAAATTTCAGGAAGCATTTGAAAAAGGTAATACGTGAAAGACTTGTGAAATATTATTTCTATACGTGTTTGGGATAGGTTAGCAAATTGGATAGAAGGGTAACTGGCTGGAAGAAAGCAGAGGATTGTTAAAAATAGAGTCATACTGGATAGTTACCTAATGACATAGTCCTATGACCTTTAACAGTTTTTTTTATTTTCATCAATGACATACATTACAGAATGGTCAATAAATTACTTAAGATTTGAGTGTTGCTAGTTGTAAAGAGTATTTTGCTGATTTACAAAATGATTTAGATCATTTAGTGAAATAGACAAATAAGTGACAAATTGGTTTTAATTATAATAACTACAAGATAATGCATGTAGGCTATCATAATTTGAAATATAAGTATAACTTGGATGGGGAATAACCTTAAGAGTATTATGAAAAATTATCTTGGTGTAATAGTTTATCAGCCTGCAAAGCCATCCAAACAGTGTTCTGTTGCTAGTGGTGGAACAAATAGGAATTCAGATTGTATCTACAGAAATAATGAATACATATCTAAAGAGGGTATAATTTCATTATACAGACCACTGCGTAGGCCACATTTCAATGTTTTCAGTCTTGGGCTCTTTACTATAGGAAATACATTGATTTGTTGGAAAAGGCTCAAATAAGGTATCTGGAAAGGAGAGTATTTGAATTCTCTCAAGTTTTTACTCTTGAATAAAAGAAAAGTAAGAGAAATTCTGATTGAGATGTTTAAAATTATAAAGGAAATTTATAGTGTAGATCCATCATCTTTTTTCATACTTAACAGTGAGGATACAAGAACTGTGGGACACAAGTATACATTTTGGCAGAGTATGAATTATCTTTAGCTAAGATGGTAACTGGTCTTTGGAACTGGTTGCTTTCGGATATTGAAGAGACAGTAAATTTAAGTAATTTTAAGAAAAATATTGTTAAATATATGAATGATAAGAGCTGGACTTAATTTTTATTATTTTTTCATAAATTTATTTACTCATAGTTTTAGTTGAATTTAGAGAAAGCCAAGAAGAACCATTAGGTTCCACGTTGTTTCAAAATGTTATGCTATAAAATACTTAGGTATTCATTTAAGAAAGGGTATTGATTATTGATTTATTTAAAGGATCTGGAGAACTACTGCAGCTATCCCATGAATAGAGATAAGTTAAGATTTCTTAAATTATTTTCTTTTGAAAAATAGGTTAACAGGAAATCTTATTAGCGTTTACGATATTATTCATGCGATACATATATAAATTTGGAAAACATTTTGATTGTTTATTTTTTGTTTTAAATTTCGTGCAAAGCTATACGAAGGCTATTTGCGCTAGCCGTCACTAATTTAGCAGTATAAGACTAGAGTTAAGGCAGCTAATCATCACCACCCACCGCCAACTCATGAGCTACCTTTTTGCCAACAAATAGTGGGATTGACTACAGTGTAACATTATAATACCCTTACGGCTGAAAGGGAGAGCGTGTTTGGTGTGATGGAGATTCGAATCCGTGACCATCAAAACGTAAGTGAAAAATGCTTGAGTGAATACTTTGTATTTTAAGTCACTTATCTGGTAGATCAGAAATGGTAGAGGATGCCTCTCATAAAATATAACGGCTCATTATAATGCAAAGTCAAAGATAAACTGAACAAATTGAGGTTCCTTATGCCAAACTGAATGCTTGTTGTGTAAAAAAATAAAAGAGAGAGAGAGAAATTACCAGAGCATGAAAATTACGATTTCAGTTGTTACTTGCACAGTAACTGCAGTTAAAAGTATTTTATTACCTTCATGTTTTAAGCTAGCAATATTTCCTGAATGTAACAAATGCAGCAGTTTCACATTGGAGTATCACTTACAGCGTTGACGTTGATGTGTTTGATCATGTGCCACAAAACTTGAATTTAGACTTCGAAATTGAAAAAAAATTTAGAATATTAAATTAATCTGTTATCTGATATTGTGTGGCCTATATAATATGAAGAACTGAATAGTAGCCAATGACAATTTTTATTCATTTCATCTACACGGTGTACAGGGTTTCGTCACAGTGAATACAAAACACGTTTACACTATTTCACTAAATGGACAGAAGCATAAGTTGTTCCTAACTAGCAAGGAAGATTGTCAATGGATTTGTTGCAAGAGTTGAGATGCTATGAAACCTAGCGCTAAACATGCTCACACTTTCAGCTGTAGGGACATTATAATGTTATAGTCAATTACACTCTTCGTTGATTAAGAATAACCTAAGTATTGGCGTAGCTGTCTTTATGTAGTCTGCAGCTCAAAATTAGGGACAGCGGCAGATAACATTAATAGCTTTATTACGAAGAAACTGCATTGTTTTAATATAAAAAGTAATTTAGTGGGCATCTAGGTAAGTAAGCTAACACTGTTACAAACTTATATTTTACCGTAGTATTTCGATAACGTACAGTACTTTGGTTGATGTAATCGATATGTCATTTTCAAGTTGAAGTCATTAGTTAAGAAGTGTTTTACCTTTTAGTTGACCCCCAACTATGGCACAGCAGCATGTCTGCGGACTCACACCCCTAGAAACCGGGTTTTGATATCTGTGGTGGGTAGAGCACAGATCGCCCACTGTGTGGCTTAGTGCTAAATTCTAAACAACCAAACAATCCTTCAGTTGGAATTAAATTTTAATACTCTTAAAATATATATGTATATATATATGTATACCTGTGTGTGCCTCCTTATAACAAAGCCACATCGGGCTATCTGCTGAGTCCACCGAGGGCAATAGAACCCCTGAGTTTAGTGTTGTAAATCCGTAGATTTACCAGTGGGAGGCAATATATAACTATATATGTCACTTATATTTCAAAAACTTAGAGCTCCCAGTGGCTCAGTGGTATGTCTGCGGACTTACACGCTAAAATCCGAGTTTCGATACCCCTGGTGGGCAGAGTTGATTTTTTGCCCCCCAGTGGCTCAGCGGTATGTCTGCGGACTTACACGCTAAAATACGGGTTTCGATACCCGTGGTGGGCAGAGCACAGATAGCCCATTGTGTAGCTTTGTGCTTAATTCAAAATAACAATAACAAAAACTCAGTATTAGTAAAAACTGACAGTTTCATTTTGATGGAAAATGATAAAACAAAGAAAAATGACAAAAAGTGAGATCTGATGTAATAAAACATAAGATAAAATAAAAACAATAAATAAAATAAACAGATGTCGGGATTTGCTAATTACATTGCCCATCAGCTGGTACAACAGTAAGTCTGAGGGCTTATAAACACTAAAAAAAGTTCCGACACTCACATTCAGCAGAGAAGTTATTACATTTAGAATTGTATAATTTGCACGTGTGTTTTCTCATAGCAGAGCAACATCAGGCTATCTGCTGAGTTCATAGAATTTTATAATTACATTAGTTGTACGCAGAAGTTGGTACCGGGTTTTAGTGAATTCCATTTGTTTTTCATATTTTGTTTGTTGGTGGTTCAAAATGGTCAAGGTTATACAAACACGTAAGTCTAATCGATCAGTCTCACACCATTAGTTAAACATGGCAGGTTTTATTTTTGAAACAGTTTTATATTTTATTAGAGAATGGAACTTTTCGACGTTTCTTCTTGTTACATGTATATTCTTGTTTCTTCGTTGGGTGATCACTCGTGTTAGAAACTTTCCACCAGGCCCAGTCGGTCTTCCTGTTGTGGGTTATTTGCCGTTCTTAAAAAGCGAACAGGCGTATCTTCAATAACAGATCTTGGCAAAAAATTCGGAAATGTTTTCAGGTACTAAAATACAGAATTTATTTTTAAAAAGTAAATGGCAAAATAACGGTTTTAACCAAACAATATATTTATTTTTATTAATCTTACTTGCTAGTTACTATCATTATTTGCAATTTTTATTTAGTATATTTTCAGGTACATTTGCTTTCCAAAAAGTTTTATTTTTACGAATCTGTAATTACTCGCAATACTTATGAACATTATACAATGTCATACGCTGATCTATCATTGTTTTATTGGTGTATGAAGTCTTTTTATTGCTTAACGTATATATGAATTTTACATTTTATAAAACTTAATGTTGGTGCTAAGCACTTATGTTAGAGTCAAATACTACTGTAATGAGATGACTTAAACAGTTAATGTCTTGCTTGAATCTGTTATGATATTATGCAATTTCGTATTAAACAATGATACTAGTAATCTCTTATTATATTAATGCAAATCATTATTTTAGTGTACACAACTTTGTTTTACTCCGAAAAACTCCCGCTTTCAGTGATTTGGAGTTAACTCTGAAGGCTCGTAATGCTAAAACCGGGTATAGATATCAGTGACCGCCACAGCGCAGATGGCTATCCTACTGAGTAGCTATGTACTTAGTATAATACAAGCAAACAAATAAATGGAAAACTATTTATCGATTGTTTGCAAAACAGTTTAGGTAAAACAAACCCTGTAACTTCTGCAGTAAAATAACACAAACTCAAGTTTTCATACGCGTGTTTTTGGCGATTGTTCGATTTCTGCTTCGGGCAAGTACTCATGTGTCCGATCACAGAACGCTAACTTTTAGAAACATTTTGAGTACGATAATAAATAACTTAAGTTTAATGCGCACTTCAAATTCACAACTTCTGTTGTTTTTTTTTACAAAAGAGATATTAGTGTTTTCCCACTATTACAGACAACTATTTAAAGAAATAAGTGTTCATGTTTTCTAAAATAAACTTCGAATGTTCTTATAGTTTAAACAAGATTCATTAAATCATAATACCTTAAAATCAACTTTTGAAAAAAATAGAAATCCATATATCCATAGGCGTGACGTGTTTCTAATTAAAAATATTTATGGTGTGATGCCTTGGCCTTTGAGTAACTTTATCAATTTGGGGCTTGTAATGTTAGAATTCGAAATTTGATATTCACAACTGGTACAACGTAGATAGCCCATTGCGTAGCCTTGCACTTAAAAGTAAAGAAACGAAAGAAAACTTCGATATAGAGATTTTAGATCCACTAAAAAGTTTCTTGTTTTTAAAATTTATTTTCAAGAACTTAACATGTACTCTGCACTGGTGAAATATAAAAATCGAACATTGAAATAAACAATTAAATTAAAGCTTTCATATTCCTCGAAACTGTGATGTTCTCAACAATGCGAGCAGCCTGCTGCACAAATGAAATGTTTCTACACAGTAAAGTATGTCAAAAAGTTGGTACTTCTCTTGGCAGTTACTTAACGTATGAAGGCCGTTGAGACGTTGTGTAGATTAAACAAGGTCAAGTAAATAACAGTTCACCATTGACTTACAAGGGGTCAAGCTCCGTTAGGCGAATCAGAAGTAATAGCAGCCTTGCACAATCCCATGAGTATGGTTTAATTTTATTTTTGTGTCTACAAGTTCACAGGCGATGTAAAGTAACTAGAGCTTTTAAACTAATGTTTTAAAACAGGATTCGTACTTCGAAATTTACAATAGATTAACATAAATCGTCTTGTTATACAATTTTGTTGCCTTTTTTTTGTCAGGTTTCAGACTATTCGCAAATAAACGTTTATAATTTGATGGATTTTGTTTATATAATTTTATATTAATTACTACCAAAAATGTTATATCTGATATATATTCCAAAATAAGATTTTTTGTTGCATTAGGTGGCGTAAGTGTCGGATTCTCATAAAACGATTACGTATTATTTGCTTTACCAGCAGAATAACGTTACTTAAGAAACTCACTATACCAATAACTGTTGAGTTTATGTACATTTTTATTTATATTTTTATTTGTTTTTAGGAGAAAGTTTTTAATACAACAACAAAATTTAAAAAAAACGTTAAAATTCTTCGCACAAGTAATAAAGAGTAAAACTAGACTTTCTACGTGTAACTAATATATTTTTATATGATTTTAAAGGTTTACTTACCTTTTTCTCGTATATTAACTATAAACATCTGTAATGTGGATTTTCATGAAATTCGATTTGAGTGATTTTACAATTACTGGGGTGTTGATATCTTTAGCTAACGAAGCGTGATTTTTAATTATTATAAAAAGTGGTATTTCACCTTTACTCTTATAATGTCCAGCACTTTTCTTTTGCAATATGAAATATTAGAAGGAAAAGAAATTGCTAATTTTCTTTTATTCATCAACGTATTAATTTAAATAATTAATAAATAAACTAAAGAAAATATATGCATTTTAAAATTAATTAAATTATTATTAGTTTTTATGAAACTTATATTAATTCACGTTGTAGAAGAGCTGAAGAAATTATTTTTCAGCACAATGAAATACAAGTGTTGTTAATGAATAGAGTATACCATTCTTGTAATTCAGTCACTATCATCAGGGCTACGGGTGCAGCTATTATTAAATCATTTTTTATATGCAAAAAGATGATTATTATTAAATCAATTTAAACAGCACATTTTACGGGGCAGAGGGGAATAGTAGGTTCATTTTTTTAATCAATATCTATCCAAACTGGTGTATTGAGCTGACAAGAAACAAAACAAAGGCTGGATGATTATATTAGGGGACATTGTTTTGTTGCCGTAGCATGACTTAAAATTAAAAATGTGCCACAGTCGTGGCTGAGTTTTTGCGAACTCGTTGTGTATTGATATTCAAGTATTGTCCAAGATGGCTGCGCTATGTTTGAACATGTTCCGTCATCAAACACTGATCTCATGTTCGCATGATGGGTTGCAACACGACTGTTCAATCCCTGGATTACTTTGTTATTCCAATATGAATTTGTTCTTCCACCAGAGATTAAGAGTGCTACGCCCCATTGAAAGCATTTTAAAGAAGTCAGTCTATTCCAGATGCCAATATCTTATCTCACGATGAGAAGCCCAAGGATAAGGTCCATTTTTCATGGGGCTATTAGCCAAAAAATCAATTTATCATCAAGTTATTATCTACTTGAAAGTTTAACCTATACATGACCCATAGTTTTGCACGAACAAGGTCACTTTAGGTGTCAGAAATCATGATCATTCATTGGCCAAAAGAGTTAAGGTAATTTTTCTGCTGTATCAAATATAACGACACATTAAAGCTATTCTAGGTAACTTGATATTGATGATGTAAATTACCTTGCAAGTGATTTATAACTTGACATAAAGATCCAAATCATCTGCTTCAGAATATGCTAGAGAAACGTAAGTTTGTAGCACGTTTATTGTAGTTCAGCAACATATCTGGAGGCAAAGTGTTGAAGGTACAAGATTGCAGGAAGTACTGTGCGATCTGGAGACCCAAATTACTTTCAAGAACTCAATACAATATTACTGATTGCATTTCTCAACACATACTAATGTCACGTTACTTAAGTGAAAAAGCTCTTGCTACATAGATTTCATAATATGTTTCTGGACAAATTTCCACGTAAATCATGACTTAAAAAAAAAAACGCAATGTTGAGCATGCCGTAATTACAGAAAAGTTATTTCAACCCTTATGACCTTTTATTCACATTTCAAGGCTCATAAATATGCAAATGTGGATTAGTGTTTAAAACGCACGATAAAGGTTTGTATTCCTATCCATGTAAAATTGGCTTCTGTAGCTCATTAGAGAGCCAGACCCATAACAATGGAGTAATTAGCTGGTCGCACCACCACCATCCAATAGATCGGTGGTAAGTCTGATGGTTTGTAACCCTGAAAACCCAGATTCGATACCTGTGCTCATCAACCAACCAGCAAACAGACGAAAGTTCTGTTACTCTATATATCCATGTTTTAACTAATTTGAGAGATGAAATAATTTTCGTTTTTTAAACAGGTGAGAGAGTTCGAAGAAAGTCAGGTGAGAAATGAAGGCTATGCATAATTATTGTTAATTCATCCTTCCGTTGTTGTCAAACTAAGGTGATTTAAAGTTTCAAAACATCATAAGCTTTATGATAAATTTGTTAACGCTTTTACATAAAATTCTAGTTCTGTTGTAGTACTTAGGTAGAATTTCCATATCGAAGTAAAGTCCTTCATTGGTACAATTGTAACTATTGTCGCATGTATTTGGTCAAAAAAATAATGAGTTTTTGGAAAAGATTAATTTAGTTAAACCAATTTTTCATAGTCTACACGTAAATGCTTAGAGTTAATCCAGCACTTATAGGGTTAAAGGTTTTCGGCACTGAATTTCTTCGGAATTATTAGGTAGAAAATTTAAGCCTATCTGTCACTGTTTACGCTATAGGCACAATAAAGAATCAGTACATGAAAGACAAGAGTCTTGTTTGCCTGTATAATTAACAATCGTGACGCAATTTGCGCTATTTTTGCATGTCTTGTGTTGAAATTTCTACTAGAAGTGTTCACAGTAATGGAGAAATTGGAAATGTTTAGCTGTTTAAAGAAAATTGTAGAATTACAAGACTGTTAAAAATTTCAAATGAAACATTTGGGCTCATGACCCCGTTATCATTACAAAACTTTAGTCTGGGGACCTGGTGATGGTTTGTTTATAGTTAAGGGCAAAGCTACACAATGGGCTAACTGTGCTCTGTCCATCACGGGAATCGAAATCTGGTTTCTAGCATAGTGAGTCTAAAGACATACTGCTGTGCCACTGGGGGTCCTTCGTGAATGTTGATTTGGAATCAATTTAGATACAGTATTGATTACGTTTTCAGTGTTTTCGAAGTTTCTCAGTAGAATATTCAGTTTTATATTTTTTGCAAGTACTGTTTTACTTCTAGCAGATAGCTGTGGTGGACAGAGCACAGATAATCTATTGTGTAGCTTTGTGCTTAATTCCAAAGAAACAAATACTTCTAGCGTATCAGTTCAACATTATAGAAGGCTACGCGCATGTGACCACACGTATCTTTGTATGAAATTCTTAACCAATCAAAAATGTACGTGTCTGTTAACGAAGGTCTTGTGTGAGAACTGTGATTATCGCAGAAATATCGTATAATAAATATAATTCGAAAGACTGGTGAGAAATAAAACTACTTTTTCCTTGTTTCTTTTTGCTCTAGTATAATATCACAAGAATTATACTTTCTATTTTTTGTGAGTAAATGTTTTTCTGAAACTTCATTCATACCAATGTTTTCATGCAGTTTACGTCTGGGCAGCAGAAATGTTGTGGTCCTTAATGACTTTAAAGCTGTGAAAGAGGCCCTAAGTAAAGATGCTTTCCTTGGACGTCCTCCAGATATACAGTTCCGTATCTCAGAAATCACTAGTAAGTGACAACTAATTAGCGTTTTGTTACTTAATATATGTATGATGTTTATAAATTAATCAGCCATCTAGACTTGCTTTATGGAGTCAGTATCAATTCATTAACATATATATGTAATATATTTACTTGGAACCTGTGTTTTCGGTATTTCATGAGCAGCATAATACTTTACATTGTGATTATGAGGTAATTAGTGACTTCTAGATACATGGTGAAAATATTAACTCATGTGACATGGTGATCTGTTTTGTGGTGATTTCCTCCAGTTTGTTTTAATTGATGAGACGAGTGGGTTTGGTTTGAATCTCGCGCAAAGCTACACGAGGGCTATATGCGATAACCGTCCCTAATTTAACAGTGTAAGACAAGAGGAAAGGCGAGTAATCGCTACCCACCGCCAACTTTTGTGCTACTCTCTTACCAACCAAAGTGGTAAGTGGCTGAAAGAGAGAGCATGTTTGGTGTGACAGGGATTCGAACTTACGATACTCAGATTACGAGTCGAGTGCCTTAACCATCTGGCCATGCCAGGCCGAGATGGATTGGACTGACATATGACCACAAAGAATATAAATGCAAGTGTAAAACGTTGCGAACGAATGCAAACCTCTCGGTGTTATAGCCCATATAAATGATAAGTTTGTATTAATAAAGTACTCAAACATCTAAACATGTTAATTTTGAAGGGTTCTTCCTGAGATGGTTTCTTACTACAATAAAAAACATATTTTAGAGTCGCATTACAGGTAAAAGAGAATATCACATTTTAGATTTTGGTAAAAACTAGTTATTACAGGAGGTATATACCAGATTAAAGGTGTGTATGTATTTAGACACCACAATTTATGCATTTAGTAACGTATGTGGGATGGAATGCTGTATATCCAACTGAGGGTTGCGGGTTCGAATTTCCCTCCATACTCGCCACTTTCAGCCGTGGGAGCTTTATGAAGTGACGGTCAATTCCACTGCTCGTTGGTAAAAGAGTAGCTCAAGAGCTGGTAATTACCAGCTGCATTCCCTCTACTCTTTCACTGACTGTTAAATTAGGAACGGGTTGCGCAAATAGCTCTCGTGTAACTTTGATCGAAATTCAACACAAACCAGACCAACTGTGCGCATGGAATCAGCAGAACGACAAAATGGACGAACATTTTGAACGTAGATCTATTTACCCCAGCATAACGCACTACAGTTCAGTTTTAGTGTTACGTTACTAAAGGGATTTTTCTCGTTGGGTTATACTAGATAATTTCTTGTTTCATGAAAGGGAGTTTGAATGTTTCATGAGTATCTTTTATTCCATGTTATCATGACATTAATCGTATAATAAAAAATTAAACTTCAGTGTTTTTCTTTTTTAATCAGTGAGGTTACTACGCGGTCATGTTCATATCGAGGGAAAATCACATTTCTATTATTTTCTTATCTAACAACGAATTTGATTCTAAAACAACCATGTTTATAATTCAGGTGTGGCGTTTACCAACGGCCCACCATGGAAAGAACAACGTCGTTTCTCATTACACGCTTTAAGAAATTTGGGATTCGGAAAAACAAGAATGGAAGATCATATAAAGGTTTGCATGATTGTCATCTCTTTTATTCAATGGCTAAGCTAATGATTATTGCTTTAAATGTAATTTAAAATCATTTTAAGTACGCCCTCTTTTTAACATTTCTTTTGTATTTGTAAAATCAGTTCTAAACGATGTACACGTCAGCCTTTTTTTTTTTAGGAAAGCTTCTTTAGGAATCAGTTATTAGGTAAAATTACTCTTGATTTTCTGTTTATAAACACAAGCGAAAGGCAAATAATGTGTGAAGAATTCTTTCATTTGTTTTTAGGAAGAAATTAATGTTATTCTGGAACAATTAGCTGCCTGTGAGGGTAAGCCTGAGGACATACGTCGGCTCCTTGTTCCCAGTATGTCCAACAATATTTCTGCCCTTGTTTTCGGGAGGAGATTTGATTACAACGACCCAAAGAGACTGTTCCTTGATGAAAGACTTCGAGAAGTCTTGGAATCATTTCAGAATTTCAGTGTATACACATTCTTTCCATGGTTAAAACACATCGTGCTGAAGTTGAGACCTGGAATTTACAAGAAATTCTTGACAAATATTGAACAACTACAGGAGTTTATTAAGTGTGTTTATTTATTTACTTATTTTTTAACAAATAAATGACAGAACACTAAGGTTTACATTTGCAATGAGTAGCAGAAAAGCAAGAACTTGTAGAATAATCTGTAAATAAACTAGCAATTTATCTAGAAAATTATGCAAGGTACAAGAACTGCATGGTTTAATGGTTAAGGCCTGATTCGCAATTTGTGGGTTCGAATCCCTATTGCCGAACAGGCTTGCACTTTTCATCGTGGGATCGTTATAATGTGATGGTGAAATCCACTATTCATTGGTAAGAGTAGCCCAAGATTTTGTTATGGGTGGTGTTGACTAGCTGCCTTCCTAGTATTCTTACACTGCTAAATTAGGAACAGCTAGCGCGGTCATTCCTTGTGTAGCTTTACGTGGAATTAAAAAACTTTTTTTTTATATAATTGGCATCACTTGTTTACAACAGTGATACATTTGTTAAAATAAAAACGAAACAATATTGAATTAATATAACGACCTTTTAATCTGTTATCATTTAATTTTCATATATATTAACACTAAAATAAAACGTGTAATAATTTTAAATTATCAGTTAGTTGTGTTTCTATGTACTTAGTTTTTAACAGTAGGCTAAACTACTGATTTGTGTGTATTACTTTTATTAACACTGGGCTTCTCAAATTGCTAACTCTCATGGACAAATATTCAGCTTTCTATTATCAAATAATCAAGATTGCGAACTCAAATGTTGACCTAACTATACTCAATAAAATGCTGAGTTGAGAATAAAACAGGTATTCATGCTATTCCATATGTATACGTGCCAATAAAATCACCTGACTTAGTTCCTGTTGATTTCCATGTAATCAAACTATTGAAATGAGCGCTTAGAAATTGCTTCCTGGTATACTAGATGTACATGCACAATGAAAAGCAGCAGGTAAGAATGGTACGCTTAGAACGCGACAGTTTCACGACGAAGTATTTTTGCAATGGATATAATGCTGCAGGATTTGGAGACAGAGCACGACTGTACTTTAACTACAAGGTGAAATAAAAAAATATGGTCTGGGAGTGTTTAACAAGTCCAAAATCATGTTGAAATTATTGTTACAACCTACAAGCGCACACACACGTGTATTCATATGTGTGTTTAAAAATGTGTTTTGTGTAATCGTGTGTACAAAATTTCATCATACTCTGAATTTCAGAAACGAAATCAAAACTCACGAAGAAACATTAGATGAAAACAATATTCGTGATTTCATTGATGCGTTTTTGTTGGAGATGAAGAAACGCCAAAACAAAAACGACACATCAGAAACTTTTAACAGTAAGTTATGTTCGAGTTCTGTTTAGATATTTTATGGATTAAGGATAATCTTGTATATTTTATGCTCAATAGAAATGTTAAAATGTATATTTAACTAATATTAAAATTTGTTGGATAGTTAGCACGATTTCAGCAGGGGGATATTTTGCCTTCTGACGCTATTTGAATAGGTTACTTATCTAAATTTGGTATGGGTGTATATCTGGATTTTTTTTCGAAAATATTTAACAAGGTGCCACATAGAAGACCCTTATATAAAAATAGTGTAACTGAGGCCAACAGACAAGTTACCATGTTCAGTAGAATATGTAATTATAAGAGATAACAAACCAAATCAGGGTTTTTTTATATTATTACTTACCTTACTAATGGTTAATATGGCATGCATGTAATGTTGATCTAATATGTGTTTGTTGTGTTTTAAAGAAAAAAACGTACACTTCTGTGCATATTTCAACCTTATTAAAATCAGTGTATGAAAACGGAACTCAATTTTGCTATAACTAAGATTCGCTGTGCGAGATAAAGTTAATTTGGAATATAATTAAAACTATATAAAATTCCTTCCAGATAACATTTGTAACAGCCGTGATACAGTTGATTGCAACAAGCGTAGTGGTGTTTTTAGTCAAGGACACAACAACATAACTTAGCTATGTGTACAAAATGCAAAATCACAAAATTATGTTGGCCATTAGTGATAAAAAATTCCCCAATATTAGTGATAGCTATCAAAATATGGCTCATACTTCATCAGTAACTAAAGAGATTGTTGCTTTTTATTGTTTTACATTGTTCTTTATCACTCAAAATGAATACAACGGGATTGGCACACTCACTAGAATAATTTATTACAAGTTATCAGATATATTAAACATTTTAATTCGTGTATAAGAACTTAAATACAACTTGCAAATACCAAATATCGTTTGAGAACTTAAATACAACTTGCAAATACCAAAATATCTAAAGCAGTTACAAAGAAACAAATTGTATTTGTAACCCAGTATAATTTCTAATTTGGTTATGTACGGTAATTTCAGTCTTTTTTCAGGAAGTTTGATGTTTACTTTTGTGATTTTTTTTATAACTTTTGATTTGCCTAATCATGTTTGCAGTACGTTTATATTAATTTATTTTCTAATTTGAGGAAACGAAATTGTTTCGTTCAGCATTTCATCCCATCACTTTAAAAAAATTTGTACTTTCGAAATAAGATTATTTTTTGTTTAATTAAAGGTTGTGCGACGTAGCTTTGCTTTTTGTTTTTCTCTTTCAGTGGAAACGTTAATAGGAACTGTGCAGGCACTGTTCGGTGCAGGAAGTGGAACTGTTCGTATATCTGTGCACTGGCTACTTCTGACAATGGCAGTTTACAGAGATATCCAGGAACGAGTTCAAAAGGAAATAGATAACGTCATTGGACGAGAAAGACTTCCATCTTGGGCTGACCATACCAATCTGCCATTTACTCAGGCTGTTTTAATGGAGGCTCATAGATGGCGACCTGTGGCGCCTCTCAGTATTATGAGATAGTAAGTGGCATTTATTTTTGATACTATACAAAATACATAAAACGTATTTTGTGTATTTAAGATATATTTTATTATTTTACTTGTTATTTATGCAGGGGCATATTTAGGTAGAGAGGCTCAGCCCATGGTCTTAATGGGGAGCATATAGATAATTTTATTCTATATAAAATTATATGGGATTTTGGGCTCGTATAAATTATAAGCCTCTGGGCCCACATAACCTTATACCCGCCACTACATATACGTCTTATGTAAAATATGTAAATAAATTATGTAAAATAAAAATTGAACTACTTATATATATACAGAAGAAAGTTCATAAGCTGCAATGTTTTATCACGTTATTTTGGACATTGTCAATTTACAGTACCTCGAGTAACAGTTCTTAAGTGAATGTTTAAAGATAAACGTATTATTTCGTAAGTTATTTTGTTTACATCTTACTAAACGTACAATAACTCCTAACTGTTGGCCCCTGGTGGCTCTGTGGTAAGTCTGGAAATTTACGATGCTAAAAAGTCGTTTTTCTTTGTCCTTGGTAGGTACAGCACAGGTTGCCTGTGGTTTTGCTTTGTACCTAAGAACAAAGAGACTCTAATTGTTGAACAGTAAATAATAAGGGATTGTATTCGTTTTGTTTTCACATAAAGCACTTTAGAAGATACTACAGTACAAGAGTACGATGTTCCTGAAGGGACCTACGTGATGACAAACATATGGGCTGTCCACCATGATAAAGCCTATTGGAAAGATTGTGATATATTTTGTCCAGATAGATTTCTTAATCAAGACGGAACTTCAGTGGAGAAACCAGAATATTACATACCGTTTGCTCTGGGTTAGTAATTGCAAAGATGGTAGAGGTTAGAGATGTTACCATTAGATATAATGTACTTTTTAATTTGTTTTGTTTTAATTAGACACATATTTAATGTAATATAAAAAAGGCATAAAAGACATTAAAATGTTTTCTGGAAATATATAACTTAGCTTTATCTTTGAATCATACGAATTACGAAAAATTAAATAACTTATTAATTTTTATGGAATAATTTAGTTAATAATAGACTTTAAGAGTTTTAATATAGTTTAGCCTAACTGTACCAGTATTTGTGAGATGAAATGTTTTTAATGAAGGACGTTCCAATTAATTTTAATTGCAGTGCTTATTAATGTAGTAATTAATTCATACATATGTATTTGTAATTAAGATTTTGAAGTATTATTTATAAGTATTACATTATACATAGCAATATAACTTGGTTATTTATGTTACAGGAAAACGTAACTGTCTTGGAGAGACTTTAGCTCAAGTCGAAGTGTTTCTGTACTTCGCCTCAATACTTCAACGTTTCACAGTTGCATTGCCAGAAGGTGTTAAGCCTAACTTTGACGCTAATTTTCAATTAACGATGGAACCAAAACATGCTGATTTTTGTTTTTTTCCAAGAGAGTAATTGTCAGTCATTTAAATTGTTTACTTTTACAACACTAGCCATAAAATTAATTGAAGTTAATTTAGGGATTTTGCTTGGAAATGATTTGTAAGTACTTCGAATAATACATTAATGTGTCTTACTAACATAAATTAACATTAAGATTTTAAAGTATAAATTTGAATGACATTTAAGGTTTTTATATCATACTGTTACAATTTTTTGGTGCTTTACCATGTTTAACAACTTTTTTATCCAAATATCAGTCCTGGTTTTATAACTCTCAAGAGAAATTAATCACTAGAACAGCATGTTGCTTTTTACAAATCAGTATGTTCCAATTTCTACGTTTCTAATACAAAATATAAAAGAAAAATGTTAATATTTTTTAGTTCAAATGCTTTCACAAGGTAACAGATGTAAGCACTTAATTTCTTTTATGGATTACAGGTTAATATGATAGCACAAGTACTTTTTTTACAAAGCAGGTTGACAAGTTGATAACGTTGTTTCTCACACTGATGCTTTATTTTCCCGCTAACAAATGCTCTTTAAGTTGAAACTAGCAAGACTGCTTTAACTGTTTTTATAGAGATTAGTGACGAACGTTTGTTTTTATCAACTTGTAGTTTAGTCAAAAGTCAAATATGTTAATTAATCTGTTTTTTTCTTCTAAGTTCTGGAGTTTGTTGAAGTAAGTTAATACACCATGCATTATTAATAAAATACTTTTTGACTTTAACAATGTTGTTTGCATGCATAGTTATTATACACATGACTGTTTCATTCAGTGCATGATTTTGTTTAAATTGTTTTGTAACACTGGAATAAATGTTGTGGGCAATGAAAAACCTGTCGCACTGTTAATATTACAAACAATATTTTGTATATAACCGTAGCTTTCAGTTTGATGTCGAAATTTGTATAATGTTCCACATAATTTTAAAATTATGTTTTGCATCTTATCATAACTATAATATAAATTCCAGTAATTGTTGTTTGTATTTTAACCCATAGGTTGCATTGCTGATCATCAGTTGGCAACTGTTGAATCAGAGCATTTTAAATTCCTTTAACTCGCCTTTCTTCAACAGTACTCGATGTGATCTGCTCAAGTTCAAAGGTTGAATTATTCTGTTAACAACAGAAACTGTAATAGTGAAACAGTTGATATATCCATCTGTCGGGATATTGAAGACTAAAATGAATGCAGAAAAAACAGCGCCATGAGAGCGATTTATAAAAGTATTACAGTTTGATCCGATAAGTTTACATTAGTTAGTATCGATAACAGTTACCAGAAAATGTAAGTAGCAGTATTTACCAATAGTTCATTCGACATACTGCAAAGGTAATGTCCCAAACATTAATAATTAATTTGACCATCAGGTGAGCGGTGGAAACTAAACGTGGGTCTTCTATTATTTTAAATCTATTAAAATAAACTTTTTGAAGTGAACGTATTCATTAAACTACATGCAGTTTCCGCCACAGGGGGTTGATAATGTCGTGTTTCTCACTACCAGATACTTAACAACTTACTGAACGTTTAATACATATACAGGTGTCGTCAGTTTTCATCGAGTGTAGTGTATCAAACTGAATAAATCACAAATGGATAAAGTACAGAAAATTGCATCTGTATGCTTGTTTAATGACATCTTAAACTTATCACAATTATAGAAATACTGTGCTGTAAACAACAGATGCCACTCAATTAATGAATGTTTCTGAGATAAAAATATGTATATTTAAATATATTTTCAGAACTTTGTGACGCAAATTTGACAACAATATATTCAACATAATTTCTTTCTTCAACTGTACGGTTAGTGCCTTCTATGAAACACGCAAGTCATCTAATGTATGAATATTCTTATTGGCACGATGAAATTCTTGTGATATAACATCCCAAAATATAGTTCATTGTTTTTAAGTTTGCTTACATTTAGTGTTTGTATGTGTTGGATCATGAGTATAGAGAAGTAAAGAATACAGACATACAATTTACATTGCATTTTATTAAACGTTTGAATGGTATATAAGAACTTTGGATTTTGTAGATGGTTAAGTACCTTGTAATAAAATGAATTTGAATATGCAAACTTGCAAGACAAATGACTACCACTGCTGATATAAAGTTTTGGTGGAACACAATGTATCAGAACTACATTTTGGCATAAGTTGATATTTTGTAGGAAGTTTTGAAAAAAAAATATTTGTTTAGAATTAAGTACAAAGCCATACAATGGGCTATCTATGCTGTGCCTACCATGGGTATTGAAATTCAGCTTCTATCGGTCTAAATCCGCAGACGTACCGCTGTGCAACTGGGAGTAAAGAAACATGTAACAGTCGTTTCAAACACAAAAAAGTCGTATATTCAGATCGGAAATTTAACAAGTTCCAGCACAAAAATACGTTTTGTACTAATAACATTGGAAAATAAAATAATATGAATCAACTTGGGAATGAGAACCATGCAGAAAGAAACCCGAAAGAAGTTGTACTTCAGCTGGTAAGCAAAATGCGACTTTTGTGATAATAAATAAATGGTCAGTGGCAAAACCGTAAAAGTATACATGAAGTAATAAAGGAAAATTTCCATTTGGAAAAGATATCTTGCATAAAAAAATGTTTCCACGACATATCCTTCCACTGTCGTATGCCTAAAGAATCTAGAGGATGAAACAAGTGCATTCATGTTATTCCATACGAAAATATACTGGTCATATCGCCAGCTTTAACGACTTTAGACTTCTGTGTGATCTTATTGTTGAAATGGGCACTGGGAACCACCATGCTCATAAAATAGATGATTTATGAAACGTGTTTGGGAGGAGTGGTGAGCTTCGTACTTGAATAGCCTCACAACGAAACATTTCGCAATGGAAACTATTGTCAAGATGCACGATTTTCAGATAGAGCATGGCTTGACGTGAAGCTTCAACATCAATTTAATATAACTTACTTAACCCTTGTATTGTGGAACATGAAGTGTGTATACTTATCAAGGTATTAATTCTATCAAAATAATATTCCTACAATTGAAAAACAGCATTATATTTAAAGGTAATATTCAAAAACCTTTGAATAAAATATGTAATCCAGACACTTTAGAAGATTATATATAGCATGTTGATTCATGTCATAATATTTAGAAAAAAATACATTATTTATCAGTAGAGATACACAAATTTTAACTGTATACACATTTATGAGACTTTTTTTTTTGTAGAAAGTTAGTTAATCGTGTTTAATTTATTTCACAAAAATGATTTAAAAGTACAAGATTAAATAAAATTTCATTCGTTTTCATTAACGTATACACGAAGGTTGATAATGTGTAACTGAAACTATGAATGTTCTCACTTCCTCATGTATTTTTCTATGAAAGCGTCAACTCGTTCCTCCAAGAATGACAGTGGGCCCTGACTTTTTAAAATGACGTCATGGAATTCTCTGATGTCAAAATTATTTCCTGTAAAATAAAATAGAACAACTTTTTTTAAATTTACATATTTGGTTAAAGATAACTATATGTAACCAGTTAAACTTCTTGAAAACATATTACTGCTAATTTATTCAACTTTTAATGAGGTAAAATGGAATTAGCGATGAATTAAAGATAAATATTTTAAAATGTTTTAATGAAGAAATAAATTTTATTTTTATTCGCATTTTCACAAATATTATACGTTCGTGAAGTACTGCACAAACATATGAGAAAATAGAACTCGTAGGCAATTAAAGGTAATTACATTTGAACGTTGTAACGAACACCAAGTTTTACTTTAAATTTTTTATAGGAAACAAAAGAAACACGACATTGTTCTGTTGATATTGATAAAAGGGATCATTATCTCCCAATTTAAAGTATTTTAACAAATTGTAATAACAGTAATTATTTTATGGATAATATCAGTTTATTCATAAATAAACTGGAAAATAATGGTTATTAAGACAGGTTTATTGAGTCTTTAATTATTTTTTTTAGAATAAATATGAAACACTGGTGAATCTTAAACTCTCGACATGGTTAGGTAGTTTGAGCCACGATCTAAAGGTTGCAGGTTCGATTTTCTATATCACCAAACATGCTCGCCTTTTCAGCCGTGGGGAGGTTAAAATCTGCCCGTCAGTCGTTGGTGAAAGAGTATCTTAAGAGTTGGCGGTGGGTGGTGATGACTACCTGTCTTCCTTCCAGTCTTTCATTGCAAAATTAGGGCTAGCTAGCGCAAATAGCACTCACGTAGTTTTGCGTGAAAGTCAAAACAAATTAAACTAAGGTTAAGCTTTCGTTTACGGATATTACATTATGGAAAATGTAGAGGGCGTTAGTTATTTAATTTAGTGTCACTTTTAAAATATTTCACTACACCGGATTGGTTTATCTCAGCTTAACCTGCTGATTTTCGAACGGTAAGAGTTCTTGTCTTTTTAACATCATAGATTTTAGGGTGGCTTATTTCTGATATAATAATAAAAATATCATTATTATTTTTGTATAATATCAAATAAAATGGTGAAGGTTGGGAGTTTACCTTTTAGAATTTGTTTCAGTTGGTGTAATTCCATATTAACGATATTTCTAAATATTAAGAGTAACTGCCTTCACACAAGTGAACGCAGACAGCGAAAGGCAGTTGGTGTTGAAATGTTGTAGGCTTAAGCACTTAATTCTTAACCCTTAATTAACTGATTGTCTTTACTTTCTAGTGAGTTTTATGTTAGCTTTAGCCTCATATATGGAATATCCCCAACATATTTGAGTGCTATGACTATAAGTATTATTCATTATAACTTAACCCTATAGCTAAGGATGACAATAAGGAATGTTATCATAGGCATAACTCTCAATTTCAATTTTATCATGTTGTTGGTTTATATTAAGTTCATCATTGTTTTACAGTGTTGATTTTAATTGCCTATGAACAATTAATGTATCGCGTAGCATTAAATATATATATACAGAGATACCAACTATTTCAAATGACTGAGTGTAATGATTATAGACAGAGCCTTTTATCATTTGCAGCTACTAGGCCTGATCAATGTCTCTAAGCCAGTGGTTCCCAAACTTTATCAGCTTGTTACCCAATTTAACATGCCACATTAAGCATGTTACCCCTTTCACAAAATGTGTTCAACATTGATATATATGGCTAAATTGAACTAGAGATATATTGCACTTTATTTATTTACAATTTATTTACACTGAATTACGCTTTTAATTATTGTATTTGATCATTGTGCATTTCTAATGAATATTGCCAAAGATGTAAAGAACATCAGTGGGATGGATGGAGTTGCATACTTGAAGCTAGTTTAGGAATTCTTGGTTTTGTGGTTGAAAGTGCCAGCCTGGCATCGTTTGCAACATTCAAGCGAGTCCTCTTTTTTGTTTTCATCCCCAGCACGGTTGAGAACCCCTTCTCGCACAGATACGTTGTTGAGAATGATACCAACAACTTCAAGGCTCTCTTGGACAGTGTTGGCGAGTCAGCTAGTTGTGAAATCCAAAAGGAATCTGCATTTTGGTTTTGGAATTTGACTTTCAAGGCTTCATTTGCTTGCATTGTGATCCACTCCTCCTTTGCCGGGAAATCATCATCATGAATGGCCTCATCAGGTACAGAAAAGGGATGAATGATCCACTGAAGACTGGCTGTTTTTAGGTCACTCTCTGGAAAGTAGTGCTGCATGCTTGTTTTAAGCCCATTCAAATGGTCGCTCATCTCTTTGTTGATGGTCTGTAAAAGTGATCCAGTATCATAACTATTCTCCTCAACAAACTGGTCTAGGGTGGGAAATTGAGCGATCACTCCTTTCTCCAAGCGTCGAATCCAAAGTCTCAGTTTTCCCAGAAATGCAGTCACAGTGTGATGGGCATCAATGACAGTCGTGTTTTGGCCCTGGAGTTGCAGATTATTACTGTTCAGCTCCGCAAATATGTCAGCCAAGTAGCAAAGTCGAGCAAGCCACTCCTTATCACTGAACTTGGTGGCAAAAGGAGATTCTTCTTGTTTCAGAAATTCCTGAAGAGCCGTTCGGAGCTCAATGACTCGACGTACAACCTTGCCTCGTAACAACCAGCGAACATCGGTGTGGTAGAGCAGAACTTGATACTGTTCTCCCATTTCCTTGCACAGCTCCCTGAATATGCGCGAATTCACATCCCTGGACTTGATGAAATTGACGATTTTCAACATATCTTCAAACACTAATTTCAGATTACCAGGCAGGCTTTTTGATCTAAGAGAGTACCGATGAATGATGCAATGATCTACAGAAATTTCTGGATTCACAGCTTGTATGAGGCCCCGTAATCCACGATTACGACCCATCATCGACGGTGCTCCCTTGACGGAGACCTAGATAAAAAAGAAAAACTATTATAGATTGCGTCAGTTAGTCATTCTTACTTATCTTTTGCGTTATAATTATATGGTTTTAATTTAATTTAATTTATTTTGGTACTTTAGTATTTCAGTACGACAGGCACGGTACTTTTTTGTGAATTATGTATAAAATATTAGCTACACTACAGCTACTTGTACAATAAATAAAACTATATGACATGTAATTAATTGTATTTATACTAATCTAGACTTTATATAAACATCTCTCCCTACCTGTTGAACGCTGTTCCAATCCAATCCATTCGTGGTAAAGAAACTGTTGATGATATTGAAGATATCTTCTCCCTTCGTGGTTGTCAGGAGATCTTCGCCTAATAAGAACTCTTCTGTGATCTTGTCCTGGTGGACGTAACGAACGAACCCAAGAACAGCACAACTGGCTACGTCACACGATTCATCAAATTGCAAGGAGAATTTGCTATATGAGCTTTCCTTGATCTCTGTTGTGACTTGGGACAGAATATCTGATGCCATGTCATCGACTCGTCGGCGGATTGTGTTGTTTGATAGAGATATGACACTCAGTTTTTTCGCTTGATCCTCCCCACATACCTTACTTACCATCTCGTATGCACAAGGCATAATCAGATTCTCTGCAATGGTGTGGCATTTTTGTTGTTCGGCAACTTTATATGCAACAAAGTAAGATGCTTCGACCGCAGCTTGAAGCTTGTGGGCTCGAATTCCAGATGATCCGAACTGGATATTCTTCCGTGCGATAGCCCGGCGCTGAAAATAAGCCTGATCCTCATTTTGAAGATTTGGATGGCACTTCTGGAGGTGAGCTGAGAGTTTTGATGGCTTAAGGCTTTCATTTCTCAACACTTTGTGACATACTACACATTGTGGTCGATCCTCTCCAGCAGAAGGTAAATTCACAAAGGCATAGTGAAGAAAGGCGTCAGAGTAGGTGCGCTTTTTAAACATTTTATTGTTTAATCTGCAGAAAAAGAAAAACTGCATAAAAAAGTGTGAACAATGTGAACTTATTATTTATTTTTTCATGGCATTCTAGATAGCATTAAAAGAGCTTATTCAGCATAGGAATGATGTAATAGTAGGTAAATACTAACTATATTGCACAGGGCAGTACACATACATACCAGGTTTTGTCTACCTCGGCTGATGCTCACATAGAAACTGACAGTGTGAAATAGAGGCAACCTCAGGCAGTGAGTGACGCGAACTGGACACGTCGATGAGTCATCAGGGTTACTGAGTGACTTGTGTTCTGAAGCATACTTGTCAAAATACTTTTAGGTTACCACACACTTTGATATATATTTTTTCTTTCCTACTACTGTATATTAGTTTTTGATGTTTATTGTTATTTGGTTTAACTTTATTACATACTTAAAATAGGTTCAATTTACAACTTTACATACCAAGACTAAGTTAACATTAATTCTAATACCAGCTACCTCAATGTTTTCTCGATTTTCAGAATTTTAACTTTTTTTCTGTCACCCCTCCATTACCCCGATAAATTGTTAAATTACCTTCAGTTTGGGAACCACTGCTCTAAGCTGTTTATTATTATATTACTTTTTTACTATTATTCTTTATTACTGCTATAGATTACTCATTTATGACTGTGTTTTGTGTATTTAATAAATAAATTTAAAAAAATTCTTTTGAAATTATGTCTTATTGAGTTCAGAGTAACAAACATACAGGTAAAACAACACTGAACATGCACAAACAGTAAGCAGAAAAATCCTTTGTGTAAGGACTAGTTTATATCATGTTTATGACACTTATTGTAATAGTTTTGCAGCTATTGCAGCCTTTACTTTCATGAGAATGTGTCTGGATGGTTGGGAGTTATAACAACATTGTCTTTTTGACTGCATACATATCTTGTGTGTTTTAATACTGCTCAAAACTGAGGTGCTCAATTTTGATCTGAACTTGCTTTTGTTTTAGTCACTAAACTAAATATCCTTACACCGAGATCCATTAGAATGGATGATTGTAAGAATTCCAAGCATAACCCTACACAGAATATCATACTTCTGGTTGCCATTTCTATCTTTAACTGTAGACAGCTGAACCCAAAACTTGTCAACATTCACCTGAAGGACAGTTTCTGAGAAAGCATCAATTTGGTAGTTCAAATATTGCCCTTCCAATTTGTCAGTAGTGTTGTGCTCATGTGTATTGATAAGGACAGGATACCTGTTCTTGAAGAACTGTAGAGAAGAGAAATATTTGCTGACTTTTAGTTTTGAATCAGCAACCTCTGTATGAATCAGAAGTTCATCATTTAGAGGGAAATGTTTCATCAGGTAATTTGTAGCTGAAATAAAGTATTTCTTGACACTGGTGTAGAAGCTGACCAGGTCCAGGTCATTTTCATATTTAACAGTGTATTCCTTGGCAGCATTTCCAATAGAAACTGCCTCATCAGATTTATGTAAGGATTTATTGTTGTAGTGAAGTTCAGTGATGTTGCCTTCAAGATATTCTGGCTTGATGTATCTGACAAGTATATTTTTAACTTGTGTAGTCAGAGTTCTATGCATAATGTGTATGCAAGATTCTTCTCTTTGCAATATAAAATTGGCTTGCTCAAATAGAGGAATTGCAGATTGAAGAAAAAGACAAAATAACAAGTTCATTTTGCTGTCCAGGAAAACTGTTAACTTATCTAACTTGCTCTGAGCATAACTTTTCTTGGTTACTTCCTTGCTAGCTTTAGTTTTCTTCTCTTTTTTCATTGATTTCTCTTCTTTAGTTCGAGGCCAGACAGCCTAAACATATATTTAGTTATATCAAATGTTTCTTTGTCTGCTTTTGAAGACTATTGTCTTGTTTACCTGTGTGGCTGAGAAGATGTCTTGACTGTGTCCCTGTGTGGCTGAGAGAATATCCTGACTGTTAAAGTCCTGCTTCCTGACTGAGCTGCACGTTTAGATCCTTTTGAATCTAGATTTTCCTTTTTACAGTGAGAATACTTCTTCAATGGCATTCACATGTCCAATATTCTGTTGAGGCACACCCCACGTGATAGCCATCTTTTGTTAACAAGTTGTAGAATTTTTCTTGTTTCTTTGTCATACAATCCTTGAAACTATCTAAAATGTTTTCTGCTAGCATTTTTGTCCATAAAATAGTAGATATCTATCAATATATCAGAAACTTGGCAGGGCAATTCCCTGGAAGCTTTCTGGGTAGCAATATTCATGAGGTGACAGGCACAGCCCATGAAGTAAATGCTAGGCTGTCGTCTTGAGATATGTCCCATCACACCTTTTCCAATACCAGACATAACTGAGGCATTGTCTGAAGGAATACTAAGACAGTTTTCTCCTAGAAATTTCCTCTTTGTCAGTTCGTGGTCCAAAAGCTTGAAAATATTCTCTCCCGTTGAAGCTTCTTTCCATTCATACGAATTGTTTTTTGGAATTTCGCACAAAGCTACTCGAGGGCTATCTGTGCTAGCAGTCCCTAATTTAGCAGTGTAAGACGAGAGGGAAGGCAGCTAGTCATCACTACCCACTGCTAACTCTTGGGCTACTCTTTTACCAATGAATAGTTGGATTGATCGTCACATTATAACGTTGCCACTGCTTAAAGGGCGAGCATGTTTGGTAACAAACTTTTTTAGCATTTGATAGGGAAAATGTGAACACAATGAAATTAGCCTAAATACTAGTTGGTCGAAAGTTTAAAACCATACCAAAAAGAAGTTTTAAACAGGATAGGAAATTCCCAACAAGAGGTCTTAGTAGTGAGTTGCGAATAACTTCAAACATTTGCTTTGGCATGGTCGATATAAGCGTTTGCAGAAGGCTGGCTGGAATGTTAATTAAAGTGGTGAAGATGGCATCACGACGATCATGCACTGTTTGGAATTGACGCCCATTGCTATAGACTTCCCTTGTCCACTCCAAACATTTTCAGTGGGGTTCAGTTCGGGCGAACACGTTGGATGGACCAAAAGAATCACGTTGTTCACCATGAAAAAAGTCCTTTGTCCTACGGGCATTATGGATTGCAGCGTTGTCCTGCTGAAAGATTCGGTCATTTTCACACAAACTAGGGCCTTCAGTCAATAAGGATGCTCTCTCTAACATGCCAGTGTAGTCAGCTGCTGTTCGACGCCCCTGTATAAACTGAATCTCCATTGATCCATGGAAGGAGAAAGCACCCCAGATCATGATGAAACCTCCTCCACTGTGTCGTGTAGAAAATGTCTCCGGTGGGATATCCTTATCGTGCCAATAACTCTGGAAGCCATCTGGACCATCCAGGTTAAATTTTTTTCTCATCAGAGAACAAAACCTTCGTCTACTTTTCTACGTCCCATGTTTGGTGCTTCTCAGCAAAGTTTAAACGAGCTGTTTTGTGGTGTGGAAAGAGGCGTGGCCTTTGAGGACGTTTATGGTTTTTAAAGCCTTTCTCTCATAGATGCCATTTTATTGTTCTTGAGCTGCATTCTGCGTCCGTAAGGGCCTTAATCTGGTTCGACGATCGGCTGATGTCTTGCGGGACAACCCGTCGAATTCTCCTCTCAACGCCGGCGAAAAATCTTTGGGCCTACCATTTGAAATTCTCGTTCCGTATCCCTGAGGGCCTTTTAATAAATTTGCAACAGCAGTTTTATTTCGCCCAATCTCGTCAGCGATGGCACATTGTGAGAGATCTTGCTTTTGCACCTCGACAATTCTGCCACGTTCAAACACTATTAATGTTTTAGTTTCTGCCATGTTTTTATTCAATGTAACACAAGAGATGTCAGTGGGAGATGTTGACAACGTTAATGCTTGAACACGATTGACTTCATTTCATTATATATTTACCGATTGACGCTTCGTTTCAGTGTGTTCCTAAATTTTTGACTAGCTAGTGTATAGGCTAATTTTATAGTGTTGCCATTTTTCCTGTTAAATGCTAAAAGGTTTTTTATTTTTATTTTCCCTTATCTTATTTTCATCTTTCGAAGCTCTACTCAAACAAGTGTTCTAATCTAACAATGCAAAATGCATATTTTTTCTTTATGTTCATTGGCTTTAAGATTTTGGCCAGCAGTGTATTATTAAATTTTGAATTTAAGTTTATTCACATTAAAATCTTAATTGTAGATCTGATTAAATCTCGATAAACATAGAATCAATTTCCAATGAATTTTGCTGATAAAGACAGAAAAATATTGAATGGTTACATGTTAAATATTTTCAAAGGTAAAGTGTACGATGATTAAACTTAGCTCATCTAGTTCACGAAAGCGTTAAGGATGAAATATTCTCTATTAAATCATTGCAATCTATAGGTCAGTTTTATATATAATAAGCCTAAAATACCTTTTCTCTTTAACTGTAAAAAAAATTAATTCAAAAATTAAATCCTAACGAAATTGTTTAACTGTCCTGTTATTTTGTCTTTAGTGAAATTGTTGTCTCGTTTTATATAATAATATTATTAGAGGTAATTCAAATATTATAAAACATAAGGAATTGAAAATTGAATTTAGTAAAAGGAACTAAATTTAGAATCTTTAAAATGAAAAATAATGATATTTTAATAGACTAAGAAAGAAATATTGATGATTAAATTATCAAAATTAGTAAAACTCATTATCCTCATTTCTTTTTTGAATGAGAATGATTATTTATGTGTTATATAAGAACGATTAGACACTTTAAATTTAACTAAATATAAGATGGATATTTATTTCAATAATTATAAAAATAAAATTCAAAAAACGATTTATGATTACACCTATTGATAAAGCCAGTTGTAATTTTGGTTTTATGTGCAAACAAGAATAAATCCTAAATGGCTGTGACACTTGTAATTATTTTAGGCAGAATTAGATCAAATTAATCTGTGCGACTTTTTATTAGCTATATGTTTGTGCGCCAACAGTAGTAAGCGTGGTGTACGTATACACTCAATTGCATTTTGCTACTCATAAGGCTCTTCACTAGCCCACTATTAATTAAGGCGGCATTTGAGTGAATTAATCTATGAAACTTTGGGCATGGTCAAACACATAAATCGAAAATGTTTGACCTCCTGAGTCCAAAATTGTAATTATATTTCGAATTAGCGAAGAGATGATGGAGCTATGAGTTAAAGGTTGTACTCGTTAAAAAAAAATACTCAGAGCCAATTTATCTGCCGCAGCTTAAAACTGTGTGCACAAATATTAACTGAAAATGAATGCAACAAACATATTTACAAAACTACTTTAAATAAAGAATACAGTTATTACGCCTTCAAAAAAGCTGTTAAAATGGAATATTAATACACTTCTTGCTTTAACCTACATTTTTGTACATATGTTTGTTTGTTTGTTTTTGAATTTCGCACAAAGCTACTCTTTGCCTCGTTTTATGTAATAATATTATTAGAGGTAATTCAAATATTATAAAACATACGGTATTAAAAATTGAATTTAGTAAGAGGAACTAAATTTAGAATATTTAAAAAGAACTTTGTACACTAAAGTTTCATGCAAAATAAACCGAGCAGAATTGTAATTATTTTCCATAAATACAAAGCTATTATCTCAAGATAGATATATTCATTCATATGTACATGGGTAAAAAGATAGAAATACATTTCTTAATACTCACCCAGTCTGATTTCAGCTTTTTTTCTGAGCTCTTTTATCTTTAGTTGTCCTATTTTGTAGGCACAAGCCTAAAGAAAGTCATCACTGATGTGTGGTCAGAGTGCAAATACACTAATAAACTTCCACAAAATAAGTTAAAAATTTAAAAATATAAATACAGCTATATGAACAGTATTGGAAATCGGACATCTTCACACTTAGCAGAAAATAATAACCCGGAGAAATCAGCATATCAATGTTACAAACTTGCCTGAATGAAGAGAACGTGTGTTTATACATATATATGGATTAGTAGTGTTAAAACACTAAACGTTTCACTTATGACATAGTTATTAAATGTGACAAAATTACGTGAGAATGGTGAACTTCCAAGATGGAAGCAGAGGTAAACTTACTTGACCAGGCCAGGTAATGTAGCGATCAACTTCACCTTCGACATTTCTTTTAGTAGAAGCCGAGTTTCGCAACATATAATTAATGGCTTCTTCACGGGTCCAGCTGTGTTAAAATATTTTTTATTGATTAGTGAAATATAATACATAAAGGTTGAGATGGAAACTTTTAGTCCACAAATTTATCAGACATATAAAATGTGAACCTTACTGTTAATTTGTTCATTAACTAAACTGTGCACTCGTGTATTGAAGGATAAGCCATACGCAAAAAGTTAACGTTTTCAAAAAATAAAATAAACCTAAACATATGATTCTTGTTTAAAATTACGTATGGAATTTCTCTAGAATATATTAACGGAAATTTAACAAAATTACGGTTTAACTTTTCTGGTTTTTACCTACTAAAAGTTTAAATTATTGTGCTTTTAGGATTTGAACACTTTAACCGCTCACGTGTCTTTCGTGATGAAGATAGTAACTAAGTTCTAAATCTAGTTTTAAAACTATTGTTTTAAAAACTGACTTGGTTGCAAAAGTAACATTATAAAAATGACTCGAGATGTATATATATATATATGTTCTAGGATTGTTTTTTGTCAGATATGAGTTCACCTGGGGACAGCATCTTTAGGTTTTTTGGTAATGGTAAATCTTTGTATTGTGAATATCGTAAAGAAATTAAAAAAAACATTACGATATTACTTTCTACTAATATTTTAATATTTGACGAATAAATTGCCTTATCTGATTTATTCATTTATAAATAAAATAAAAAGAAACGGATTGGTTAAGGGGTGGAGCAGACTCTCCCACTTTTAAATTTGTCTCAGCAAAAGTGCATCAAGATCAGGAAATTACCTCCCAGGAAAAGCAGGAGAAAGAATAAAATTTAATTGAGAACCCAAGTTTCCAGGGCGCTAGGATGAGCCTTGAACCTCAGTTCTAATGGGTGCGCCCAGGGCGCACATTCCTCCTCTTCGCTCTGTCATATAAATCTTGGTCTCCTAGCACTTTTAATTTTCCTCCTACGTCATTGAACATCATTTTCAAATGTACACAATATCTATTTATAAAATTTACGATTTTTTAAATAAGAGTAGTCATGTTTGTGTGATTGAAAAAAAAGCGAATTTAGATAATTTAGAATGTGTTGCAACCAATTGAAAGCATAACTTGTTGTGCGATAAAAGTAGTTTTACAACACATGAGTTGGGTTTTATTTTTGTAGGATTTGAAATGTTTATCAGGATCATCCAATAAAACTAATTCTTAAATGTCCCCAAATGTAATATTCTGAAATAAAGTGAACCTGTCCCCTTGAGAACATCTAAAGATTATCAAAGTATCAGAAAAGAAACTTGATGTTCGTTTGGTAAAGGAGGAACTTTTTCATTGTGTTTACATCAAATATAAAAAAATATTTTCTCAGTATTCCACAGCTCTATCAAAATCACATAATGAGGAAAAGACTAAATAATTCAATCTATGATATCAATCCAGGTATTTTTTTCAAACAAAAACAAATCATCTTTGGACTAATTTAACCATTTCGGACGAGACAAAGACTAATATCCAATATGACTTATTACATGCATCACAAAAAATAAAATAAACCTAAACATATGATTCTCGTTTAAAATTACGTATGAAATTGCTATAGAATATATTAACGGAAATTTAACAAAATTACGGTTTAACTTTTCTGGTTTTTACCATCTAAAAGTTTAAATTATTGTGCTTTTAGGATTTGAACACTTTAACAGCTCACGTGTCTTTCATGGTAGCTTTTATTATCGATTAAGAGTACCCTAAAGAGCATTCAAATCAACTTGCCACAAGACAACGGAAATAAGTCATTACTAACCTAACTTCTTCTAGTCATAAAATAGTGTCTTTGGTGTTTTTTACCTTTCTGAATCGTTATTGTCCCAATTCGAAACATGCTTATAGTTGTTATTTTCAAGTAGTTTTAAGCAATATAATTACGAGGAATGTAGCTAAGCCTAACGATGAATGTTTTTTGAAAATGCTGTGAGGCAAAATATTTTAAATATATATCTAAATATTTTATTTTTTTAAATGTTATTGTGAAGTAAGAAGAGGTAGTGTAAATGTATGGTACATGTTTTTTTTTTTTTAAATATTGGTAAAAACAGCAGAATTTATATTACGTCGAAAATATAATTAATGTGGCTTACCCAAATGCATGTATTCCAGTGTCGACGACAAGTCTGCAAGCCCGGAATATTTCTTCTGATAAATGACCAAGCCTGAAATATTTATAATCAAGAAAAACAAACAATAAGATTATAATTATATCCCCTCTCTAGAAGTTACTACATGTACAAAGGGTTGAGTTCGTTATATTAAAATAATTTTGAATGCGTAAATCAGTAAGTCACGTGACAACCATGGCTGTTGTAGAATAGAATTGTCAAAACAATATGTTGAGTTCCAAGATTTAGAAGTTTCGAAACAGATGTGCACTTATTTGGACTAGAAAATGAAAGAATGTGGATCAACATGGGGACCAGGATGGTCCAAAAAGATATTTATAACAAGTCGTACTCAATCGTAGTAAGCAAATTTTAACATCTTGTGATAGATGAGAAGTCATGAACACAAAGGTCAATAAAAAATTCATGCATATGATATGACCGAGGCAAAAGTACGTAACATAACTAAAAAATTGTGCATACTTTCTTCCACTAGATATCCTTTCAACCGTCACATACCTCAAGCAACTGGAGATGAAAGGAGTATTCTTGCAATTCCATACGAAGATATAGCTGTAAAATCGCCTACGGATTATTGCGTGATTGTATTGTTGAAACGGGCGATAGAAAATCGTCGTCCTCATATATTAGATGTATTATGGAAAACAGCAGGGAGGAGTAGTGTGCTTTGGACATTGCAACGTTACGATAAAGACTTTTGCAATGGAAACTATTCATTGTCAAACTACATAGACGTCAGATAAGGTATCTCTGAATGTGACGACATGGATTATAAAGACGTGGAGACGTTGTAAAATCATTTTAATATAAAATACTTGTTTGTAAGTGTATGAGTGATAACTATATACATTCTACATATTGGCTAACTAAACATTATAGTTGTATATATGTAGGAAGTTATATTTTTGCTGGAATAATAAACAGTAACTACTTCAATGGGTGAAGCTTTTAATTTTTAACATTTAAGTTCAATAAATATTTTTCGAATAGAGAAAAAGAAAGAAACTTTATTTGGTTCAGATCTTTGCTGTGAAATACAAGTAAAAGGTTATACAGCTACTCATGCAAAATTATTTCGTTTTGTAAATCAACACTAAATATATTTAAATATTCATTCATGAAATAAATTTTCATTCGAAATTATGATGAATTTCGAAATTATCGAATTTATTATTTCCTAATAACTAAAAGTAAGCTGCTTTCTCTGTTTATTACAAAGAAACTTAGGCTATCTGCTGGTTTCCCAAATTTTGAACTGTCCACCTAAGAAAAAGCAACTGGTCTGAAGCACCCACCGCTAACTCTTTAGATTTAAAGCCCACACGGTTGAAAGGGCGAACGTTTATGAATTTTCGATCCCACTATCCTTGAATTGTGAACTGAGTGTCCGAGTTACATCGAGCCATGGCATGCCAAAAGTGAACTGAACTAAACTGGATTTTTATAGTAATCTACGTTTATTAACAATACTTACCTAAAGTAAGGATCTTTGAAGAGATTTAGTTCGTTTCCCAAAAACTCGCTGTATAAACCCCAACCCTATTGTTGAATAAAATAGTATTTATATTAAAACATTCTAAGTTTTGTGTATATGTATTAAACTTCGGAATACGTCCTGGCTCATTATTACAAATATTAAGGCAAATGTGATTGTTAAAGGAAATGAGAATAGAGCATTTAAAATCACAATTTTCTGTGTATAAATTGTATATAAATATGATATTTAAAAATAGAGAAATGTCAATAATTATAAAATACAATTTTACAGAATACGAGAAATATTTATAAACATAAAACTTTGGAAACATGAGCAAGACTAATAAACATAAAATAAAACTTTGGAAATACGAGTAAGGCTAAAAACATTTGGCAAAAATTAGCAAAAAAATATGGCATAACAGTTAACACCAAATTTACTTAAAATCCAGGCACAAAATTAAGGTCTATACTGTGTAAACACTTCACTGACAAACACAACACAATTTATAAAACACAATGTGATAACTGTCACGACTTTATATTGGAGAAACAAGTAGAAAAATGGAAACCAGATTAAAAAAACACAAAAAGTCACCTTCACACGTTTTTGAGCACTGCAAGTTAAATAAACACAACATAACCGTAGAAAACACCCAAATACTGAATAAAGAAACAAACATAAACGCAAAATTAAAGAAGCCTTACTTATAAAACAACTCAAGCTTAAAATTAACCAATACAACGGAACACCTTCATACCGATATTGATAAATATATCCAACATCTAAACACGCCCACTACATTCTTACACTCAATTACACAACCGCCTTTCAAACACGTGAGGCCTGGTATGGCCGAGCGCGTAAGGCGTGCGACTCGTAATCCAAGGGTCGCGGGTTCGCGCCCGCGTCGCACTAAACATGCTCGTCCTCCCAGCCGTGGGGGTGTATAATGTGACGGTCAATCCCACTATTCGTTGGTAAAAGAGTAGCCCAAGAGTTGGCGGGGGGTGGTGATGACTAGCTGCCTTCCCTCTAGTCTTACACTGCTAAATTAGGGACGGCTAGCACAGATAGCCCTCGTATACTTTTGTGCGAAATTCCAAAAACAAACACGTGGTCAGCTACTGGTCAGTAACCCTTTCTTTCTTTGTGAACCTGACGATGATCGAAGAAGGTCGAAACTTTGTTCGCTCCTCTACTAATGCTTTCTCTATCAATAGCAGCCGTTTTAAATATATAATTTTCTCTAGAAGTGGGTTTTCTCGTAATCACGGATTAAGGCTGAAAACATTAAATAAAGCTTTGGAAATACCAGTAAGGCTAATAAACATAAAACAAAACCTTAGTAAGTCTAAAAACATGAAATAAAACTTTGGAACTAGGAGCACGATTAACAAAAACAAAATAAATTTGGGAGTACGAGGAAGACGAATAACATAAGATAAAACTTGGTGTAAGTTAAAATATAAGAATGATTCAGATGTTTACTTCTCTTTTTTCAAGTAAAAAACAAGATAAGAAGCAGAGTTACACAATATTTGAACCTGTGGATATGATACACTACTTTAAATTTCTTGTTCTGGAGGTTTTTCTACGTTGATTCTTGTTATTCATTTGACGAATTTTCCAAAGCATATGTAAGAATCTTAGTTACCATCTGAACCAGATGGATGTACATCTACTTTTATGTGGCACAGTTATACATCACCTTTTTCTATTCGTCTCTTACTGATTAATCTATCACTGAAATAGAATTAGCATTGTTCGTTAATTATTTAATTCTAAAGATAAAATATGGCTGTAATTTTAGTGTTTAAAGTCACTTCAAGTTATATTTGTTTGGTTTGTTTGTTTTTGAATTTCGCACAAAGCTACTCGAGGGCTACCTGTGCTAGCCGTCCGTAATTTAGCAGTGTAAGACTAGAGGGAACGGAGCTAATCATCACCACCCACCGCCAACTCTTGAGCTACTCTTTTACCAACGGATAGTGGTAGTGACCGTGACATTATAACGCCCCCACGGCTGGGAGGGCGAGCATGTTTGGCGCGACGGGGATGCGAACCCACGACCCTCAGATTACGAGTCGCACGCCTTAACACGCTTGGCCATGCCGGGCCTTTCAAGTTATAAAACCTATGCATAATTTGACAACATTCAGTAGAAGGCCGACACTGTTTCGAGGTCGGATCTAGAGAGCTTTCCAGGAACTTTAAAGAGTTAATGTGAAAATGTACATTAAAAAAGTGAATTTCGGAACCATTTTTCAAGTTGTTCAGAAGCAGAGTGAGAGATCGTCATTTTTCCTGTTTCTTACTGTTGACAGTAGAATACTGTGCAAAAAAAACATTAGATTAACGATCACAGAAAATACCACTTTAAAGTGCTTTTAGTTGTACAGTTCAGCACTTTCATGCTGAGATGTTAATTAATTTAACCTGAAGAAGAAAGGTCAACCTTTCGAAATCGATCGGTTCATAGGTTTTTTTTGTCATTTTTTTCATCTAAAGTTCTGTAACCATATTGTTTATCACATGTTTTCCATTAACAGCAGATCACAAACATAACACGTGTTGAAGGATTCGTTCTTTTTAATTAGGAGTAAGTAAAGCTCTGAAATGTATCTGGAGAAAAAAAATTAGATTATAAAGCCACGAGAAGGCACTTGGAACAGAAACAATGTTCGATCATTCATTTATTTACTTTGTTCACTGATTCATAACACGATGTTCTCAGTGTTTTATTGACAAAGTTTTATTGTGCAGTGTAAGACAGCTTAGCTCTTCAAGTTGTTTTAACTAGAAGTATATAGTTATTACAATATTGCAGCATTGTGGAAGTTTTCTTTCGATAACTTGTCAGAAAAGCTATCTTTGAATAAACTGGAACGTTGAAAACTGGTACATGGAATAACGCGAGTCAGTTATCAGAAATGATACCATGAGTGGCCCCAAACTAGACTATATGAAAAAATTATGGATTTTCGTCATTTTGAAAACTGCTATTATCAGGTAAGTTGGTATTTTCGGTGTGGAATTTGCAGTATGATAATAATTATTCAACACACTTTATATTTACGTGCACGAATAAGCCGATTTAAAGGGATACAGTTAGGTGTTGTCCACAGCTTTTGACACAGAGAGCTACCATTTTGCGTCATACAATATAGTTACGTTCTTTCGAGGTCATACATCAAGTTTGTGAAGTTAAGGACAGAGGTCAAAACGAAGCTATTCAAGTAGTATCTTATTAACTCACTGTCTAAAGTATCTCTCTTTTTAGTACCACAGTTAAAGTTTGTTTTAGAGAAGATTCAATCCTTGTAATGTTCCAAACTATTTATTATCTGAAACAAACTAACATTTTTATTTAGTTTTTGAAAGTTTCAACTACTTATTAATTCACGTGAGCTCACGTTGGTAACATGGTTTTTACCACTTCTCTTTCAAACCTCACATTGACAGCTAAGATATATTTTATTTCACGCATCTCTAACCTAATACTTGGTTTCTTCCAGGGACTCTACATAGTAGTGAGAAGATATTTCAACATTCACTGGAAATATTTAAGACCTTTATTGAAAATTTTGTTTTTTTATTTATAAATCTATGAAGCTAATACCTGTAAATGATTAATTTATTTTATTTATAAATCAATTATTCAAAGAGTGAACATATCCACTAAACGCATATTATGGTAACAAAATATTCACGATATCAGTGATGAATAATAAGTTCAACGTATTTTAATGTGATCTGAGTGCATATATCAAACTAAAGATATGGTTAGTTTCCATGTGCACATGCTAAACGTTTTTTTTCTTTTGTTCTGTTTTTTAACAACAGTCAATACGAATTTATAAACTGCCACTTTGTGGGAAGAATTTGATCTTATACTGGTATATTTAACCGTTAACAGACCTCTGAATTATAACATAAGCAAAATTAGTTTGAATTTCGTGCAAAGCTACACGACGGCTACCTGCGCTAGCCGTATCTAATTTAGCAGAGAAGAACACATGGAAGGCAGTAGTTACCTATTCCAAGAGACAACTCTTTTACCAACGAATAGCGGGATTGATCGTCAACTTATAACGTCCTTACAGCTGAAAGGTGTGCATGTTTGTTGGAGGGGGATTTGAATCCACGACCTTCAGATTGCGAGGCGAGAGCTCTAACCACATGGCTAATAAGTAAAAGTCTTAACCTTTAATATACTATAAAATATAATATGCTGTCCCAGTTCTCATTAAAATATACGTACCTCAACATAAGCTGTGTGAATGGGAAAATGTGATGGAACATCCGAATATTTCCGGTGTTCAAGAACTTGCCTGAAAAGGGGTATGTCTGCACGTTCTTTCATGTAGGAACTCTAAGAAAGAGCAAAATCAACAATAACATTTAAACATTAAAAACATATGTAGACATTAGTGGGAATACAATTTTCTCATTTGGTTTGTTTTAACAATATGTTTAAATAATTAAATATTATTAGTAAGTGAGGCTGTCAGATATAAGTGGTATTCTCATCAGCTCTGTGGTCAGTCAATAGCTGTTTCAGTTGACATATCTTGGTTACAGGCTATTCCATTACAATCACATCGAGGTTTCAAACGCGGACGAGACACAACTAATGTTTTAAATTTGCTATACAACGACTGGCAGCTAGTTATTGAAACTAGTTTCGTTTGAATTTCGTGCAAAACTACACGAGGGTTGTCTGTATTAGTCATTCCTAATTCATCAATGATAGACCAGAGAGAAAGTAACTAGTTGACACCACCCACCGCCAACTTTTAGGACACTTTTATCAACAAATAGTGCGATTGACCGTCGCTTTTTAATACTACCACGGTTGAAAGGGGAGAGGATATTCAACGTGAAGGGGGATTCGAACCAGAAACTCTCAAATTGTCATTCGAGCACCCTAACTACCAGACGAATTTTAAAACTGTCTTACGTGAGAAACATTCTTCGTGAAACGGTGTTAAATTATATTATTCAGTGCTTATTGATAAATTAGAAAGTATCTGAATGTTTAAGGAAGGTTTTGTGTGTGTACAGGTCTAGCCATGGTTTTGAAAAGTATCACTGTAACTCTTGCAAAATTCTTTAAAAAATATTGGAGCAAAAGCTACAATAATGCGAGTAAGAAATGGCCAATGAATGATTGAAGTGTTAAAACATGAGTTGCAAGAATAAAAATGTATGTTTAAGACCGGAGTTGCAGATATATTAGAAGGTGGTTGAAGACTATGGGATCACGGAGTTGATCAAATATAAAAACTGTTTACAGTTTACGTATACTTTGTTTCATAATAAAAGGGTAAAAACATATGCCATTGTGAATTTCGAGCTGAAATTACCGATAAATATAAAATATCAAGTTCTTCAAGTATAAATATATTAATAATTACTAAGAAAGAATTCAAACAGAAACACATGACACAACGTTGAGTGACATTATACAAGATTTGGAAAGACTTATGAATTTATCAAAAAAACCCACCTAGAAAGGTTTAACGTGTAATAATTCATTATTGCATTAATTAAGTTCAGGAAGTTTACATTCTTGAAATGTAAAAAATTAAAATATGTAAGTTAAAAGTAAAGCTTGTGAAGCACAGCTATCAGCAATGCTGTTGCAACAATTACGCTAATATGATTTTATTAGGACAGCATTCTTTGATAAGGGATGGCCTTGCCGGAGTCTTAATGGGTTCTCCAAAACATGAAGAATTGAATTCGATTCTTTTTTTTGTTTTGGGGTTACAAATATCGTTGCTACTCCTTTATAGAGTAACTTTAATAATGTTTACACCAGAAATATCCGAGTCAGAAAAAAAGTCACAATAACACCAATACATAAGACTAAAAGTTAAGTTGTTTTTTAATTTCGCACAAAGCTACACAAAGGTTATCTGCGTTAATCGTCCCTAGTTTTGGCGTGGGAAGGCAGTTAGTCATCACCACTCACCACCAACTCTTGGGGCACTTTTTTATCAACGAATTGTGGGATTGACCATTACTTTATAACGTCCCCACTACTGAATGGACGAGCACTTTTGGTATGAGTAGAATGCGAACCTCAGATTATGAGTCCAGCGCCTTAAACCACCCAGCCATACCGGGTTAATACCAAAAGTGAATAAAGAACCAGTTTACGAATTAACCAAGGGGACGTTTCGTGCTTTATAGGTATATGTGGACAATGATATATATACAGATTACAAGTTTTCAAATAAATTCAGGTTTATTAAGCGATAACTACTAAAGAGGCCTAGCTAGAGAAACCTGTTATTTTTTTACAAAGTAATGTAATTAACTTAATTTATAGTTTCATTTATACCACGCATCTAAATATTGTTAGATAAAGATTATTTTAAATTTTTTTTATTGCTTAGCTCGTAACGACAAAAGGAACAACGTGAGGATGGAGTTCAACTCTAACATATAGAAATTAATACTTGAATAAATATCAAAACTGTTATCAAAGTTAGATAAACATGTTAGGCCCGACATGGTTAGGTTATTAGGGCGGTTGACTCGTAATATAAGAATCATGGGATCGAATCCCCGTCATACCAAACCTGCTCACCCTTTTAGCCGTGGGGGCGTTATAATGTTATTGTCAATCTCACTATTCGTTGGTAAAAAAGTTCCCCAAGAGTTGGCGATGGGTGATAATTACTTGCTGCCTTCCTTCTAGTCTCAAACCGCTAAATTAGGGGTAGGTTCAGATATATCTTGTGTAGCTTTGCGCAAAAATCAAACCAAGCAAAGAAAATAAAACCAGTTTAACATGTTTCGTAACTAATCCATAATATCTGTTGTATGTTGTAAAGAAATATCTCTGGTTTGAGTGTACATTAGGTTTTTACTGTTTAGGCAGCCACCACTTAATCAAAATAAAAAACAATTGGTGATAGTATTGACAGAGTGTTTAGGTGAGCTATAAATGGTAAATTATAATTAATCACAAACTACTTGTCTTTCAGTTATCAATTTAGTTTCTTCACTTGAATTTAAGTGAAGAAAATATTACGCAGAGAGCTAATCTATACTTCGGGTTCATAGCCTATTTGCCTTATGACAGTTAGATTTTAGAATGAAATTCTATTCCTTTTATTAAATTCTAGATCAAATGAACTTTTAAGAATTTTTCTCTTGGTCCAAAACAAGGACAAGTTGTTTATCACACGAACTAAATGGTTTATTAGAAGATGGTTTTTCTTGATATTTGGGTGCCCTCCCTGTTTGACCTAATACCAATCTTCGATTAACATTTTTCAATAAATAATTGCACCAATTTAACACAACTCGATATTTTTAGGGCGTCTTTCTTTGAAGCTGGCTTTTACATTAAATTATTCCACCTACTCTATGGTTTGTTTGTGTTTTTCTTTGGAATTTCGTGCAAAGCTACACGAAGCCTATCTGCACTAGCCGTCCCTAATTTAGCAGTGTAAGACTAGACGGAAGGCAGCTAATGATCACCACATACCGCCAATTCTTGGGCTACTCTTTTACCAACGAATTGTGGGATTGATTGTAACATTATAACGCTACCACGGCTGAAAGGGCGAGCATGTTTGGTGCGACAGGAATTCTAACCTGCGACCCTCAGATTACAAGTCAAACGCTTTAATCCACCTGGCCATGCCGAGCTTACTGTTTGGTAAAAGATCAGTCCAAGAGTTGGTGGTAGGTGGTGATGATTAATTGTCTTTCCTTTGCACGAAATTTAAATCAAACCAAATTTGAGAATTTTGGATTATTCACTCCGCAGTTGAGCAATCTATTGACTAGGCCACATTGCATACAAAAAGTATTTGAAAATATTCTTTTGTTTATGATGTTCATAGTATGGAAAATTTAGAATATTTAAGATGTTATTAGCTTACGTGTTTACGTGGTGTTACTATGTGCTAAACAAACTTTTTATCATCTACCTGAAGATGGTGTCCAGGTATGCCCTCGTGAAGAGAAAGACTCATCATTTTGTAAATAGGCCTGGAAAATATTACAAATATATGGAATTATTACAAATTATTTTTATTTCTAACTGATATTAACTCAACACTCTCTTATGATACAAAAATTATTTTAAAATATTATGTGAATTCAAATACAATTAAAGGTTTTAAAGTATTTTCATCACACACCATTCATTAGTTAAAACACTTCATAATTTTGATATAATGGGTAAAAATATGTAATTCATGGGTATAGTACACTAAACAAAACAATGAAAATATGATTGGAATGTTTAATTTTGTAACTATGATGAACCATAGATAAACACTTTGTAAAATGTTGTCAGGTATCCACTCAATTCATTTGTATGCAATTCAGGCATCTGATGTTTTTTCACGTGAAGAGAATCACATATTTATAATTCATTTCATCTGATTTTGAGAGAAAGACTTGTCACCAGAACACAAAGGACATCTTGGTACTAATGATGCATGTCTTAAGTCCTTTAGCTTCTAAGTCCTGATACCTTATTTACCATTCCTCAGAAAGAATTGTTTCAAGAGTCACTTGCTACCATAAAAGGTATCTTCAAAAGCATCCTATACATGGTTTATGGGAACGACGTTTGGTGAAAGTGTATAGTGTTTTCATTTCACCAATCTCTTCTTCAGGAATTGTATGATGGTTGTCATTATCTTATGGCAGTGGTTTTGCTTTATCGAGGCTACAGGTAAAAGAATGGTTCATAACATTTACCTATGATATCAAGGTCTAAGGTGTTGCTTGCTGCGAAGAGAATTCTACTGATTTACAAAAGGACGTTTTTCATTTAGCGAATTAGACAAATAAATAGCAGATGGATATTAATTATAATAAACGCAAGATGATGCACATGGATGGGAATAATCTTAACAGTGTCATGTTAGAAAGGGATCTTGGTGAAATGGTTGATAAGTCTCTTAAACCGTCGAAGCAGTATGCTTTTGCTCGTGGTAAGGCAAAAATGATTTTAAGCTGTATCTATAGAATTATTGAACACAAGCCTACATAGGTTGTAATTTCATTGTATAGGTCACTGGTTAGACCACATTTGGAATAATGTGTTCAGTCTTGGGTTCGTTACCTTAGGAAAGACAATGACCTTTTAGGAAGAGTTCAGAAGAGTATTACTGAAATGGTGCATGGGATGGAGGGTGTATTATATGAGGAGAGATTAATGTCTTTAAAACATTTTTTTTCTCGTAGAGGAGATCTGATAAAGGTGTTTAAGATTGTAAAGGCCACTGATAATGTTGATGCGTCATTTTTTTTCGTACCTAATGGCGAAAATAGTAGGATTAGGAGACACAAATTTAAATTTTGATGAAGCAGAAGTCATCTTCAGCAAAGAAAGTTTTATTTTTCTAACAGGGTGGTTGATCTTTGGAATGGGTTACCTTCGGATGTTGTAGAGGTAGTAAAGTTAATTGAGTTTAAGAGAAGGCTTGATAAGTACATGTATGGTAATGGTTGCTTTTATTTATTTAATAGTTTTAGTTGAGTTTAAAGGATGGGACAGCCAAGATGGACTAACAGATCCTTTGTTGTTCCTAGACATTGTATAATAATATTATAAATTTTGATTATATTTCAATTATTTCGTGCAGTGTAATTAACTCTCAATACCCACTAAACAAATCTGGAAATAAAACAAAACACAATAATGAAAAACATTGGAACTCGAATGACATATATCTAAACCTAAATGTTACTTTGTATTCTATAATGAAATAACATGAATTTTCAGATGCGAAAATAAACACGAATTGCAACTTACGACCGTTTAGGATTTGCAGTATTCAAGTAAAACATGCCAGGTCTGCTCCCATCAGGCGAACTGGGCACATAAAAAGCAGCTGTACTTTCAGTACTTGAAAGCGGGAAAGGAACAATTCTGAAAAAATATGGCAGTTAGGCTTTTCCATATCACTCTCGTACATTGAACATATATCTGTATTTATTATTTTTATCTGTGCCGTTTGAGTATATTTCTGAAACATATGCAATTTTACAATAATATGTTTTTCAATGTGCCATAGGATTAGTTATTTACTATTTCCAAGCTAAATGTTAAAGACAGCTAAATGAATGTTAAACATTTACATTAAAAGAGGAACAAAGTGGGAAATATATCTATTACACTTGAAAAAAAGATGAAATACAACTGATATTTTGTTCACATGACTTAACTGGTTTTATATTGGAAAATTATGCGGTCTACTTGAGTTTCGTAAGTTGGATGTTGGTGTAATAGCTTATACTGACATTTAGTAACATAATAAATTTTCTGAGCACATTTCTTTTCGGGAGTATACAAGCAAAGATTATATTGTGGAAAATGGCTTTGTGTTTTCAAACTCTGTAGGAAGATTGAAGTTGAATGAAAACGTTTGCACACTAATCTTTGATGTATGGCCTATTTATTCTAGCATTTCATTTTATATTATTGACTTGTGGTTATAATGATTTTTGTCATCCTTCAGATATAATAAAAGGAACTTCTAATGATGTTGGTTGCAGCTAAGAATCCATTTTATGGCACAACTTATGATAAATTTGATAGGGTTCTGAGCTCGCATCAGCTATCAAGAATTAAGTTTTGAGTTTCCATGAAACACATTTGTTGAAAAGGTGCAGATGATAGGTCGAAGATTTGCTGTATTTACAATTTTTCAGTTTCAAGGCCACAGTGGAGAAGTTTTAAAACATTTATTGATATTATAAGCATTCAAGTATAAAATATATTATGTTTATGTTATGTATAAAATACATTATGTTTATGTGATGTATAAAATATATTATGTTTATGTGATGTATAAAATACATTATGTTTATGTGATGTATAAAATATATTATGCTTATGTATCGCACGTTGCAAACTTCACACATTTCCTTCACACTCGTTATATATTACAACACAGTCACTATCTCACAATACAAACACACGTACCAGAAACACACATTTTGAAAAAAACATACCAGTTAGGCAAGGTTATAATTTAAAATGCTTTCACTGTTTATTTGGTTTAAGCCTACATTAAAAACTTAATATCAGAAGCATTTCCTACAATAAAAATACCACTTATTACATGCACGAGCCCACAAACAGCCACTTGGTGTTTTAACATGTCTTACAATAACCAACATCAGTAGTGTACCCCAGTTTTACAAGATGGTAAAGATAACATCCGGATCGTGATAATGTTCTGTATAAGTGATTAATGCCAATAGTACCACGAAATGTTCAAAAATAGGAAACTCCGTACATTACAATATAACACACATTGTGAAGTATGGTCTATTAGAAGCAAGGTTAATCTAGTATGAATTCTATGTAGTTCAGAGACAATTTTCCAAATGTAATTGTAACCTTGTATTTCAGAGACAGCTTCCCAAATGTAACTGTAACTATGTAGTTCAGAGACAGTTCCCCAAATGTAACTGTAACTATGTAGTTCAGAGATAATTCTCCAATTATAAGTATAACTACAGTTAGCTGTAGAAAAACAGCTTTACTATTTTGCTTAGGGACAGCTTTCCAAATGTAACTGTAGCTGTACTTACTTGGAGCATGACACAAACTTCGTTATAATATCGCTGTCATAGTCACATTTTTGTAACCTGTGTTATATCAAGTTTACTTGTTGGTTGCTTGCTAGTAAATGAGGTCTAATATTTGGTTTAAAATAATAGAACATTTACAAAAAAAATTTTGTATACAGGATTTTGATAAATATTAATCTAATAACATTTTATCTTCGGAATATGAAAAGGCCAATTTGTTTTAACGTTTGCCATTTACGCCTAAATATTATATTTCAAAGCTGCTTATAAACCTCAAGTGAACACTATCATCTTCTCTCTGTCTTCTGCTTTTATGATGTAGTTTCCGCGCCTATAAATACTAATATTGTTACTTATTAGAACCTTAAGACATTAAACCTACATCCACACACACGTGACTTTTTATGAACATGCATAGTAACTCCGACTTTTTAGTTGCACTATATAAAGTTCCCGATGAACATTATCCATCAGTTACCATAAACAATTTGGAAACTTTATATGTGGATAGAGTGTAAATCTGGTACGAGTAGGAAAACCACCCCGTGAACTTTTTGTGTATTGAAGCGAACTAATGTTTCGCAACAGTAGAATACACTCAAAACTTCTCAGATTTATAAACATTATTTAGAATGTTTCGTAAAACTTGGGACATAGAATAAACTATTTTTATCTATCTTTTATACGATTCCAGATCCATTTCGATCGTTCACAATAACTAGGATGGATGGATGGATGTTAATATGGCTACTTAAGATCTCACCAATTTTGTTGTATACAAGAACGAAAATTCAATATTTATACACATTTTAAAGCAGTACAGAGGGTTTCTTAGACATGAAAAGTCGTATCCTACAAAATCAGTTCTATAAGTGTTTTTTAATAGAATTCGTGGCTTAATTACAAAAAAAAGCGTTGAATTGGAAAGTTATAATTTAATTACACAACACCAGTACTGTCTTGGTTGAGAAATGTAACACAATCACACACAGTCCGTGGCGGTTGAAGAGCAATAGTTGTATTACTAAGGATGAGTGTCACGTTTGTTTTATTAAAGTGTGAAATTATAGTTTGGCCAAATATAAACAATGTCACGGCAGCCTCAGGATGGGAAGATATAGTTCAACCACGAAAATTATTTAAAGATTTGATACTTTGGGTTAAGTTTATGAAACCCAAAAAACTTTACGTTTATTTAAACATGTGACGTTCCTTACATTATGTAGAGCTCTCTCGTGATACTTTGCTTTTGCTATTTGTACACATTAGTTATTGAAATTACTTAAAACATCAATAAATTAAAATGTTCAGAACCATTTTTACGAAGTTTGTTTTTTAAACATAAAGCTTCACAATGGGCTATCTGTGCTCTGTTTACCGCGGGTATTGAAATTCAAATGTTAAGGGTGTAAGCCATCAGATTTACCGCTAAGCCACCTGAGGGAATTTAAAAAAAATTAAAGAATAAACCAGTATTAACTATAAAACGCGGTGTAAAACTCCGGTTTGAAAGAATATACAGTTTTAGTCAAAATGTTTGTACATTTCTTAACAAATAAAATCCTTATTAAGATGGAATACAAATACACTTAGCACTGTAAAACATAGAAATACATGTTATATTAAATTTCTACATGATTATTTCTATAATAAGACAGATTTTATGGACATCACGAACTATTTGTTATGATAGAAAACAAGTTTATCTGACACTTGTAGAAAAATACAGCATTTCACTTGGTTTGTGGTCGAAATTAACATTTTTCCTGCTCAGTCTTGTCAAACAATTCTCAGTTGGGTTTGATGGATATGACAATATTGTAACGTCCTTCTGTTCTAGATAATTCTGTGCAACATGCTCATTGTGGGCAGTATCTTGGCCATCCTGGAATACGAAAGTATTACCAAACCTTGTTCTACCATATGGCAGAAATACCTTTAACATGTGATGCCTGTAGAAGGTGCCACTGATGTTTCCCTGGATGATACGAAGAGCAGTTTTTACATTGTGATGAACTGCTGCCCAAACATGTACTGCACCACCTCCTATGGAAAAGAAGGTCTTTCCTCTTCTGTTTTCTCAGCAAACAAAGAACATAAAACCAGCCTTTAGCTTTAACAAACTAGAAACAGGACTAAAAAAATGGCATGTCACTAGTGTCCTAACTGTAAGTAGGTACGTTATCTTGCCCGAGTAACATGGTGAAGAAAGCAACTTCTAGTTCATACTGGTTTGCAGTTAGACCGTTTTGCAAAATTATCTTGTTTAGTCAGCCTCCTATTCACCATTTTTATGAAAACCTTGAAATGAACATGTTCATGTTATTCCTGTCGTAGGGTGTGGCGAAACTTCTTTCTACCTTACAACGTTAACCAGGTCAAAACATGGTAATATCAGACAGTAGGTTTTCTGCGTCTACCACTAGACTTTTTTGGAATAGCTTTCCCTGTAGTATGATGACGTTTCAGGATTATGGGTACTGTGTACTGAGGACATTCTACTGTATACTGAGGACATTCTACTATATACTGAGGACATTCTACTGGTTCTGTAAAGCTTGTTTGATTCACACAACTCCTGGACAGTCAAATAATTTGACTCCATATAACTTTTGGCACGTGACGAGACATTACTCTACACTAATTACAAACAAGCTGTCTGAACAAAGCGTTGATCGTTTCAAATAAGAGTATACCAAAAGTACTTCCTTTTATACAAAACAGATGTTATGTGTGATTTGACGAATAAATGTTCAAAACAATTTATACAGACCAGAATAACAACTCGAACATGTTTGTCCAATCATACACTACATTCTCTGTTAATACTCTGAGATCTAGTCAATAAACATCCATGCATAATAGACAGTAACGCCGATAGAGAACAGAATGCAAACATTTTGGCCACGACTGTACAAAGGAATATATCGTTTCCCTCTGAATAAATTATAATGACGTGATGGGCTCGATATTGGTTTTACAGAAATTACATGTTAAGTCATGGTGACAAGACGGTGGCCTGCTACTTGTTACCATTTTAACCTTAAGTTAAATAGCCACATTCAGATTGGTTAATTGTGTTGTTTTCAACCCCCCTCTTATGGATCAGCGGTAAGTCAATGGACTTACAATAATATATGATATAATGATACTGGATACACAGTCCAATGTGTAGTTTTGTGCTTTACAACAAAGAAACAAAAATTAATTTCTAATCGTAGAAAAACACGACTGGAAAAATGTAAGAATAAACTGAAACAGGAACCTTAAGTATTACATACAGCAGTTTCGTTTTGGGAACGTTCTTGATAACCTGTTCTATCTTAGGCTCAATTTGATTTTCCACAGTGTCCTTATAAGCTAGTAGAAGTTCTTGCTGAAAATACAGATCGGTATATAAATATCAGAAATAAATACAACTAGTTCTTGTAACAATCATAATTTAATTATAACTTTTATTTTAAGTTTAATAGAAAAACTTCACAGTACTTTAACCAAGGGTTCTTGTATTTTACTGGTGTTAACCATTATTATAGAAATGACATAAAGACTTACCTTAGTTTTGAAAAAAAATTGGGGATCGTTTCTCAGTTGTTCCAGAAAATCTGATTGAGTCAAATTGGATCCGAGGCTTTCGATCACCTAAGTTTCCAAATTTAGAAATACATTCTTTTAGAAATATCTAATGGATACTTGTTTTAAAAAGAGAAATACAAACACATTGTACTTTAACTAAATCTTTGAATGCCATTCATAGTTACATAAATCTAAACCCTACGCTTCAGTGTCCAGTATCTTTCAGATATTTATCGTTTTCAAGCCTGGCATGACCTCGAAATCAGAGGGTTGTGGATTCGTATCCTCGTCACACCACATATGCTCGTAGTTTCAGCCGCGGTGTGTTATATTGTTACCATTAATCCCACTGTTCGTTGGTAAACGTGTAGCCCAAGAGTTGGCGGTGGGTGGTGACTTCACTAGCTGGCTTCCTGTAGTCTTTATTGTTAAATTAGGGACGGCTTTGCGCGAAAATTTAAAACAAACAAACAAACAATTTATTATTCTGTCAGTTAATTTTACCGATAAAAAATCTCAATGTTTAAGTTAATATAAAGTTTTAATTATTATTGCTATAATTTATAAAGACCCTCTAGTTATTCGACGGCAACTGTGAGGATCTATGACGCTAAAAATTACGTTTCAGTACCCGCGATGGGCAAAATATAGATAGCCTCCTGTATATCTTTTTGCGTAACACGAAATAAGAGCCGGCATGGCCAGGTGGTTAAGGCCTTCGACTCGTAATCTGAGGGTCGCGGGTTTGAATCCCTATCACACTAAACATATCCACCCTTTTAATTGTGGTAACTTTAAAATGTGACCGTCAATCTCACTATTCATTGGTGAAAAAGAGTAGCCCAAGAGTTGGCGTTGGGTGGTGATGAGTTGTCTCACGCTGCTAAATTAGGGATGACCAGCGCAGATAGCCCTCGAGTAGCTTTACGCGAAATTCGAAATAAAACAGCAAACAAATAAATGATTTATTTAACAAAAAAATGAAACTAAAAGAGTCGGAGTTATTATTCAACAAGATTCACCTGTTTAGTGCTAGTTTAGATTATAATATTTAATAATTCTATTTAATCTTTTAAATCTATGCTCGTAAGTTTATTCCAAACTACTTCAATTCGCTGTACAGTTCAGTTTATCGGTTACTTAGCAGTTCCCCAGTGGTATGTCTGCGGACTTATACTGCACAGACTCAGATAGCCTTTTGTATAGCTTTGTGCATAACAAAAAAACCCAACAAAAAACAAATGCTTATCAGTAAGCCTGATATGCTATAAATCTAACATTTGTGGTTCGAACCCTGCAGTGGGTACGTTTCAGATAACCCAGAATACAAAATGAAGCTTATCGCTAAGAGAAGCATGATATTGATATGCGCTTTAAAAACATAAGAAGCAATCGATGAGCCTGTTAGTCATAAAAACCGATGGTCTTGAAAGTAAAATATGCCAAATCCTATTGTTATAAATGCATAAAAATTATAATGATGTCGAACGATTGTTGTTGTTGTTTGGAATTAAGCACAAAGCTCCACAATGGGCTATCTGACCTCTGCCCACCACGGGTATCGAAACCCGGATTTTAGCGTGTAAGTCCGCAGACATACCGCTGAGACACTGGTGGGCGATGTTGAACGAAGATAAACTTAAATAAGTGATAGAGTGAACTGTTTGTTGTACGAACATAAAAACTCTTTATAACAAAAGTTTATATTCAAATAGTTAGGCAATCATAAATATCTTATAATTTACTAAAGAGACACTTCTAGGATTTATTTTTCAGGTACTTGGTTTATTTGGATACTTTTTAAAGACATTCTACAAAAAAACATTCGTTATTTTATACTCTTTTGAAATGTTAACTAACGTAACAGAAAAAATAAAATTAAAACGATCAATCAGTAATTAAAGACAAACGATTTTTCCTGTTATGTTTCTTACCATATCGATTTCTTTCGATATCCGTTTAACCTCTTGAAGCCCCAGTTGATGGATTTCTTCAGGAGTCATGTCAGTGGAAGTGTGAAACCGAAGACACTGCTGATAAAATCTTCTCCCATCTGGTAGACTAGAAACACCAATATGAGGTCTTGTGGCAGTCATGTAATCCTAGAAGTATCATAACTTAATAATATACCGCAATAAAAGTTATAAATTATAGTTTCGCGACAATTTGTTTTAAAGTTCGTGAATCATAAATTAGATAAGTATTTCTATAAATGTTCCAATCACGCTTTATTCGCCTGTTTGTACAAGTTTCAAATGACGTTTCATCCATTGACTTAACACACACTTTGATACTGCAAATAACAATTTAATCTTATGTTGCTACATCTATAATAAATTAAAGTTTAAAGTTATTATTTTTAATTGGTTAGTTATGTGTTCTGTATAATGTCTACAACGATGATTTTAGTTCACTTAATTTGTTCATACAAATATGGTACATCACAATTTATGCAATATCAAATTATAAGTATTGTTACAATTTCTACATTCGTCCGACATGGCCAGGTTGGTAAGGCACTCTACTCGTAATCCGAGGGTTGTGGATTCGAATTCCTCTCACACCAAACATGCTTGCCATTTCAGCCATGGGTACGTTATAATGTGATGTTAAATCCCACTATTCGTTGGTAAAAGAGTAGCATACGAGCTGGCGGTGGGTGGTGATGACTAGCTGCCTTCCCTCTAGTCTTACAATGCTAAATGAGGGACGGCCAGCGCAGATAGCTCTCGTGTGACTTTGTGCGAAATTCAAACCAAACTTTCTACATTTTCTTACAAAAATAATATGATTTCTTAACCAATACAAAATATATAAACAAAAATTATGAAAAAGTCGAAAGAGGTTGAAAATAAGAAGTCTACAAGATATTTTAAGAGCTATAATGTTTGATAATTGAGTGGAGACGCAAAGGATCCTTTGAACTAAATACTTAAGGTAAGATAAGTAGTTTATTTATTTGATTTATTTTGAATTTCGCCTAAAGCTACACGAGGGCTATCTGCGCTAGCCATCCCTAATTTAGCAGTGTAAGACTAGAGGGAAGACAGCTCGTCATCACAACCCACCGCCAACTCTTGGGCTACTCTTTTACCAACGAATAGTGGGATTGGCATCACTTTATAATACCTTCACGGCTGAAAGACCGAGCATATTTGGTTCGACGGGGATTCGAACATTACCCTAAGATTACGAGTCGAGTGTCATAACCACCTGGCTGTGCCGGGTCTGAACTAACTAGGGCTAGAGGTTATGAAGAACAGCTGCGTGGATTTTGATAATCTTAAATGAAGTTGTCATTCAAAAATAATTTGTACAAGTTTTATATGTACTTCGTGTTTCTCGATAAATTCTCTCGTAGCTCATTACAAAATTGTGTGTAAATTACATGAAGCTTAGTGCCATTAATTCGGACAATTTCCTGTCATTCTAAACATGAATTGTAACTGAGCTAATGCTATTAAGAACAGTAAAATAACAAAACATAATCTTCTTTTATCACCCATACTTATCTCAAACGTTCTGTTCTTACATCTCCTTAAATAACCAACAAATCAATAGTTTTATTTGATTATTCAAACATTATTTTTCAAACATTATCTATATAAAAAGTAAACGTAAAAAACTCACGTTTTTAATAAAAGATCCAAGCTTCTTTAAAGAAGGTAACACTTCTCTTTCGATAACTTTCTTCCCCTCGGTCTTCAGAATCTTCCTGTTAACATACATACAGTTGTTTGATTTGAATTTCGCGCAAAGCTTCATAAGTACAATCTACGCTAGCTGTTCCTAACTTACCAAAGTAAGACTACATGGAAGGAAGCTAGTTATCACCAGCCACTGCCAACTCTTGGGCTACTCTTTCACTAACGAATAGTGAGATTGATCGTAGAATTATAACGTACCCCACAGCTAAAAGGATGAGCATGTTTGGTGTGGCGAGAATTAGAACCCATGAGCCTCAGATTACGAGTCGAATGCCCTAACCACCTGACCATGCCGGGATAACATACATATACTGCTGGCCAAAATTGTAAGGCCAATGAATATAAATAAAAGATATGCATAGTGAGTTGCACGGCCGTTATTGCGAATAACTTCAAACATTAGCTTTGACATGGTCGATATAAGCTTTTGCAGAAGGTTGGCTGGAATATTATTCCAAGTGGTGAAGATGGCTTCACGAAGATCATGCACTGTTTGGAATCGATGTCCATTTCCATATACTTCCCTTGACTTCCAAACATTTTCAATGGGATTCAGTTCGGGCGAAAACGCTGGATGGTTCAAAAGAATCTGGTTATTCGCCATGAAAAAGTCCTTTGTCCTGCAAGCTTTGTGGATTGCAGCGTTGTCCTGCTGAAAGATCCAGACATTTTCACACAAGCGAAGGCCTTCAGTCAATAAGGATGCTCTCTCCAACATGCTAATGTTGCCAGACGCTGTTTGACATCCCTGTATAACCTAAAGCTCCATTGTTCCATGGAAGGAGAAAGCACCCCAGACCATGATGGAACCTCCTCCACTGTGTCGTGTAGAAAATGTCTCCGGTGGGGTATCCTTATCGTGCCAGTAACGTTGGAATCCATCTGAACCATCCAGATTAATTTTTTTCTCACCAGAGAACAAAACCTTCGTCTACTTTTCTACGTCCCATGTTTGGTGCTTCTCAGCAAAGTTTAACCAAGCTGTTTTGAGGTGTGGAAGGAGGCATGGCCTTTGAAGACATTTACGGTTTTTTCTTATTGTTCTTGAGCTGCATTTTGGGTCCATAAGGGCCTTAATCTGGCTCGATGATTGGCTGGCGACTTGCTGGAAAACCCGTTGAATCCTCCAGCTCAACTTCGGTGAAATTATTTTGGGCCAACCACTTGAAATTCTCGTTCCGTATCCCTAAGAGTCTTTTAATCAATTTGCAAGAGCAGTTTTATTTCGCCCAATCTCACCAGCGATGGCGCGTTGAGAGAGATCTTGGTTTTGCAGCTCGACAATTTTGCCACGTTCAAACTCTAACAACTTTTTAGCCTTTGCCATATTTTCCTCAATGTAACACAGGAGATGTCAGTGGGAGATGTTAACAACGCTAATGTTTGAACACAAATGACTACATTTCGTTCTGTGTTTACCGATTTACGCTTCATTTCAGTATGATCTTAAACTTTTAACCAGCTTGTATTTAGGCTCATTTCATAGTGCTTACATTTTCCCTATTAAATGCTAAAAAAGTTTTTTATTTTTCCTTTTCTTATTTTCATCTTTCGAAGCTCTACTCAAACAAGTGGTTGAGTCTAACAACGCAAAATGCATATTTTGTTTTTTATTTTCATTGGCCTTGAGAGTTTGGCCAGCAGTGTATATAGGCATGTAGAATAACTACACACATAACATGAATATTAGAGATATAAGTTGTATGGCTATTACAACCACTAAAGATATGCACTGAGGCCACTCTACCGGCATCAAACTTGGTCAGAAATATCAACGTCAAACGTATTCGG